>CM032230.1:17477500-18077500 GCA_019009955.1 Riptortus pedestris | reverse complement strand
CAGTAGACTCGTCCAATAAACATTAGGAGGGAGCATTTCAGTGGTGTGCATGAACTAATCGGTGGTGGTCGTTATCACTGGTCACTCCTAGTCAGCAAGGTGAGGAACTCCAGCCTCATACATCCTTTTCCCTGTTGTGGGGGAACTCTCCAGATCATAAATCTTTTTCCCTTGGTACCTGGTGTGTGTTAAGTCGTGTCTTGGTTCTCTGTCACTAAGTCTCCCTTAATATTCAGTGTTGTGGGGGAACTCTCCAGATCATAAATCTTTTTCCCTTGGTACCTGGTGTGTGTTAAGTCGTGTCTTGGTTCTCTGTCACTAAGTCTCCCTTAATATTCAGTGTTGTGGGGGAACTCTCCAGACCATAAATCTTTTTCCCTTGGTACCTGGTGTGTGTTCAGTAGTGTCTTGGTTCTCTGTCACTAAGTCTCCCTTACTATTCAGTGTTGTAGGGGAACTCTCCAGATCATACATCCATTTCCCTCGGTACCTGTTCGTGTACAGTAGTGGCTTGGTTCTCTGTCACTGAAGTCTCTTCCATTCATTGTTGTAGGGAACTCTCCGTATCATACTTCCTCCTCTCTATGAACTTCTTAGTGTACAGTAGTGTCTTGGTTCTTTACCTCGTGAAGTGGCCCCTATTCAGTAGTGTGGAGAACTCTCCAGTATCATCCAGCCTTCTCTCTTGGTATTTGTCTTGGTTCTCTACCTCTGAAGTCACCCTGTACGTTAACTTCCACTATGTATTTTGCAGAGGACTTGCTTAGCTTTGGTAAACGTCAACTCCAATGATGCATTCAGCTGAGTATTTTCTATAGCCTGGCTTAAAATCAACTCCAACGGTTTATTAAATGTACGATTTTTAGACATAAATTTGGTTAGGAGATCTCCCCATTCACAAAACTCTTCTTTTGCGAAAATATCATCCGGGATCGAAAAGCCCAATTTTAATTTTTCCTTTGTTTTAATTCATTTGGAAGAATATTTGACTGGGGAAAACTGTTATACACCTCTGATGGCTTCCGTGATATAATTTGTATACAATATTCATGGTCTCAACCTTAACACATTCTGGTTTTGAGTTGTGCTGGTTTTTGTCATTGTTTTGTTAAGCAATCTTCTGGGTTCATCAGTCAATCTCTACTAAGGACTACGAGTATGTCGTGTGTATAATTACTTGGCAAGAGGAAATCCGCCCAGATTTGGACCGATTCTTTGGTTATTACAAAATTTCTCAAAAGCGATCGTCTTCTTCCCAGGAATATTCCACTTTGCTGTATATGCCCATATAACAATGTTTAATGTTTCAGGTATATTAAGTTATCCAGCCCTAAGCTAAACAACATGGCGGTAGTAGGCTGTGTGTTGGTATACTTCGCTGTGATTCTCCTTGGTCTCGACACTGCCAGCCTCCCTTCAACTCACATTTTTCCCACTGTGTGCACGGTAAGCAGCCTTTCAACACACATTTTTTGCACAGTTGCCTAGTTACTGTAAAGTTCACCCCTTGGAGATAGAGATGTACTCACCTGGGTTAAATGAAGTCCACGCGTTACCTCACAATGTTTATAGACATTGAAAAACTTATCATCAGGAAAAATGGTAATAGCAATCTCTTCCGCCTCCCCTGAGAGTGTAGCCCGAGTAGAAATAACATCTCTCAGGCCACCAGCTTAACTTATTAAGACCTCCCCAAATCAGAATTAAAATCGATTTCATACTTCCTAGCTTGCTAACAATCCGCAGTGTTGAAATTATCGGGCGACAGCTTGTTACTTGGCCTTCACACTCTGCCCACTCAAGTGGCGAGTTAGCTGACGATAGTATTCCATATGAGAGATGAACAGAAAGAAAGCCACCTTATCCATAGAAGAACTCCATAACATGTTCCAGTCCATATTGATATCTTTGACTAGGTCTCCTAGTTGCCTTCATTGGCAGCAAGGAGACCCAGGCAACCACTGGTCCTAGCACACTTCATCATGGCAGAAGTGGTATGCCCATAGAGGCATGCCTAATGCATAGGCATTATGCCTTTTATAACAACATCCCAGATGCTAGTCTCTTGCATTAGCATTCAGTATATGGTATATAGCATTATGGATTACGCTGTCAAATGCCTTCCAATGGTCCAGAATGGAGACGTAACCACATCTCTTTTTTCTCAATGAAAGACCTTCATAGCCATATTGCCATGCCCTTTTTATTGATGTAGTCGTGACACAGTTGCTGCCCACCTAACTGCAAGGTTTTTCTGCTACTTTCAGAGAGGTAACGGATGTTGACCACTAAGTAGTCAAATCCCTGACATAACGGTCTTTCTTGCGAATCATTCACGAAACAAGGCCAAAGACATTTCATATTAGTTCTAGGATGAATGAGCTCAACTTGCAAGAGAAACCTTGTGTTTATCTGATAGATCTTACCTTCTTAGCCTGGTTAAGTGGTACCCACAGATCACGTCTCACCGCTACCCCGGCTTGTACAATACATCCATGCTCAAAATATGTTTTTGTTTCTATGCTCTAGTCATGAGGAGAAATTAACAATTTTATTGCTTTTCTCATATATGACATCACATGCTTGGCGATTTCCTTGAACTATTTTAGAATCAACTTAGATCTAATTCTACTGTAAGGGATCCTCTATTTCACCTAGATTGTGTATGACATATTTTGAAATATTACTTTTTTCAAAAATTATGGTAATGAAAATGCAACCAGTGGTATACCATAACAGGGCTCCCCGCCTGTAGAATTAAAAAAAGAAGTAATTTATAATAAATGGCTTAAATTTATAGGTTTCTTCAAAGAACTAATTAGAAAGAGATTACACTAAAAAAAGTTATAATAAGTCACTTTGCTACTCATAAATAGCAGAAAAACTGTTTAACATGTATTTTAGTAATAAATCTTCCCGTCCCCAAAATGAAATAGGCTATGTCGCTAAGCTAAACTAAAATTCAGACGTAGTTTTTGTATAAAATGAATGAAATTTCCTTAAAAATTAAGGCTTCTCATTTTGTTTTGTTTTTAAATACCTATGCATAACTTAACTTGTTGGCTATTGTTGACTTTTATATAATAATAGTGGTGCTATTTATTAATTCAGTTTTTCTATTTCTTGTCCAGGCTCGAGTATACTTACTGTCAGCAGGTTTTTCAATGGCTTTTGGATCAATGTTTGCTAAAACATACAGGGTACACAGGATATTCACGACAAGCGCAAGAGGTGTGGTTAAAAACAAGGTAGTCTATCAATATTATAATCAAATTATAGATTATAGATCTTCAAATATATAGATATAGAACACTGCTGTATAGGGTGTATTCAGGTTTAGAAGGCTAAAATTCTTATAGTTGAACTGGAGTAAAAAAAAAAAGGAAGCAATGCTCAGCTAATTTCAAGCCTTTATCCCATGAACCAGTTGTTGTATGTGATAATATGCCCACTCTTGATACCCCCTTGACACAATCAGTCTCCACAACTATCAATAAATACACTTCTTGTCTACTTATCAACGAGGCGGGTTCACGGCGCTCGGGTCATCCACTCATCCTGGAGAGTGGCGTCACACCAGGGTTGGTAGCCATGCTCGGATAATGGCAGAAGATCGGGCTAACCAAATAGCAAATAGTATTCTATGAATGGATTCAGACTGTGGCAGAAGTGGAGTACAAGTTTAAATGAATGCTTAATATAGTAGCAAAAAAGGATGGTGGATGTGGAAGGATGATAGTTGCCAGTAGGATGGTGGTTGTTAGAATGATGATGGAAATCAGTAGGGTAGTGGTTGTAGGAAGGATAATTGTAGTCAGTAGGATGGTGGGTGTTGGTGGAATGATGGAAGTCAGTAGGATGGTGGTTGTTGGAAGGATAATTGTAGTCAGTAGAATGATGAGTGTTGGTGGAGTGATGGAATTCAGTAGGATGGTGGTTGTTGAAAGGATAATTGTAGTCAGCAGAATGGTGGGTGTTGGTGGAATGATGGAAGTCAGTAGGATGGTGGTTGTTGGAAGCATAATTGTAGTCAGTAGAATGGTGGGTGTTGGTGGAATGATGGAAGTCAGTAGGATGGTGGTTGTTGGAAGGATAATTGTAGTCAGTAGGATGGTGGGTGTTAGTGGGATGATGGTAGTCAGTTTGATGGTGGTTGTAGGAAGGATAATTGTAGTCAGTAGGATGGAGGATGTTGGTGGGATGATGGTAGTCAGTGGGATGGTAGTTGTTGGAATGATGATGGAAATCAGTAGGATGGTGGTTGTTGGAAGGATAATTGTAGTCAGTAGGATGGTGGGTATTGGTGGGATGATGGAAGTCAGTAGGATGGTGGTTGTTGAAAGGATAATTGTAGTTAATGGGATGGTATTGGTTGGAATGAAGATGGAAATCAGTAGGATGGCTGTCAGTAGGATGGTGGTTGATTGTTACTAGGATGGTGAATGTTGCTAGGATGTTGTTGGAATCCATACATTGTTTCCACAACACTGATTCATCGTCAGCTAGGTTTTCACTCAGCTCCCTGTGAATCAATACGTACACATTATTTCATTTCCAGGAGACTATCTATATTGAAATTTTAACTTATTTCATGCTAGAAGTTATTTTAACGCATTAAGTGGAGTTTTAAATAACCGTTTGTTTTTTAGTTGTTGCAAGATACGCAGCTGATATCAGTGATCTTCGTGCTACTAGTGGTCGATGGCCTCATTGTTACAGCCTGGGTTACGGTCGACCCCATAGAGCGACAGCTGAGGAACCTCACCCTGGAGATCTCCCCCACCGAAAGAAGTATAGTCTATCAGCCACAGGTGACCTACCTACCTGTAAATTACATAACGCTCGCTATTGTAAATGTATTATGTTACTAAAATTCACTGGTACAACTATGAGCCGTCCATTTGTGTTACACATAAAGAAATGTCATAGAACATATGTGACAGAATGTAAGTGAAATGCAAAAATCTACTACAGGGAAGTCCCTATAATGGTAACAATTTTTGTGTCTTTCAGGGATAATCCGCCAAGGGCTGCATAAACTAAGCAGTTTCCCCTAGTCCTGGTATAACACTCTTATATCATCTCACAACACATATATTTCTATGTAAAACTGATGAATAGGGGGGGGGACCTCTGAAGGCTGAAAAACAAGAACGTTCGAATACAAACTCACTTAATACTTTAGTTAGGATAAAATGCATAGAACGACAATTGTAGGCAATCAATAGTTTTCCAAGATTGGATCTATAACATTTTACGATTCGTCTCATAATAACGGAGATATTTCTCCCTCTACACTCCACTATTCCATGACCGATTTCTGCTAATAACAAATATGATCTTTAGTGTAGACTGAAACGATTAATTGTCGATTATGGAATAGATCAAATAAATATTTTCAAGTAAAGAGCAAAAAATTTTAATGGATGCCGCCATCACATAACAGTAAACGTTCAATGAAAACTATATTTGTTATGTAACCTTGGAATGAAGTGGTTCACTCGCCATCCTACTGACTACAATTATCCTTCAGCTTATCGTTAATATGATATGAGTAGGAGTGGGGGATTGAAAGCTAAAATATGGAAATACCTCGGTTAATATTCAATATAGTGAAAACAAATTACAAACCAACATTTATAGGAGATTACACTTGCAATACCCCTCCCTATCTAAATTCTCACAACATGTGAGTGGGGCAAGACTGGAGGGTAAATTAAAGTTGTAGTCTGCATTCTGATACTGGCAATGCCAATCCTTATTTTATGTAGGCTACAGGCTACGAAGGGATGGTTATATAAACTCTGGCCTTGAATGAAATTTTCTCCACTTATGCCTTTATTGGTGTGAATGGAATTTTCCTCATGATGCCTTTATTGCTGGATAGTCTGATGCAGAAGGCAATGGGATACCACTGCATGTGCTTGTGACCCTCGTATTCCCTTGTTCGGTTCCGTGAAAATTTGATGTATCTTTTCACGAAACCAATAAACAGGTGTAGCATGTAAATACTATAATACACTAGGAATAAAATTGACGATATCATTTTTAAATCTTACGCATAATAACGGAGATATTTTCATTTTTCGAAACCCCCATCCACGATTTTAGCCATTAACGAACTTTATCTTTAATTTTACATAAAACGTTTAAATATCGTGTTTGGTTATCATTAAACAAAAATTGCAATAGCTAGAGCGTTAAAAGATGTATATATGGATCGATGGACTTTTGAAGAGATTTTGTGAAAATCGCGTCATGAGTACAACCTCAATAGCTGATTTCCCTTAAGAGAAATTTGCTAATAAAACATCTAGGGAGCTTTGATGTGAAATAAGTTAGAAATATATTATCAATAAATTTAAATTAGATTAAGATGAATTTTTTTGCTTTTAAAATTAAATAACTGGACTTGGCTATGTATTTTGCAGATAGAAGTATGTTCATCTGAGTTCATCCATAGTTGGCTGGGGGTGCTCTACCTCTACAAGGGTCTGTTATTAGCTGTCGGTGTTTACATGGCCTGGGAAACTAGGTAACTACCCCTCTTACTCTCATCCCTAAACTTTATGCCATAACAATGATTTTTTTTCTTCACGTGTAAGTTGAAAATTATTATTTATTAATATATTTAGTTTATATTAACTAAAGGAGAGTTAAAAATTTGGAGAATGTATAGAGATGGAAATAATTTTGTTGAAACTATTCATTAAATAGAATATTTGTACTGTGTATTATACCTTATACCTAAATATCATCCGGTAACTGTTGGCAAGTATTGACTGGTTTTATAATTGAAGAATAAACGAGAATGAGATCATAATAAATCCCTCTCATTGTTGAAAATACCGCATTCAATATAAATCATATTGGTAAATCCAATCAGTAACTTTAGCAAACTTATGGAATATTATTAGCTTCGTTGCCCGTCGTTGGGGTGTTGAAATTCAAATCGTTTCTCATGGAAATGTCAAGATCTAATTAACCTTTGCACAAAAACCACTTTCTTCACTTAACACAAATGCCCGGATTTATGTACAGTAAACGTGCTGAGATTCCGTTGTAATTAATATCCGTGATATAATAAATGACAAATAAACCCATTTATGTTTACAATGATCTCTAAATGAATTTAAATAATAATGATTCCTCTTTGAAATGTAAAGATTTGATTAACGTAAGAATTAAGTAATCATGTGAATCTCATCTAATTACAGTCAAATTATTGTTTTAATAGTGAACCACGGATTTAAGCTTTTAACGAATACTGATGATTTTTACAAAATATAATGACTAAACCGTCATAGCATTCGAAGAATATAGAAGAAAAAATACACTAAAATTATGCTCTATTCCATCATGATCTGATAACATCATGAGGTAGAAAAGGATCATAGAAAAAGAAGATGTGACCCCATAAATGAGTTTCCTATGCCCCTGCTCCTGGGAGAAGGGGGGTGCCGATTTATTTTAATTACTCTCCTTTAAAAAAAAAATAATAATTATAATACTAAGTAATTACTTTACGCTAATTGAAAAAAATCTACACAATGGTTTCCACTTTGTTGAATTTAAAGGTACCAACGAAACCATCTATTACTTTTAAAAAGTAAGAGGTTAAAAGGATGTCTGGAACCCCGATGTTTTGTACCAGAGTTTATTCTCTTTGCCATTAAGCTGTCTATATCCATTGGCTAAATTGCCTTACTTTATTGCTTTGGGTAATCGATAATTACTGATACTTTATCGGGGTCCACTTTAAGTTCGTTCTCATTGATCACATACCCAAGGTATCTCCATTCAATCTTGCAATATTGGCTTTTTTCCCATGTGATGATCAAATTAACTTCGGCTAATCTCCTAAAAATCCCTCTTAGGGCCTTAGTACGCGTTTCAAAATCAATAGTTACTCCAGCCACATCAGCGAGGTAGACATATAAATCAAGTTCTAAATCTTCTCCTAGAACAGTCTTTCAACATTTGTCATGATGCAGGTGCGTTTCGTAAGCCAAATGGCATCCGAATGAAATTATACAATCCCTGTCGGGACCCGTGAACACTGTATTTTCATGACTACTTTCTTCAAGAGGAAACTTGCCAGCAAGCCGATTTAATATCGATCGATGAAAGATAGTTGGCATTTTCTTTGTGTCTATGATATGGTGCCTGTAAAGCGTTCGCTTCGTGGCCAACTAGTTGGCGGTAGTCCGTACAAAGCCGGTATCTGCGATCTGGCTTTTTGACCAACACAACTGGAAAGAACCAGGGACTTCGATGGATAATGCCTTCATTTATCATCTCATTCAACTCCTTATTTATGATGGATTGGATATGCGGCGAGACTGAGCAATAACGCTGTTAAATTGACTGCGACTTGCTGGTTTCTATATAAAGTGAAACCTTAATAGTAAATCGTAGTTTCTGAGGTTTTTGACTCTTCCAAAAGTTAATGAGGTCGTCATATGTATTCTTTCGCTCTTCATTTAATGATGATCGAGCGTTGAATGCAAGTAGGTTATAAGCGCCAGTAACGTGTTCACTAATATCCCAAACTCCACGCAGTACATCTGGCATGATCTGCATCTTCTTCCAAAAACCAATACCCAATACAAAGTGGTTCCTAAGGCGAGATAAGATTAGGAAGTCAATCACATTTACTTCCCCATTCAGTTCAATTGGGGCGGTTGCAGAACCAAATACATCCAAGATGTCCACCAACGAAGAGTATTCAATCTGCAAGTAATTTGGTTACTATCCCTACTGGATTCGTACAGACTATTGTCTTTCAAACTCTTCAATCTGCCTATGCATACCTCTCGGAACCTCCCTGCTCTATGATCAAATATCTGAGTTCACTCAGGAAACTACAATCCACCGAGCGTTTTGAAAAAAAACACGAGGACAATTTCCAATGTGGGATCAGCTATCTCTCCCTCACCCCCATCCTCTCTCGCGCGCGCACGGAGCCAAGCTCCACACCCATTTTCCCCATCTATCTTCTGTGATGTCTCCTATCCTCTGGCACCATACAAAACCATTTCTAATTTGATCGTAACATAGACATATGCTTTGTTTTATATCAATGGATTAAAGCTTCCACCTTATTCTTAGGCATATAGACAATCATAAAGAGAGTCAAGTAATCATGATTTGTTTCTTTTTCTACCTGAAAGCTTCAACAAATTTAAATAAAACCCCATCAGACAAAGGGCAGCTTAAACTATGTAAATTTCTCACGTGCTGTAATTATACACTGACGTTAATACCCCAAATTCTATTCTCTGTTTCTCCCATAATAAGGAGACTATATAAAGAGGACTTGAAATTTAAGCTGGCTATGAGATATTTATTAATAGCGTTGCTTCAGGTGAAAATAGCATAAGTGGCAGAAGGGCTAACTCAAAGCTGAACAACAATTGTATTACAATTTTAGAGATGTTTGGTTATGTTACATGTTTCCACCCAACACATGAAAGACATTTAGAACACCTTATTTTACCTTTGAATTTCCTTTTTTTGGATAAAGAAAAGAAAATGTTATGACCACTGTGTATTTTAGGCATGTGAAGGTGGCAGCCCTGAACGACTCGCAGTATATAGGAGTGAGCGTGTACAGCACAGTGATCACTAGCGTGCTGGTGGTGGTGCTGGCTAACCTGGTCTCAGAGCGAGTCAGCCTCGCCTACCTGCTGATCGCCCTCCCAATACTGACCCTCACTACACTCTCTCTCGCTCTCCTCTTCTTCCCCAAGCTGACCAATATACTCGCCAACGCCGACCCGACATCTATACACGATCCCATTATTCACAGCATGGGCCTAAAGATAGAATGTAATACGAGGAGGTAAAACTTTAATTTGCTTTTCTTAAATATTTGATATTATTTAAGTTACTTTTACATAACTGCTTTATTTATATATTTATTTTAAAATATTGTGACATAAATCATAAACTTTGGTTATTAGAGTTCTTCTAAATTCCAAAATTAAACACACAAACATTAGCGTTTTTATAACTGCACAATCTATTTGACAATGCACTACACACTTGGCAAATTTTTC
Organism: Riptortus pedestris; assembly: GCA_019009955.1. Lineage (NCBI taxonomy): Eukaryota > Metazoa > Arthropoda > Insecta > Hemiptera > Alydidae > Riptortus > Riptortus pedestris. The sequence goes on along the minus strand of CM032230.1, from coordinate 18,067,439 downwards.
TTCATTTCTACTCAATGTGCACTGATAACTTTACTTCTTATTCCACAGTACAATAACTCACGATCACACGTATTACTGACGATGACAAAACACGACACTGCACTGATCTCCACAAAAATACGGCACTGCACTGATCTTCTCATATACACAGCACTGCTCCGATCTCCACATAAAACACTATACCGCACTGAAAATAAAATGCACTATTCACTAAAGCTGCACTGAACGCACTATTATGCACTAGTAAGAGAACTGAGAACTAACTGTCGGGTGAGCTGAGACGCGTTTATAGAAGGTCGGCGAGTTCACAGAAAAGGGTGGTGAATTGTCTAGATCCCAGGCTGGTGTCGCCAAAAACATTCTTGGCGCAATCGGTCTGTTGCTTTCATTTACTTCGTACTCCTTAAATACGTGATAAAGTCTGCGTAATTTTTCATGTACTCAGTTTTCACAACAATATTTTGAGAGGCTATTGTTATACTTCTACCAGGTCTCATAGTATATTATACAAACTTTAATTGAACATCACAGTTAAATATTTTTTTTATACAATAATCTCTCATTAGTACATCCCAATTAAAACCAAAGGGCTCAGGTTAGCAAAATATTTGGAAAACTAAATAGGTACTAAATTAGTAACAATTCCATTTATAAACAAAAATTATGATAAAAAAATCCTTAAGTCTACTACAATTAATAAACAATTACTACAGAGTTACTTTAATTTTTTATTGTAATAAAAATAAAATTATTCTATTACATTGGAAATGGAACAAGAGTAAAGAGTAAGATGTTACTAAGACTTTTAATGCATGTGCAGTCTACTACAATGTTGCATTAATGTTATACGTTGATATTGTTTTGCAGATTTCTAGCTGATGATAGAAAAGAATTACATTTCAGGGTTGAAGTACAAAACAGAGTTTATAGGAGAGAGCTGCAGCTTCTAGATGCCGAGATAAATAAACTAGAAAGACAGTTAACAATGGAAGCCTCCTACTCTAGCTCGAGATCTTCTCTTCATGCTCATAAGGTGATTTCTACAGCTTACTTCAAATCTGTTTGGATGTAGTTAGAATGTGGGTCTTTATTACACTCAGCTATCTAGAAATGTTTTATGGTCTCCTCTTAATGCACGGACAAATGAACAATAAATAAAATCATTATTCTAATTCTTAGCGAAAATCCATTCGATAATAGAGACGATTGGAGGACTGGTAGAATTCAATATGAATCGTATGGGATTTCTTCAGCTCATTTTTATGATCCTATCTTTCAATTAATTTAAATCTAAACATTAATATCGGAAAGATATAATTAATATAAAAAATATATTTCCACAGTGCAACAATTATTCTAATGCAAAAAGATAATTTCTGTTTCTTTTCTTATTATCATCTTTTTTAAAGTACTCGTATGTATATTTTCCTTTATCTCCCACTTCATTATTCTTAGATTTTTTTCAATTATTGGTGGTCTTCTTGTACAACCTGGTACAAAGATATGTGTACGACACCCATGATGTTATATGTTAATACTTTATTAGAACAGTTATCAACATACAGTTACTACAACTAGGTTCTGTCCAGAGTTACTCTATACATATAGTAAAAAGTATCACTGCCACCTAAATTCATAAGGTTTTCGTTTCTTCAAAAAATGATTTACTAGACCTTACACTTTTCCTATGGCCAATAAGCTTCACACTTCTGCCATCCATGGCTACATGATTCTTTATGAACACAAATGGTTTTGGCGCTCCTGTGTCCTATACATATTTCCATCGATTATAAATCACTGAATTGACTTCTGTTTAAAGAACTATTTTTCTTAACACACCCTCGCCCAAGACTAATGACTTAGCAAATATTGGTTTACTATTTTTTTTTTTTTCTGGATTAAAGGTTTGACACTAAATTTACTAATAATTATCTTTCTATTGTGATCTGATTGCAGAGTGAGATGGATGAGGGGATTGAGAGAGATCGGGGCAAGTCTGGCAGTATTTGGGGAGGAATGCCAATGTTAGTACTGCCACCTGTCATCCCTAGAGCTAGCTGGCCAACAGAGGACAGCAAGCGTGGAGTTACATTCAGCTCAGAACCTAAGCTAGGGGAACCTACAAGAGCATCAGTCTCATTCCCACCCACCCACCAACAGCCAAAGAAGCTATCCGTTCTCGGAAGGTTACATAACAAAAATAATACTGTTAATGTATAAACTATATTTAAATATTAATAACTAATATTCAAATTATTTACTGTAATAGGTGGTACATATCGGGAACTGGGGGACTGAGCTAATCACTTCACATTTAAAACTATATTTACAGTTACTAAATTATATTCATTGATTACTAAATAGTTCCATTTACAATTATAATAATAACAATATAACAGTGAGTATATTCACTAAATGAATATACGGGATTAAACATTTTTAACACATACCCACAAAAGCTAAAGGCTATATGGCAAATAGTAAGGGTAGCCCTTACCTGTTATGTCCATCGTGCGAGGGCTTAAGGCAGCGTACCACAACAGTCCTCGGGTAACTCTGCCTACCCACGCTTCCCCCTCTCCCGGCCCCGCTACTAACTTCACTCTTAGCCAAGAGAGGGCAGGCCTGTGTATTCGCACCTAGGGCTTCCACTATTTGCCATATCTATTTAATCTAACTCCCCTTTACACTACTCCCCACTTCACTAGAGTATTGTATCACCTTTGTATACAATACTCAGACCACCATCACCACTTTCTTCAGCACATTACTACACTGCCATGGCTACGTCGTTCGTGTTGTAGATTCGGGTCCCTTCCGGCCTGGTTCCCTTGGAGGTTGATCCTTCCTGGCTTTCTTCATCACCAACCAACAGCCGCCTGCCAGCATGAGGCATGCGGAGATCGTGGTTCCCGTTCCAAGTGCCCACACAAGAATGGCCCGCCGCTTGTTCTTCCTGACCGCTAGGCTCTCCCAGGCGATCCCGACATCTTGATCTGCCACTTGCCCCGTGGGCAGGTCCTCTTCCAACTTCTCAAGGTCTGGTAAGACGTGTAGTCCGGTGCTACTGGTCTTTTCTTGCAAGGCTATAGTCTCTGCTGGGCTGATGTTTAGCCAAACCCATTTCATCAGGTTCTTGGTTTCCCTTCGGGCATCAGTCGGTAGTAGTCGGTGCTCTAGGGTCCATGCCATGCATTCCGCTGGTACAGCTAGCTGCACCGCCCCACTCACCAATTCTTCCGTGGCCCTCGCAACTACCATCTCTACTGTCTGTAGCTCTCGAACGGGTCACGGCACCACCTCTAACAGCCCCATTTGTTGCTCCGGCGGAGTTAAGGGGAGGTCCACCAAGCCAACTATTCCGTCCTTCGTAGCGGTTACCTGAACGGACGCTGAGGTATAATAGACTTGGCTGTGTAGGCTGTCTCCCAGTGTCAAAAGGGCCAGTCCGGCAGGTAGGGCACCAGCTACATCTGTCAAAATAACCATTAACTCTTGTGGGGTGATTAATTCTCTGTCACACCTCTATGAGCCATCTACCCCCTCTTGTACCTTTTGTAATCTCAAAAGAAACTCAGTCAAACTTAAGCCCAGACTCCGCAGGATAGAGAAGTAGGTTTGGAACGAGGATAATTGGGTCCTCAGGTGGGCGGCATTGCTCCCGAGCTCCGCCGGCCTAATTCCAACTTCTGCCAGATACTTACAACCCCTCTCTCGATAGAGCCGAGTCTCCTGGACAGCCTCTTTAGCTCGCCTTAGAGGCTGGGGGGAACGACTTCCGGGTGTTTCTTCCCAGGCCCTAGCTTCCTCCAAGGGTCTCTGAGGGCGCCTCCGTGCTAACGGCATACTCCCTTCTCCCTCACTGATTTTCTCATGCCCTTCTTGAACTTGTTCTCCGACTAGGGTATCACGTCCTTCGGGTTCTTCGCCACTCCTCAATTTAAGGCTAGTGGATTGGCTTCGGAGACGGGTTTCTCACCAGGTAACCATCCCCCTCATTTAGGTTGTACGCCACTCTCTGTTGCATAGCCCAAGTCTATTCCCCCGAATCATCCTTCGGATCTTCATCCAGCTCTCTTGTCGGAACGGCCCTGTTCTTGTCACTGAACCCTGTCTGCCTCCGATCCTCTTCGGCGCGAATACCCTCCTCGGTAAGCGACGCGGCCTAAACACGGTTGATGTGAACAATGGCTACTTCTCCCGTACACAGTTCTAGCTCATAGTTTACCCTCGGCAACACCCTGGTTACCCGATGAGGGCCTGTCCAGGGACGATGAAACTTAGGAAAGTGGCCAAATTTCACCGCTGTTACATGTAAGTACACCCAGTCCCCCATCGCGAATTTCCGATCCTTTGGCCGGTATCTGATAAAGACAACCTGGCTGTTGTACGCTCGCTCTGACCTCTGCAAGGCATCTCTATAGGCCTCAGTAAGTCGAGTCCGCAGTTTTTTCTATATGGTCTCACGGTTCAGCCCTGCCCACCTGGGTGGGTCCCAACCAACATTCAAACGGGGTTACCAGAGCCCGTCTGAACAATAGTGGTTTAGGGGAGAACCCGGTGGATGAATGCGGTATGGCACGATACGTCATGAGTGCGTAGGGAACCCAACGATCCCAATCCCTACCGTCTCTCCACACAAAGTGGTCGATGGAATCAGTGAGCGTACGGTAAAACCACTCTACCATACCGTTGCACTCCGGGTGGTAAGCAGTGGTCTGCAGTTTCTTGATCCCTAAAGCCCTTCAGGTATCATTAAACAGGGACGACACAAAATGTCTCCCTTGATTGGTGAGTATCCGCCTTGGGACCCTGTGTCTAGGTGATAATGTGTTCCACAAAAGCTACCGCCGTCTCTTGCGCGGTCTGCTCTTGCAACAAGATGGCTTCCGCATAGCGGGTAATGTTATCGATGAATATCAGTAGATATCTATACCCCCGTCTGGACCTTGGTAGTGGGCCGAAGATATCTAAGGACACCTGCTCGAATGGGCCCGTCGCTAGATAGGGTTCCTCCAGCGGGACCTTTAGTGCAGTGGGACTTTTACGTTGAACACATCGGTGACACCTACTAACAAATTCCTTAACTCTTGTTCGAGGTTCGGCCAGAACAATGACCCTTTAAAGTCGCTAGGTTACGGCCGATCTCTGGATGCCCCGCCCAAGGTTTCGAATGGTAATACTCAATGAGCGTCTGACGAAGAGGCTTAGGGGCTAAAAGCCGCCAGTCATTACCTTCCACACCCTCCATAAAATACCAAAACCCTCAGTCGTCTTATTTTCTCTCCCCTTTTCCATGATTAGATCTCCGAATCATGTCCTGGCACCACAAGTCTTTTGACTGAGCCTGATGTATATCCCCACGTGAGAGAGGATGGTGACTATGCATCTCGGCTACCGCACGACTGAGAGCGTCCGCGTTCGTGTGTTTGACACCCGGCTTATGCTCCACCTCATAGTCGAACTCCTCCAAACGCAGTGGCCACCTTGTCAACTTCGAGGATGGGTCCCGCAGGCTCAAGAGCCAGCGTAGGGCCGAATGGCCCGTGATAAGATTGAAGCGTCGCCCAAGTTAATAACACCGGAACAGCTTAGTCGCCCAGACCACCGCTAATAACTCTCCGTAGCCGTATAGTTATGATCGGGTCCTTTCAGCGGTCTACTGGCAAACCACACCGGCCTCTCTGAGCCCCCTTGGACCTACGACGATACGGCACCCAAGGCTACCCCTGAAGCATCTGTTGATAGAACAAAGGGTACTGTAAAGTCTGGATACGCTAACAAGAGATCGGAGGTCAGGGCGGTTTTCAGGTCTTCAAACGCTTCTTGTTGTGCATTTCCCCTTGCGAATGTTACCTCAGTCTTAGTCAATTCCGTGAGAGGCTTCGCTCTCTGGGCAAAGTCAGGAATGAATCGTCTATAATAGCTAGCCAGCCCTAAGAAACTACGCACTTCGCGCACGCTACGCGGATGAGGGAACTCTCGAACGGCCGATATCTTCTGAGGGTCGGGCTGAACGCCATCTGCAGAAACGATATGCCCCAAATAGGTGGCCTCAATGGCAGCGAAAGTGAATTTTCGTAGGATGACCTTCAGATTAGCCCCACGAAACAGCGCGAGCAGTTCCTCGAGACGTTGCGAGTGTTCTTCTAGGGTGCAGCTATAGACTACTACATCATCGAGATATAAGAAACACCCGGCTCCCTTCAATTTTCCCAAGAGCTGTTCCATCATTCTTTGAAACGTGCACCTGCCAAACCAAACGCCATTTTTTTTGTACTCGAAATGCCCACCCTCCGTGGTGAACGCCGTTTTCTCCTTCTTTTCTTATAACCACTTGATAAATCGAGTGTGCTAAAATACAGACACTGTCCGAGTCATTCTAGAGTTTCCTGTATTAACGGTAACGAGTTCGTGTCCACACCCGTGGTTGCGTTAAGTCCTCTAAAATAAGTAAAAAACCGATAACGAACCTGTCCGTCTTCGGACTTCTAGAACCACTGGAGCCTGCCAAGAGCTCGTGGATGGCGCTATTACTCCCTTCGCGAGCATCTCTTCCAGATGCTCGGCAATGACCGGCATGGAATGATCGCTTCTCTGAATACGGAACCCTGAAAGGTCTCTTCACCACGGGCTTTGCGTTTCCAGTATTGATTCGGTGCTGTACCATTAGGGAACACCCCTCAGCCCCGGGTTCCTCAAAGACGTCCCCGAAGCGTTCCAGAAGGAACAGCAGAGCCTGACGCTCATCGGCAGTCAGGAGCTGCAACTTCTCACGTATCAATTTGTTGGTGATAGATTTCGCTTTGTTTCCCGCTTCACCCTTCCGATGGGTGCCCATTCGGTATCCACGTGCCCCAAAGGTGCCTGTCGGGGTAGGGTTTTATCCTATTATAGGTTGACTACCTGCACCCATGCCACACCACCGTCAGTTTTACTTAGGCTGCGGGCTGCCCGTACTCCGGAGGTCAAGTCCCTAAGAGGCTCAATTAGCACGGGACTGTTAGCCGTGATAGGAGGTATCCGTAAGGCAACCGTAGCTGCGGAGTATCCGGAAAGAACGAGTCTTGCATAATTTCACGAATAGAGGTCTATCTCTCTTCCAGTACACTTTCCCATCTTCTTCAGCGTCCCTCGGAATTTTTTGATCCCATAATCGGAAGGTTTAACTAAGGGATTATTTCGCGTAGGAGCGGCCTCCAATGGTAGTTCTTCCTTTAGGAAGTTTCGTCTCTTTTTCCTCCGTCTGTATCTTCCCGTCTTCCCCAGGTCGGCGCGGTCGACGGCCTCCTTCAGACCCGTGGGAAAATCCAGACAAAAATGAAGCACCACTTGGTCAAGCAGTACCCTCGCTCCCTTCCTTTCCTCGGCAGACCCGCTTCACGAGAACGCTCTTTCCCCCATCTTCCGACACCTATCGGCAAAGGCACAGGTCGCCCCCCCCCCGATCTTATTTCAGATGGCCTAATTGCAACAGGAATCGTTCAGGTCGATCAGTTTCCCTGAACCGCTCTAAAAGAGCTTCCTTTATCTCTCCATAACTCACTCCCGGCTAGAGATGGGCGAAGGGTAAATACCCAAAAGGTAAAAACCCGGGTATTCTCCCAAATGGGTAAATACCCGGTATTTATGTGGGAAAAAACCCAAGTCATGGGTATTTTCGTTTTTTACAGTAAATGCCACACCTTTTATTAATTTTTACATTCTTATGAACAAATGCAATATAAACTATACCTTCATTATTTTGCGAGGTATGAATAAACTGAGGTTTGATTAAAAAATCTGTAAATAATGAGATAAAAGCGAGGAAATAAAACAAAGCCAATATTGAAACAAAAGAAATTTACAAAATAAAATAATAATAATAATAATTAACTATAATAATTAATAACTATAATAATTATTAACTATAATAATTAATAATTATTAACTATAACAATAAATAATTATTAACTATAATGATTAATAATTATTATTTATTTATATATAATTATTCAACAAAAGAAAGGTTTGGAGGCAACTAGTCTCTATTTTAGCAGATTTCCCATAAGGGAAATCAGCCATTGAGGTTGTACTCATGACGGAATTTTCGAAATTTTTCTTCAAATGTCCATCGATCCTACCTTGTAGATGACGAAAATGAGGTCCGTTCAAAACTGTATATATATATATATATATATATATATATATATATATATATATTTGTCTGTTACCGCTCTAGCGGTCGCAATTTTTGTTTGATCGTTACCAAACTCGATATTTAGTCGTTTTATGTAAAAAGAAAGATCAAGTTCGTTAATGGCTGAAATCGGACCAGTGGGAGGGGGGTTTAGAGGGGAGGATTTTCTAAAATTCGAAATATTTCCGTTACTATACGTCGGATCGAAGAATTGTATAGAATCAATCTTATTGCAAATTACATTTACTAAAAATATTGTCATATACATTTATTCTCTATCTTGAATATTAACCGAGATATTTGCATTTTATGAGATCGGGGCGGATAACGGATGAGTGAGTTTCCCGCCAAAAGATAGGTCGGCCGTTCTGTTAACTGTTCGGCTCTCGTAAAATTTCTCTATTGTAAAATTTTACATGGGAAATCTGCTTAGTTTACGCAGCCCCTGCGTGACGGACTTATTAAAATCGTTTGTGTGCTTTGTTGTTGGCAAGGCAACGCTGGAAGCCGACAAAAGAAGTGCAGGAGCCCGCATAAGGAGCTATCGACAGCTTCAAAGACTCGGTAAGCGATGTACAGTCTCTGTACACGTTGATAAGTCAAACATTAAATCGTTTCAACACAAAAGTTTTAGAATCTATAACTACAAAAATAGTTCGGGGAGCTAATTTAAAAATACCCGAATATTTACCTAATCGGGTATTTTCCCGGGTATTTTCCCAGGTATTTACCCGAATTTGGGTATTTTCCGGGTAAAATCCCATCTCTACTCCCGGCCCATGTATGTCGGTTCGACTTGCCATGAAAGCCGCCGCTGAACCTTTAAACGCATCCTGGCCACTAGTGCCATATCCATGTCCTCCCAATAGCCACATTCTGCTACTAATTCGATACCAATAAGGAAATCACTGATGGGGACCAATGATTCGTCTCCCGACCATGGGGAAATCATCCCCTGTAGGGACATAACTTTTCTTGGTGGAAGAATCCCCGAGGCACGAAAGGCATCTCACGATTTGACCAGCTCTTCTTTGAATTCACGATTAGACTCCAGAGCTTCCTGTAGTTGGCTCTGTAGGGTTGCGATCATTTCCTCTGAAATCAACATGTTGGACACATTCCAACGAGTACCCACACACCTATAAAGGTACACCGCAAATTTATTACTAAGTAATAAAATTAATAATAAAACAGTAGGCGATAAGGTCCTGCGAACCCCACCGCTTGATAAGCCGATACGCCTAGATAAGAACGGCAGCTAGAGATAAGCTACCCCTAGACTCCCGACTCCCTCTCTTTCTCCGCACCTTATATTACTTCTATAACCCTGCGTTATACAGAGCTCACGTACCCCACACCTGACACCACTTGTAAAGCTGGGACATATCGGGTACAGGGAGACTGAGTTAATCACTTCACATTTAAAACTATATTTACAGTTACTAAATAACATTCATTGATTACTAAATAGTTCCATTTATAATTATAATAATAACAATACAACAGAGGGTATATACACTAAAAGAATATACGGGGTTACAGCTACACACACCCACAAAAGCTAAAGGCTATATGGCAAATAGTAAGGGTAGCCCTAACCTGTTATGTCCATCGTGCGAGGGCTTAAGGCAGTGTACCACAACAGTCCTCGGCAAACTCTGCCTACCCACGCTTCCCCCTCTCCCGGCCCCGCTACTAACTCCACTCTTAGCCAAGAGAGGGCAGGTCTGTGTATTCGCACCTAGGGCTACCACTATTTGCCATATCTATTTAATCTAACTCCCCTTTACATTACAAAACGAATTTAAAAATTTTATAAGAAAACCTTGGTCACAACATCATAATGAGCTTGAGGAAAACAATTTCAAATCGATTAAACACCAATATATACCACCCCCTCTAATCCACCACCCTCCCATCCCACCCTCAACCCAATGCCGCCACATTTACCTATCCCCTTCCTTCTATATATCTCCCCTAAACCACCACCCTCACATCCTACCCTCAGCCCAATGCCGCACAATCATATTTCAAATATTTATATTCCTCTAGAAGCCTACGGGCAAGTACCTCCTTCCCCCTTACTATAGAAGGATACAATTTATACAATCATATTGTTAATATGAAATCCTCTAATAGGCTGTGTGCAAGTACCGCTCTCCCTCCTACTTAACGCTTCTTATACATGCATTCACTGAAAAAAAGAAAGAAAAAAAGTCCGTCACGCAGGGGCTGCGTAAACTAAGCAGATTTCCCACGTGAAGTTTTACAATAGAGAAATCTGCCTAATAACAACAGTAGTAGTAAGAAACCTCTAAACCTAAAACATTATTTAGGGCGTAATAACCCAGTAGTTCCTAGCCCAAAAAAAAAAAACAGTTAACCTAACCTCTAAACCTATTCACGAAGGACTAATAGTTATGGAAACGCCCGCCAGAGCTCTCGGCGGAAAGTCCAAACATAGCCTACTGGTGACCACACGCAGAATACAAATGCAAATATCTCGGTTAATATTCAAGATAGAGAATAAATGCATATAACAATATTTATAGTAAATTTAATTTGCAATACGATTGGTTATATACAAATTTTCGATCCGATGCATAATAACGGAGATATTTCGAATTTTTGAAAATCCCCCCTCTAAACCCCCCCTCCCACTGGTCCGATTTCAGCCGTTAACGAACTTGATCTTCTTTTTTACATAAAACGATTAAATACCGAGTTTGGTGACGATTAAACAAAAATTGCAACCGCTAGAGTGTTAACAGACAAATATATATATATAGTTTTGAACGGACCTCATTTTCGTCATCTCCTGGGTAGGATCGATGGACATTTGAAGAAATTTTCGAAAATCGCGTCATGATTACGACCTCAATAGCTGATTCCCCTTAAGGAAAATCTGCTAAAAAACATTAATATTTATATGTACGGAAACATGATTAAAAGAGTATTGATATATTGATTGATTAATTTATTTGAAAATTATTTCAGTAGGCTACTAATTATTCAGTATGATACTATTATTTTTCCTTTCTAGATTTCTCAATATATTGACTCCTTCCGTTCGGAAATCTTCAGCGCCTGCGGGCTTGGCATCAGCCTTGAGGGCTCATATGGAATACTTTGCTGGATTTGTACCAGGAAACAATTCAGGAAGCCTTGAATCATCGTGCAATACCAGTCATGCAGCCATTAACAAAGCACCCTACTTGAAAATTTATGATTTTGACATCAGGGAAAGAAAATATTCTTTAGGTGAGTTACATAGCTGTTTTTGTATCAAAATTTATTTAAAAAAAAATGTATTTAGAGGGACGAATTTGATTCTCACCTGGGTAATAGGAATATATTTAGTGACGAACTCACTAAATAAAATCCTTAGTCGCACCCTAGATAGAAAATGGTGGTAACCTGTAAATACCCCGTCCCAATTAGTCATAGTAGCAAAAAGTTTTAGTAATAAAAGCTAATAAATAATAATAATATAAATGCATTTCATTCAAAACGAATTGACAAAATGGAAATTTATATAGATATATATTCCTGTTAGGTTTTGGGGGAAGAGTGGAGAGTTTATCTGAGCGGAGAGGAAGACAGGCGAGGTCCGTGCAGAGCCTGTGCCAGCCTAGGGTTTGGTTCTCCATGGAGCAGGAGGAAGCAGAGGGTGTGACCCCTAGGAGGCGAGGGTCCCCACGGTTCCCTCATAGGATCATCCCCACTTCCAGCCTAGGAAACCTCAACCACCTCCTCGTAGCGACCCCTGGCACCAAGAGCAAGTCCCTCGAGGAGCAGGGAGAGAATCAGCCCCCAAGGAGGCGAGGCTCCCCACGGTTCCCACACAGGATCCTCCCCACTTCCAGCCTAGGGAACCTCAATCATCTCCTCGTAGCATCGCCAGACACCAAGAGTAGTTCCCTCGAGGAGCACGTAGAGGATGATAGCGCTAGCAGGGAAAGCTCCCCACAATGCCCTCATAGGATCACTCCCACATCCAGCTTAGGGAACCTCAATCACCTCCACGTAGCGACACCAGACACCAACAGCAATTCCCTCGAGGAGCACATAGAGGATGATGCCCCTAGGAGGGAAGGCTCCCCACAGTGCCTCGATAAGATCATCCCCACTTCCAGCCTAGGGAACCTCAACCAGCACCTCGTAGCGACCCCAGACACCAAAAGCAAGTCCCTTGAGGAGCAGGTAGATGATGAGGCCCAAAGGAGGCGAGGCTCCCCACGATTCCCTCATAGGATCATCCCCACTTCCAGCCTAGGGAATCTCAACCACTTCCTAGTAGTGACCCCAGACAGCAAGAGCAAGTCCCTGGAAGAAACAGGCCAGCCGGCAACCGAAGGAAAGAGAACTGCCAGTCTCAGCCCAAACAATGAGTTGTGGTTTGACAATCAGGATAATTCTTAATACGTTTTTTAAACTCTCGAGAAAAGAGGATTTCAGATATTGCTGCAAGCTTCTGTTCAAGACATATGAGTGATATTAATAACCATACTTTTTTTCAATATAATAAATAATATATGTGTAATTTATACCACTTAAAATTTACATTTTAAAACAAAGATGGAAGACAAATATTTTTTTAATTTAGAACTAAGGATTTTATTCATAAAATGTTTAGAACTTGTGTTTTTTTGTAAATATGATTATTATTGCTGTACAATTCAAACATAATATTCGTAATTTTTCACCTTTAAGATATAAAGTGTTCTCAATTTTTAATAACCCAGTTACAAACCCCAATTGTCATACTTGTATAATAGTTAATTTAACATTGACCAAGTTTAATATCTTACAAAAAAAAAACTAGCGATGAGAATGGATTTATTAAGCAGGAAGATATATTCCAAGAGACATGATACTGTTATAAATATTCTGTTTTACTTCTCATTTTATTCTAATATGATGTTGGTTCCTGGTAGTGTACGAAATTCTTGTTTGAGGTCATGGTCTCACGAGGCCATCCTCAGCGAGAGACGGTGACAAGAGAGGCCCGGCTGTCCGATGGGCAGAGAGTAAAATAAAAGAATGCAGTTCCTTTCTATGCGATGTGTGAAGGTCCAACACTAGAGGTGTTCCAATTCCTTCCCCAAGAGGAATCCCGTAGGTTTTATCCTAGCGGAACACGGGGAAAATCGGTTCCAAGCCACTGCTCGGTGATGTTTACCGCCTCGGTGAAGTAGGTCAGGAGGCAGGAGTGGAGTACCGCTAGTGTTTTTGCGTCCTTCGAGGTCCAAATCCCGTCCCCTTTCTCGTTTCAGCTTCTTCTTCGTCCAAGCAAATTGTCTTATCTCCGGTTACCCAAGGATGTTGACGATGTAAGACCCCATCACGGTTAGGAAGTGCACTGGATCCTCGTGGTTTTCTCCGGTGAAGGTTGGCGCTTCCTTCTGCATCCAGTCATGTATCGTCTACAGTGGACCTAGCGACAACCTGGCTTCCTCAAACGCCGAGCTTCGCGAGCTTGATTGGGGCATAGCGATAAGACGAGTGGTCCACGCGCTATGAGCATCCTCTACTCAGAGCGGTAGATCGACTGACATATGATGTCTATAGGCAGGTGGACTTCCTCGGCCCACGCATAGTGATAGGTCAATTGGTCCACGTGGCTCTGTGGTCGGCAAGTTTCTTCGGTCCACGCAGAGTGACAGGTTGATTGGTCCATACACTCCATAAGCCAGTTGACTTCTCGGTCCACGCATAGCGACAGGTCGATTGGTCCGCCCCAATTAGAGGCATAAATACACGTAATAACTGGCCGATTCCCATGAGTAGACGGGATAAATGAATACATAGGCTGTACCTGATTTACTGACGTTGCAGTCTGGAAATTCACATCTAGAGCCCCCGGTAGTAGTAGTCGCGGCGGTAGAACCCTTGCAATGAGCGTTGAGGTTGATCCAGTGGCCCGTCGTTGCAGTGGAGTCGATATGTGCTCTGCGATGACCGTCCACGTCTTGGTCGCTTGCCGTCGTAGCGGCTGACATGCACTATTTCTGGTTGTCCACTAAACAGATGGCCGACAGGGTGTGCGTGATCGGCTTCGTATACGGAGCGTCGATTACAACGGTGTCGTCCCACAGACTCCCTCGTAGCTCTCTTTTCGGTGCAGGGGGGAGTATCCTCATGAGAGCAATGGTCCCGCTGTCTGTATGTTCAAAAGTATCATCTGCAAGAGTGTTTTATTCTTTCAAATAGCATTTTTTGTTCAATGACATCTAGAAGAGGGTTCTATTCTTTCAGATTGCATTTTATGATCGATGTATTTCATATTAATATAAGAAATATCTGCTACAAATGAATACTTTTGAATAATTAGTTATCTTGGAAAAATAAATCACTATTTCTAGCAATATGTCTTAAAAAAGTATTAAAATTTAGGACAATCAATCAATTTTAGAAACTGTTAGTCTATAAATATTCTATTTTAATATAAATCTATTGACCACTACTATAAAGATATTCTTCTTCTATGTCTCAATAATTAGAATAGAATTAGAATAAGTCTTAATTGTGCCATAGATAATAAATCAAATAGCAATATGTTGTAATATTCCAAAATAATATTCTTTAAACAGTATTACGATATACCTTCTAAGCATAATCTAATTATATTTTATAATAATTTATTTTTTAAATATAATATGTTTATCATACTAATTTGTTGTTTTAACAATATTGTTTGTAAAAATCCTTTTAAGGCAGAGGCCTCCCTAAGAGTAATGAAAAGCAGGGTTCGCAGGGATCTCTAACCATTTCCCCTTCCAGTCCTTCTTCTCTTGCCAATCTCCACCATTCCAGGGCCTACTGTTCTCTTGAAAAAGGTCTCCAACTTTGTCTGCCCATTACTCCCCTATGGTGCCCATTCCTCAACACTGACCATCATCCTCCACTAAAGAGCGCCCTTTCCCCATTCTCATTAAATACTTACCACCTCTTGCTTTTATTATTATGAAAATGTGACCAAAAGCTCTCTGAGAGAGCTACTTCCCCCAAGTAGTAAATTAAAGGGAGTGTCCGGGGAGGCGTTGACTGTTCTTGGTGAGCAGTCGGTTCGAGGCCAATTGAACCAGGCCTACCGCATCTACTATCCACCCTGTGGTGATAGCAGAAGTAGATATTGACTGTAGCAGATGCCTGGGCATGGACATGCATCAGAGATTCAACACGGTAGTCGATATCCCTTCAAGGTTGATTAAGGCTACGGTTGGCCTATGGACAGAAATAAAATAACGCTGGCCAAGAATGATGGACAAGAGAAAAACCGATGTTGAATTAGTGAATGCGGAATTAGTCCCTCCCTACTATGAAAGCTTGGTGCCTGGGAGATTGAGTGGCCTGGGAGAATGTGTTGGTCGACCCCAAATATCCGACTACTGGTGGATTGAGAATAGCACGGGTGGTAGTAGACGGGCGTTCAAGCATTTTATGGCTGGAGCTACTCAACAAGACTGGCTCTGAATGGCAATTGAACAAGGGTGAGAAAGCCTACGCAATACCCGACAAAGGCGTATTGCGGACGGAGGACAGACCATGTTGGGAGCACTACCCTGTCTTGGGTCAAAATTAGGAGTAACCTGGCACATCTGACAGAGGTAAATAAGGATTCGAACAAGAGTATTACTTCAGACGGTTGTAGGATCAGTACTCGGGGGGGGGGGGATGTAGAGATAGAGGGAAGAGGGAATGTACTCTCCCCCAGAGGGGTGCAGCAACTAAAGACACCTAGGGAGAAGCCGATACCCGGAGGAAGCGAAGAAGATTTGGAGGTTTTGGAGGAGAATGCACGGGACCCTGAATGGGGTAATCTTAATTTGGGACGGGGCATTACACCACGATCTCCATACCAACTCTGCCATCGTAGAGCACTTGATGGTCCAGTGGTAATGATAACCACCTGCGATGAAAAGCCATAGGTAGAGGTTAACCCATTTGGAGAACATTGCTGACATGCTTCCATTAAGGGTGACACTAGAATAATAATTTTCTGTTACTGTTCATTTCATTGTGTCTGCAAAGAATGAAGGGAGTTTGGTCTTCCTTCAGCAGGGCAAAGTCATAGTAACCGAAGAGCACTGGCAACTGATATTGGGCATCAACACCACCCGGATGGATATGAGTTTCAAAGTTATTCAATGGGCTCTTTAGGAAACCCAGGTATAATATAAAGGATATAACTCTCTCTATCGCAGACACCTCAGCTCTCAATACCAGAGAGTTACTTGAGAACCCCCCGGCTGGTCAGCCATTGTGAAGCTTTACTGGGAAGACTCTCCTCCTAGTAGTCTTCTAGTAGTAGCACAACATTGGGGCCTTTTAACTTTTGCCATAAAATACCTCTTTGGCATCCCTGATGCGGATGATGCCAATGACTTTGACAGGATCTTCATGGTGTAAAGGAAATCATCGAGTCCACACGGTAGACAGAGCCTGATCAGGGTAGAAAAGCAGGGAGATCCGTTAAGACACACAGCGCCTACTATGGGCAGGAACCTAAAGGATACCAATTAGATAGGTTATTGATAGGCAAAGCTGTGTCCCACTTGATGAAGATTTTGAACCAAACTGCCTCTTCTTCACAACCTCAAATTCGCCACTTTTCAGTTAGTATTTAGGCCTGAGGAGATCATAAGGCATGATAGACATTGGATCTTAGGCAGTCTGCAAGGGAGGAATTCCTGCATTCATAGTTGATCAGGGCTGCACACGGCTGATTTTTTTTTTATAGCCGAGTTGAATATTTCATTATTTGATTTTGCTTTGTAAGAGATGTTATGATTTAATCTATTAGTAAATTCAATATTATAAACTGTCAACTTTTGAGTAAAGAGTACAATGATCTAATGATCTAACTACTAAACAAGGAAGTAAAACCTATCACAGATCATAACAAAGTAAGCTGATGAAAGACGATAAGGTGAGCAGATTAGAAAGAATTCTATTCTTCTGACAATATATTAAGGATATTGAGGAAATAAGAAGAAGAAGCTAACTTAAATTAATTTATTACAAAGACTTACAATATAAAATTTATGGGTGAGTAAATATACATAATTATATAGAGTTATGTGAAGTTATGGCTCCGGAGAAGACTAGATCTACAGCAGCGTGTAGATTGCCGCCCGCTAGCTGGAGTGCTTGTAGATTGACTGCATCATCAGTCAAACCCAGCTCGCGCATCTGCCTCATCTGCTCTCCAACATTTGATAAATCATCGCTCCTTGCCTCCTAGCAACATATATAACATTATATGCATTTTCCTCATCACTTTTCAAATGAAAAATAATTAATAATATTTTAAGTATTTGGTCAGCCTAATTTACTAAAAATAAAGATTCTAAAAACTAGATATAAATTTAGTTGAAGAAAAGTCTCTGGATTAAAATTTGAATTAAAGGAAGCAGGTAAGCATCAACAGAGGTTTTTGAGGTCCAGAAACTGGTTAAGTGCAAATTCATTCAATTCATTTATTTCTTTGGATTTCCATTTTAAGCCATTACCCTTACACTATTTTTCTAATTCAGTTTTTTAATTGCTCTTGAAGTTGACATTAGCAGGGCTGGACTAAATATCATTGAGTTGAATTCTACTTGAGTGCAATGCCTAACCCTGTTTGTTTGCAACTCCGTAGTAGATCTATTTAGATGGGAGGGAGAATACTACAAGAAAAAGCATAACAAAAACCGATTGAGATCTTACAAGGGGAGTGCCTAATGAAAAACAAATCCCGTCAAAAAAAAAAAGATTTGCCAGAAAGTCCTGAGGTGTTGCGAAGAAGGATAATTCAATGAGTTTGAATAGTAATATGTTTCTTGTATAATATAGAATGTTTCATTATATTATATTTTTGAAAAAAAAAAAGCATTTGAATTTTCTTTAAATACAGTTGTCCCTCGATAATCCGACAGTTAAGGGACCAAGAGAGTGTTGGATTACCGAAAATGTCGGATTACCAAAAATGTCATATTATCAAAGATGTTTTATTCTTAATGTTGTAAGATGTGGGTTCTTAGGCCAAATATTCTTCCAAGATTTTATCAAGGTTGTGCTTTTTAGTTGCTGCCAAGCAAATGCTGCATTCAAAATCGCATCCTTAATGTTAAAGGATTTCAAAATGGCTGCAATGTCATCATTAGATTGACTGACAATATCCATTAAAAGGCGCTTTTTGTAATGTGCCTTGAGAGTCTTTATGACATTTTGGTCCATTGGCTGGATAAAAGCGGTCGTGTTTTGGGGCAAGTACATTACCTCAATGTAACCATCGGCAGTTTTAACTTTTAATTCATCCTTGTCAGGGTGTCCGGGTGCGTTGTCAAGCAATAGAAGGGCTTTCACTGGTAACTTTTTTCACTGCAGGTTTGTTTTGCTTCCTGCCGGAGCGGTGGGAGGGAGATGCATGTTGCTGCCTGTAGCGCGTCGGACTACCGAGTACGTCGGATTAAAAAGTGTCGGATTATCGAGGGACAACTGTATATGGAATGTGGTAAAAATCAAACGCCAATAATTAAAAACCTTTTTATTTATTTATTAATATTAAATAAACATCCTAGAAACAAAAAAAAAATGGGGTACTTATCAGTTATTGGGAGGCCACCCATTTAAAAACAATTATTAAATCATAATTAAAAGAAAATCACTTTTATTAATTAAAATAACACTTCTAAAATTTATAACTGACAAAATGGTTAACGGGAGGCCACTTGTTATTTACAGATAAAATATTTACTGGTTCAAAACCGCTCATCGCTATTATATGGTGATGGTGTATATGGTGACTCATACTTGACTAGGTTATCTCAGTCATTCTGTTTCTTTTGTTATCAGAAAATGAGTGATCGTTTATTAACGCCACTTGGTGTTTATTAACACCACTTGGACAGCTACCTTGCAGAATTCATGTGGTAGACGACAGCAGGGTGATGACAGCTTTATGCAACTACTCCGCAACATCGCCCAGTTTTGGGCTAACTCTGTTTTATAATTACATTTTGTTATTCAAATAAATTCTAAAAGTGTTATTTAAAATAAAAAAGTGTTTTTCTTTTAATATGATTTAATAATCATCTTTAAATGGGTGGCCTCCCAATAACCAATAAGTACCAAAAATAGTCACTCCCGGTGAGCTTTGATCTTGAGATCTCTCGGTTATAAAACAAGGAATGCTACCAACTGAGCCACTGGAGCACATCAAAAGATTTCTCTTCACAACACCTCAAGACATTCTGGAAAATCTTTAACATTTTTGTTTTAGATGAACAAATGAGAAGTATGATCTCTCGCTATAATCGATTTTTTTTTTTTCATTACGTACTACACACTTAAAAAAAATCGTTCAAATTAGTGAGGGGAAGGCTGTGCCCTCTCCTTTTTAATTAGGTAAGTAGAGTGAATGAAGATGGCTAACCTGTGTTGGAGTGCCTGGAGAGCTGGGCGTGGCCCCGCCCACTACACTAGCCATCGCCCGCTCCATCGCCTCGCTCACCATCTCGGCAGTAATCCTACTCCCAGCTCCATCGCTACCTCCGCCTCCACCATCTAAACACACAACCAACATCAATGTCAAAAATAATAAAGATATATTCCATGCAATGAGATCGGCATGAAATCAAACAATTTATAAGCTCCATCAAAATATTTCTGGAGTGTGAACAATAAACTTCAATCGTCATAATAACTCAAATTAAATTCCATCATGCAGGTGCTTCATAAACTAAGCTCATTTCCCACCTGCTGGAATATTGATACGCTGATGATCTCATCTCACCATCTATTCTTTATTTCCCATAGTAAGAAGCCTATGTAACCAGGAATTCAAATGTCCAGCATGATAAATTTATTGAAGTAACTGAGGTATATAAAGTAAAAATTGGATGAGTAGGTTTTACTGAAGGCTGAAACTAAATAACTCTGTTAATATTCGATTTAGAAAAGCATGTATAAAACAATAGTTGTAGGAAATTAAACCTTCAACAGGATTGATTATATAAATTTTTCCAATCTGACTCATAATGGATATTTTTCAATTCCCCTTTTTAAACCTTCCTCCTCTCCCCAGACCGATTTCTGCCATTACTTAATATTTAGTTTTTTGTGGATTGTTTATGTAACATTGATCAAATAGAAATCATATGTTTAAAAGATAAAATCTTGAATGATGTCAGACTGAGCATAAGTCTCAGATAGTGAAAGTTAAACAAAAACAATAGTTGTCAGATAAGCTTTGAATAAATGATTCATGATGTATCAGTCTACCATTAAAGAGATAAGTACGATGGGGGTTTACTTAAGGCTCAAAACTAAAAAATGCAAAGCACTCTCTAAATATTTAAGATAGAGAAAAAAAGTATTGTATATTTATAGGAAATTAAATTTCCAAACAAGACTGGTTATATACAATTACAGATACATTTCACATGAAATTCAGACTTTCAGCATATTTCTCTTAAGGGAAATCAGCTATTGAGGTCGTACTCATGACGCGATTCTTGAAATTTTTCTTCAAATGTCCATCGATCCTACCCAGGATATGACGAAAATGAGGTCCGTTCAAAACTGTATGTATATGTATATCTATACTAGCTCAGATACCCGGCTTCGCCCGGGAATTCATTTGAGGCTGGATAGTGATGGTATTTTTTTGGCAAGGCTTTACTTTGCACAATATTTTGACATTTACTCTTCCCAGTGTTTAGGGTTAATACCGTCATTTCTGTGGATTTGTTAATAATAAAATTAATTTTTTATGTAAGACTTCACTGTCCTCCATATTGTCATATTTCCTGTTTCCTGTGCATTATGCATAGATTTAAATTATTAAGGACAAAATATTATAATAATATATTATAATTTGAATTAATTTTTCCAGGTGAGGTACCTAGTAGTTGAAAAGAATTGTTGAGCAAATTTCTCTAAATAACAAAATAAACAACTTTTGTTATGTTCATATTTGCCGAAACCCCCCATAGGAAACGAAATATCACTATTTTTAATTTCATGCCTCCCTTATAACCCCTCCTGCCCATCCCTAGAAATGTTAGTATGGCTTATTATAAGGAAGGCGTTAGTGCTAATTCACATACCGAGTTTGGTTTAGTGCGGTTGATTCTTTTGTGCCAAATAAAATAGTTGACTCCCGCTATAATTTTTAGCGTATAACTCATTTATACTTCCGTATACGACGATGATGTATATAACAAAAATTACTCTTAAATTTTTGTTATGTGCATATTTGCCGAAAAACCAATAGGAAACGAAATATCGCTACTATTAATTTCAGGCCTCTCTTATAGCCCCCACTCCTGTTTGTCTTAGAGAATATTATTATAGCCTAAAGTCAAAGTTGGGCTAGTAGTAATATACATACCAAGTTTCATAAAATTCAGTTCAGCCGTTTATGCGTGAAAAGGTAACAAACAAACAAACACACACGAAAGAAACAAAATGCAGTTATGGTGTCTATGACATGTGAAACAAAAAGTTATCTGAAATTTTGCGAAAAAAATCAATGTACAGACAGAGGTTACAATTTTATATATATATATATATATATATATATATATATATATATATTTCTGTTACCGCTCTAGCAGTCACAATTTTTGTCTTATCGTTACCAAACTTGACATATAATCGTTTTATACAAAAAGAATGATCAAGTTCGTTAATGACTGAAGTCTGAACAGGGGGAGGAGCTTAAAGGCCAAATATTGTTCTCACTGAACTTTTAAGTTTAGAGATAAATGCAAATACGTGGCTTACGTGGGAAATCTGCTTAGTTTACGCAGCCCCTGCGTGATGGACTTTTTAATATTTAGCCCTTTCATTTATTTATTTATTTATTAGTCTGCACTGGTACAGCTAAACCAATCAACTTAATATAATGAAACTTGGTAGCCCGTTAAAGGCTAGAGGCTATTGGGGAGTGGCAGGTATTCATTAAAATATCCTCCATTATTGTTGAAGGCTGCATACACCATCATTGTAGTTGCCTACTTGCAAGGCACTGCAGTCCTCAAAGGTCCTGCTGGCCCTCGAGGTCTCCTGAAGAATGAAACAATATATAGCTAACCATTACCCACCTGGAGTCAGGAGAGAAGGGAAGAAGGTGACTGTTTCCTTATTAGTTATAACTTAGCATTAACCTGCTCTGAGCACCGTTTATAAGAAAATAAATAACAAATATTAGTAAATTATTAAAAAAGTTTACTTTGAGCAGCAGATGCGAGCGCTGCAGCAAGCTGTGCATGGGTGATGGCTGAGAAGGATGGCTGCCTCGATACTCCAGCCTGCACGGAGTCTGACGACTGCAAAACACAACTACTCTTAAAAAAAACAACCAATATAAAAATATTGACATGTTATAATATCTCTCTCCACCCAACACACACACACACACACACACACATGATATCATGCATTGATGTATATTGAAGGAGATTAAAATGAAAGAGAAAAGAGACCAGATGATCCTGAGATAAGAACACCCAGGGATATGGATAAGACCATCCTGGAACATAGTTAAGAATTTCTTGGAAAATGGTAAGAACATCCTGGAACATGGATAAGAACACATCAGCACATATTCCCTGCTAAACGGGAACTATAAGAAGCACAAATCTGGAGCAAGCATAGAATCATTGTTAAGTACTTTGTAAATTGAGATATATTTAAGATTTTCAATATGATGCCTTGATGACAGCCAACATCAAACCATCCAATTGGTTTAGATACGTAGATGACATGTTATTAGTTTGGCCTCGAGTAGTTCCTCCAACATCTTAATGACATTCACCAGGACAATGGAGTTAAAAAATGAACAAATGTTTCCATTTTTAGATGAGCTTGCTAAAAGATAACCACAAACTTGACAACAGTGTTAAAGAATACCCCATACACACCAACCGATATCTACATGTTACTTCATCCCACTATTCAGCACAGAAAAGTACTCTAATAAGAACACTAATCATGAAATGAGAGCATTCAACATTAAAATATGAGGAGAAGGTTTTAAGAAAGGGTCAAACAATGAACTATTACAATAAAGATCTGCTTGACAATGAATTAGGGAAGGCAAAATAGCCTAAGAGAAAAGTGGCCAAAGAAATTAAGAACATTATAGAATCTGCAATAATGCCTTACGTGAAAAGAGAAATGAAAAAAATTCTCAAGAGATAGTACATTAAGACAATTTTCACTAATACCAAGAAAATGCACTGACATACTGAAATTATGAAGATGTTATAAATTAAATTTTGAATGAAAAATTGTCAATATAAATTAAAAAATTAATTTCTTCATGAGTCATTAACCTAAACTCCTTTAGATGTGTACTTGCTCATTTTCCTTGCATTAGTTTCTTTTAGAGCAAACCCCAATTACAGTACAAAATAAATTCAAGTTGTTAAATATAATAATTATATAGTTTGAATATATTAATTTAAAAAAAAAACAGAATATATAAGATATACCAATCAGGGGAAAATATATTTTCATAAAGAAACATCAAGTTTAAGTGGTTTGGATAATATACGAATGAAGCAGGACGATCCATTCTTTCTACTTAATACATGTACTCATGGCTCGTGCTCCTACTCAGCATGTTAGTAATTCTTTATAAAACATTCTCAACCAATTATAACATTATTAATCCTAAAATATATGATCTAAGGACCATAAAAAATAAAACTAAAAAAGGATTCTGCATAATAATAATAGCAGAAACTACCACAACATTGTTTTAATTATTCATTACAAAAGCTAGACAGGGGATGAGTAAATCAAAATACCAAATTCATTACAAGACTATACTAATTAAACAATAGAAATAAAATGAAGAGTTTTGTTAAGTTGTTACAAATGTATTGCCATTCACTAATAATAGCATGAACCAATCTCATATCACAAAAGAAATTTCTAAACATGTTTAGTTAGACAAATAAAATAACTTGCTTAATGCGATTAAAACAAGTGGAATTAATAATAATAATAATATTGTTATTCAAACATCTGTTAATAGAATTTCTATTAATTAAACTGCAATAATAATAAACACAATTTTAAATAGTCCAAGAATATTAGAAATTATATAGAATAATACAATTGGTAGGGCTAGGGGGGGGGGGAGGCATCTCCCAAGGCTGACAATGTGCATAGTCCATGACTGGTTGTGCACATGTACCGAAGACTGACTATATGTACGTTCAGTGACTGGTTGTGCACATGTACCGAAGACTGATTATATGTACGTTCAGTGACTGGTTGTGCACATGTGCCAAAGCCTGACTATGCGCATGTTCAGTGACTGGTTGTGCCCATGTGCCAAAGGCTGACTATGTGCATGTTCAGTGACTGGTTGTGCCCATGTGCCAAAGGCTGACTATGTGCATGTTCAGTGACTGGTTGTGCCCATGTGCCAAAGGCTGACAATGTGCATGTTCAGTGACTGGTTGTGCCCATGTGCCAAAGGCTGACTATGAGCATGTTCAGTGACTGGTTGTGCCCATGTGCCAAAGGCTGACAATGTGCATGTTCAGTGACTGGTTGTGCCTATGTGCCAAAGGCTGACTATGAGCATGTTCAGTGACTGGTTGTGCCCATGTGCCAAAGGCTGACTATGAGCATGTTCAGTGACTGGTTGTGCCCATGTGCCAAAGCCTGACTATGCGCATGTTCAGTGACTGGTTGTGCCCATGTGCCAAAGGCTGACTATGAGCATGTTCAGTGACTGGTTGTGCCCATGTGCCAAAGGCTGACAATGTGCATGTTCAGTGACTGGTTGTGCCCATGTGCCAAAGGCTGACTATGTGCATGTTCAGTGACTGGTTATGCCTACATACCAAAGGCTGATAATGTCATGTTCAGTGACTGGTTGTGCCCATGTGCCAAAGGCTGACAATGTGCATGTTCAATGACTGGTTGTGCCTATGTGCCAAAGGCTATCTATGCGCATGTTCAGTGACTGGTTGTGCCCATGTGCCAAAGGCTGACTATGTGCATGTTCAGTGACTGGTTGTGCACATGTGCCAAAGCCTGACTATGCGCATGTTCAGTGACTGGTTGTGCACATGTGCCAAAGCCTGACTATGCGCATGTTCAGTGACTGGTTGTGCACATGTACCGAAGGCTGACTGTATGTATGTTCAGTGACTGGTTGTGCCCATGTGCCAAAGCCAGACTATGCGCATGTTCAGTGACTGGTTGTGCACATGTGCCAAAGCCTGACTATGCGCATGTTCAGTGACTCTTTTTGCCCATGTGCCAAAGGCTGACAATGTGCATGTTCAGTGACTGGTTATGCCTATATACCAAAGGCTGATAATGTCATGTTCAGTAGGGGTTGTTCCCATCTACCGAAGGCTGATTACGTGCATGTTCGGTGGTTGGTTCGGAAAAGTGCTATTTTATATTTTAATTTTCGGATTTGATGGATATTTTGATAGTGACATACATTTTTTGCTGAAAGTAGTTGTTGATTTATTGTAGGAGAATAATTGGGGAAGAGTAGGATTAAAGGTCCAACTGATATAATACCATCATATTCCTAAAATAAGTTCCTGGTTATACTTGGCAATCCATTATTTTCAGATGTGAAACCATCTCAATATGTAGGAAATGGTTGCTATTTAACTCTTTGCTAATTCTATTCTTTCTAAACTTCTTGGACTAAAAAATATTCAGGAGGAGCCTAGTTTTAATGTAAGTTAATTATGAGAAATTACTTGAGACGATTCCCACTCATCACCTTCCTCATTACTGGAAAGAGTGTCTATATAGCTGACATCACCTGATGAAGACCTACGCCTTGATGCAAGGCGACGACGGACCATTCTAACAAGCATCTAACAAACAACAGTTTATAACAAACTAACAACTCATATGTTAAGAAAAACTTTTAACAAAAAATATTCAAAAATAAATTTATTTAAAACGTCCAATATATAAAAATACTGAAACATTTTCATTGACAAAAGTTTAATAAGAATAAAATACTTAACATTTTCAATGATCATATTTCTGCTTTTCACTCTAATGATACAAGAAATAAGACTTCTAAAATTAAATCAACAAGGTAAGTAATAGAACATTAACTGAACAATTCAATAAGAGGGAGCCTAGAATTTTCTATATATTTGGCAAGAATTATAACTTACTTGAGAAGACTCCATGTCATCATCATCACTTAATAGATCGAGAAGGCCGAATGCAGATGTGCTGGGCCCGGCCGTGTGGCTGTGGATAGCTTCTTCATGGACAGTAGCAGCAATGTGATTAGCAGCTTCAGCAAGAGCTGGGTGCAATTCAACTATTCTGAAAAACTTATTTTAGTTAATAACTGGATGCACTCCAATTAAGAAAGACATTTTAGTGTTAAGAGGTGTACTTAAGGGAAGGTAAAACATGAAAAGAAAGAGTTGTTAACATTTGTAGATTTAGAAAGATTTTTGTTTTTTTTGTAATAGATTGGAAATTTAATTTGGACGTTTATAAAACCAGGATGAACAAATCATTTTAAATGAATGCGAATGAGAAGCTAGAATAAAGAAAAGTGAGAGGGGAGGGGCCTCTCTCTCCTTCCATCTGTCCCAATACATTCATTGAAGAGGCTTTAATGAAAATGAATGAAGGAACCAAAGGTTCCTCTCCAAATTATTGGAGTGGGGAGGTTTATTGGACCAGATTTCCTGCTTGGACACTACACTGGAGGTAAAGTCCAAAGCAGAAACAAATAGATACTCGCAAGTCCTAACAGACACTCTAGAACAGAACCCAAAATAAATTCACAAACACAAAACTTTCAACAAAAAAGTGAAGAAAATAAAATTTGGAAGCATTAAATTTGAACAGGGAAGAAATTTTGTAAGGTAGGTAGAATCATCACTGAAGGTAATGATAGCAGAGTTGAAGTCGATGAAATAGGACTAGGAGATGAGAGCTGCCAACACAAGAGAGTATATGGATCAGCAAAAAGGAATATAATAGATTGGGAGCAATTGAAATATGGATTTGGCATAGAATCTGGGTATCAAGTAGACTAAAGAAATGAAAAATGAATATACAGACGGTAAGAGATGCATGTGCCCAATGAAGGAGTATCTTGATACCAATGGGACTGATGTTAATCTAGAAACGAGAGGGTGTTTTCCACCTCGTATCCAATTTAACTCATAATGTCCAGTTTTATAAAAGTACCCATTAATGGCAAATCGTATGAGGAGCCAAATAGGTGATTATTAACTATTGTCTTGCTTTCTATCTCTCTGATCAGCTACACAGTAAGTAAATATATTAAGTAATTTCATTGGTTTCCATGGTGGCTTATTATTGTGCTACTGGTTCTCATCTTTGCATTATATATCGCCTCTTGAAGACCAAAATGCAAAATATCAATTTTCATTCTAAGACAATCAAATAACATTATATGTGTGAGTGACAAAAGTTTGATAGAATCTGTTGTCTGTAGAGGGTGACATATTTCAAATTACAGTAGGTAGAGAGGTGACTATTAGGGCAGTGAGTCATAGTTAGGTGAGTTGTAGGGAGGTGAGTAGTAGGGATGTGAGTTATGGGAGGTGAAAAGAAAGTGTATAGGCATTGATACCTGCGAACTGTTTCGAAATTTGCCAGCCGAACCATAAGCTCTGGATCCTGAATAAGGGAAATGGCTACTGGGTCCTGACTCAAACCTGGGGTGATCATAATTATATTTTCCAAAATATCTGGTCGGCTTAGTTTCTAAAACAACACAAATGAATCACTAATATATCAAATCATAGTGAACGAAAAATTATATTTTATTTTCAACAGCCAACAATTTAAAGTACGGATTGTACTCCCGATAAGAGGTTGAAGTAAAGAAGAAATAGTGAGTCTAAATCGAGACCCTTTTTCCTATATGTGATTTCAGATTGGTGTTGTTGGCTTATTTGTGAATCATGGTTTGTAATACAGCATCCTAGATAAAGCCGCACAAATTTAGGTGTTAAAACATCTATAAAACCAATAAAAGTATCTAAGGGTATATAAAAGATCTTCAAGTCTCGCTAACAATGATTAATATTTTACAGCAAGTGTTTCACCCTCCTGTGCATTCACAATGCTGATTCTAAAATTTTTCTCCTAAGTCAATATAAAACTAAAAATAAATCAGGAGAATAAAAACTTACAATTATCAGCCTTTGACAATGTGGTAATTTATCAACAATATTCTCCTGTTGAGTTTTTAGTTCTAGCAGATTTCCCTAAAGGTAAATCAGCTATTGAGGTCATACTCATGGCATGATTTTTGAAAAATTTCTTCAAATGTTTTATATAAATATACATATTTGTCTGTTAACGTTCTAGTAGTCACAATTTTTATTTTATTGTTACCAAACTTGATATTTAATTATTTCATGTAAGAAGGAAGATCAAGTTCGTTAATAGCTGAAATCAGACCAGTGGGAGAAGGGATTTTTGAAAATTCAAAATATCACTGTTACTATACGTTGGATCGAAAAAGTGTATAGAACCAATCTTATAGCAACTGAAATATACTATAAATATTGTTATATACATTTACTCTGTATATTGATATTAACCGAGATATTTGCATTTTTCTTTTTTGAGCCTTCAGCAAACCCCCACTCCTACTCATGTTACATAAACAAGACTCTGTTATGTAATAATCCACATTATTTGAAGCTTAAATACCAAATATTGTTTTCAAGAGGCCTTTATTATACAATATAAATGCAAATATGTTCTGGTGCCCCCCTCGTCTTAAGTTCTTGGACTACTAAAATTTGATTGATTAAGATAAAAATTATTCTGATTCATTATAAATTATAGTACTAGATGTAGTAAATAGTTTTCAATAAAATTAATGTTATATTCTGATGTATTTCAATAATTGTTTTTCTTTCCAGTGGGAGGTTGGCAAACCTGTTTGTTTTTTTAGACACTTCCCGTCGAGAGGTTTCTTATTATCGTTTGTATTTATTCACTTGATTTTCATGGTGGTGTTATATTACTGGTATGTAGGTTTATCTATTTTTAAACTTCACAAGGGAAATCTTCTTAGTTTACGCAGCCCGTGCACGGACTTTTATATAATAAAGATTGTAGGCGAAACCTGAAGATCTCTCTTATTGTCTTAAAATCTAAATTTATAAAATATTAAAAGGTAGTTTATGGCTGGGATGATAGTTTATGGAGAAAGGTGCATTATGGCTGAAGGTCTCACATGAAGAATTATATTTCACAGATGAAAAATGATGAACAGACTTGGAGAAGGTAGAGTCAGATATAGCTCTAAGCATGAAGGCCAGATCCAGATATGAACATCCACTTATTTCACTAGATTGATATTTATTAATATAATAAGTGCTTTCTAACTGACTAAAACAATATTATTATTGACACTTGTTATTCCTTCAACTTCTATAAAAATATATAAGAAATAAAATTTAAAAAGTGATTAACTTATATCAGTATTATTATCAGATGGCAAAATAATTTGGCATAGTATATTTGATCCATTGTTAAATTTGGGGCCACCCCCTAGGTTGGTGAGGCTCTAAACCCCTGACAGCTAAACGTTCTAGACTTCTTTTTTCTTTTTTTTTTTTATTATCAAAGTAAAACAGCAACTTAAAATAAATATAATGCAACATACAATCTATTCAAACCTGCAACGAATTTCGATGGGATGGATTCAAAGTCAATGTTTTGAAAGCAATTACAAGTGCTTTTATATCCTGTTCAGACATAGGTTGTGATCGAATGGGTACATCTGAAAATAGATGATCCAGGAGAAAATAAAACAATAAATCTTTAATAAAGGAACAAAATTAGAGTTAGCAAACAGAAGTGCAAGCCCTACTAGTATTCAATCAATACCTTTTGCTTTCTTCTTCAAAACATGTAGCATAACTCCAGGCTTCAACCCATAGGAACTGAGAGTCAACTCGTCATCCAGAATGTTTCCACAGTAAACAAGTTCTGATATTTGAAACCAAAATTAAATAAAGTAATAAATAAGAAAGGATATAGAAAAGAAGTACTAATTCAAGTCAATAGAGAAATCATACCCATGGACTCTTTTGGAATATTTGTTTTTGTTGATACATCACACTTGAAATTATCTACTTTAGAATCAAAATTAACTTGATCTAACTGAAGTCTTGTAAAGTCGTTTGGGGGATACCGAATGGCCAACACTAAGGTGGACATGTTCCTATTGTAAGAGAAGAGAGGAGATAAAATGTACAATAAACTGGCGATAGAGAGGAGTGAATAAGCAACAATATGACAATAGAAGGATAACCTGCCTAATGGAGTAGGTTATAACCTCTAGTTTCCTGTTACCAGCACAGCACCTATAAACAAGTGCCCCAACACTTTGTACCGACATTTTGACAACTCCTCTTCAAATTGTTTTATATGCTGCCTTTTTCAATGGATCAATTATCAATTTTACACTTATAATCACTTATCACGTTGCTGTTAAGAAGATAAACGACCAGTTTTAACTGTTAAAATGCCTTCTTGGGAGCAGTTCGTCTCTCTAGTTAGTTCGAACCTTTTGTTGGTTAACTTGCAACGATTATAAAAGTTATATTTGATAA
The DNA here is from genome assembly GCA_019009955.1 of Riptortus pedestris. NCBI lineage: Eukaryota > Metazoa > Arthropoda > Insecta > Hemiptera > Alydidae > Riptortus > Riptortus pedestris. The sequence goes on along the minus strand of CM032230.1, from coordinate 18,036,635 downwards.
AGAAAGTTGTTCCTGGATACATCTCTTAGATGATTGATACTCAATATGAGTTTCCCAGTGCTAATTTCATAGTTGCTTCTTAAACGTCTGTTAAGTGAGTGTTCTTTGACCCATGGCGAAAATCAAATAGTTTTCCTTTGCAAGAATATTTGGTGAGGGTGATTAGTATGGCTTCGACAATAAGAAGGCCTGTTTTTGGGAGAAAGCCCCCCTGTTCCTACAGAGGGAGGTTAGAAGAAAGAATGCTAAAATCTTGTGCACTCAAGTTAGAAAAGTCGAGAAAGGCAGAGAAACCAGAAGACTTTGTGTGCTATGATGATTCTGATTCAGATGAAGACTCGACTATTTATCAAGAAAGGGCCCTAACAACATCCTTTAATGTTGTAGACTACATTCGCAGTAGAGAATATGACTTTAGGGAAAAAAGAACATTTAATGCTGACTATGGATCTAGGCATATATTAGCTCATGACATGTTTAAAGAACATCCAATTACATTAAATAATATGAACAAAGTGTTTTGTTCTCAGTGGTTAAGTGATAGACAAGTTGTTTTTGGGACTAAGTGCAATAAGGTAATTTGACTATTTATGAGCTTTGCTAAGAAAAACAATTAAGGCTGAATGGCTCCATTGTTAATTGATACTAATAGCAAATCACGTTAGATTTATTATTGTCATTAAATGGAATATTGTTTTAGCCTTCTCTGCTTTTATTATTAAGCCTTTATTCCATGTTTAGCTTATGTTTTTTCATTCTTATGATTATTGAAATACTATTTTTTAAACAGCTTATGGTGTATGATGTAACAACGGAGAAAATAGATCAAATACCTTGTTTAAGCGGGAAACAGGAGCCTAATGCTGATATTCCTCCAGGAGACGCATCGAATGGCATTCACGCTCTGCAAATAAACCCATCAAAAACACTTTTAGCATCGGGAGCTAAAAACTCAAATGAAATAGCAATTTATCGACTTCCTACACTTGACCCAGTTTGTGTTGGTCAGGTAAGATAACTACTTTTCTTTCATTTAATGTGTTACTTTTCATTGAATTATGTCTTTCATATTCAACAATGAATGCATAGTAGGCTACAATGTAGCTCAGCTCCCTGTATTTCTCTTAATTTGCTTAACCCATCTCTGGGTAGATATTCCATTTTTATTCTACACATATTAAGGTCAGAACTTTCATTTTAGTGGTAATTAAATTATTACTCATTTGTTTAAACTAGTTTCTGTATGTAAATAGAGAATGTTTTGTAGGGAGAGAATATCTATGGAAGATTTGATTGAGTAAGAATAAGGAAGTAAAGTATTTGAGAAAGTAGCTATGAGCTGCTGCGATTCATTGTCCAGAGAGTCATTCTTGTAATCTAACTCTCCATCTCCCATGACCTTATCTAGGGCTATTTCATAATAACACAAATAAACATATTGTGCATTAATTTTAATAAATATATTTGATAATTGGTTTTCAAAAAAACGTTTGGGGTAAGAATTGACGAAGGGCTCATCATCTGCAGGCTGAGCTGTTCCTACGGGAGACAGATTATTAATCTAACTCCTCATCTATAAATAAGCTGGACTGCTCCTTCTGAAGACATATATTAATCTAACACCTCATCTACAAATAGGCTGGGCTGTTCTTACCGAAGATAGATACTAATAACTTGTCATATCCCTCATCGAGTCATTATTCTAATTTTCTCTCTATAAAGGACCTTTGTCTGATCAGAAACAAAAATAACTTTGAAAAAATTACCACCACTTAATTTACATAGAAACACAGGAAAAAATTAGAATATATATTTATTGATTTAAAATTTTTAATGAACTATTTGTTTACTATTAGAGCAACAATTGAGTATCACGGTAGGCTTAATGTATTTCTAAAAGTATTGTACTTTGCAGGAGGCTCACAGGGATTGGGTGTTGGATGTGTGTTGGCTGGACGATCAGTTCCTCGTGTCAGGATCACGGGATACAAAGCTAGCCCTGTGGCACTTGGAGGACAATGCTCCCCGTGCCTCTAGCGATGTACCTTCCTATGATATAGTCACTGCTCTCGACGTACGCCAATGCAAGTATGCTCAGAAAATACGTGCATTAGCATTCAATCAGCCAAAGCGAGAATTAGCAGCCTTATCTCTCAATGGCTATATTCACATTTGGGATGTTGAAAGATTTCGACAGGTAAATATATTTATGAGCCTAACTTAATTTGATTTGGATACCTATAATAAGTTAAATTATCTCAAATTTAGGTGTCCATTCTTTTTTTTTTTAATTATATTCTTATTGATGAATTTGTAGTAGACTATGGCTTGACCACATTCAAAAGAACCAGGGGCGTACCCAAAGGGGAGGTAGCCTTCCCCTACCACACGCTACCTCACTTCTTCTAATTATGCTATTTGTAAATGATCCAATCTCAATTTTCTTCTTTTGTTCAGTTTTTTTTACCCTCTGGAGTTGTAAACAAACGTTTAAGCACTAGGACCCTGCATGTTCTTATTTACTTCAGCTATAATACGTTTGACTGTTAGCTATATTTAAGTTTATACTTCTATTTTTTCTTTCTTAAATGTCCAGCTACATTAAATACTATATTCCGAATTTGCCACCTATGGGGCCGACCCAATTCAAAAAGTCCAGACATAACTATTGTAATAACGTAATAGAATTCTATTGGTGTAAACAGGAGGGGAAATGGAGATAGGGTGGGGAGTGAGGGTGGGGACCATCACAAATGCACACAATTTCTAACGGAACATGGACAGACAGGACATTATTTAACAAGATTTAAAATTCAAGACAATGAAAAATTACTTGCGACTCACAGACAACACAAACGTTTTTACATATACTTTATGACTGTTCAACATTTAATCAAAATAGATCAAATTTAATAATCAACATAATTTTAAAAGGAGGTAATTGGCCAGAACTACCTCATATTATATTTAACAAATATAATAAAGAACTTGCCTTCTTGGGAGCAGTTCATCTCTCTAGTTAGTTCGAACCTTTTGTTGGTTAACTTGCAACGATTATAAAAGTTATATTTGATAACGGAAGTTGTTCCTGGATACATCCAGGATCATTAGATGATTGATACTCAATATGAGTTTCCCAGTGTTAATTTCATAGTTCCTTTTAAACGTCTGTTAAGTGAGTGTTCTTTGACAATAAAGTTTATCAAAAGTATAGATATGAATGTAGCAAAAATACATTCGAATGTAAAGATGATTGTGAGGAATGGGAATTATAATTCAATATATTTACCTTACATAGACTCACAAATTAAACATCGGTTGAGTTTAACTTTAATTGATTTGTTTGTTGTTTTTTTTTGTTCTTATTTTATCTATTTATTTTTTCAGTTCATTTATTAATTTTTTTTTGTAATTATCTTACTTATTTTAATATTTTATTTCATTATTATTATTTTTTTTATATATATATATATATATATATATATATATATATATATATATATATATATAAAATATATTATATTTGAGTAGATAGTTGATTAATATGTATATATTCTAAAATAAAAATGTATTTAAGCATAATCAAACATGTAATATGCCATGTGGCAATGGAACATGTATTAAAAGTCAGTCACGCAGCGGCTGCGTAAACTAAGCAGATTTCCCACGTGAAGGTTTACAATAGAGAAATCTGCCTAATAATAACAGTAGTAGGAGTATCTCTAGACCTATTCATGAGGGAGGAATAGTTACCAAAACGCCCGCCAGAGCTCTCGGCGGATAGTGCCGACCACACTCACAATACAAATGCAAATATTTCGGTTAATATTCAAGATACAGAATAAATGTATAGAACAATATTTATAGTAAATTTAATTTGCAATAAGATTGATTCTATACACTTTTTCAATCCGATGCATAATAACGGAGATATTTCGAATTTTTTAAAAATCCCCCCTCTAAACCCCCCTCCCACTAGTCCGATTTCAGCCATTAACGAACTTGATCTTTCTTTTTACATAAAACACTTAAATATGAAGTTTGGTAACGATCAAACAAAAATTGCGACCGCTAGAGAGTTAACAGACAAATATATATATATATATATATATATATATATATATATATATATATATATATATATATAATTTTGAACGGACCTCATTTTCGTCATCTCCTGGGTAGGATCGATGGACATTTGAGGAAATTTTTCAAAACTCGCGTCATAAGTACGACCTCAATAGCTGATTTCCCTTAAGGGAAATCTGCTAATAAATATCTCAACTAGGGTTACTATTAGGGGGGGGGGAACCTTCCCTGTGCCTTTCTCCCTCCTCTACTATCCCCTCCTCTACCGCACTCTCTATCCCTTCCTCAACTGTTCCTCTATCCCTCTCTGTTACTCCTATCCCACACTCAAACCCTCCCCCTTTCTATATTTTCTAGCCCTATCCCTCCATCAACCCTTTCCTCTAATCCCTCTCTATCCCTCCCTTTACTTTTCTCTCATCAGCCCTTCCCTCTACCCCCTCTCTCTATCCCTCCCTCATCTGTCCATCTTTCTAACCCTGGATATATTACAGTAATTTGATGAATTGCAATGGGGCTTGAGTGTTTTAAATAACAATACCATTCTTTGGCTAACTCTTCATTTAAAGTATGATTTTTTTTAATTAAAAAAAAAAAAATAAGTAGGTTCCCATCTCAATAAATTAATTTCATTGGATAAATGTCCAAAATTGGCGATTGTTTGCAGGACTCATAAAATAATTGGTTAATTACATTTATTTCAGAAATTATCTAGGAAGTTACCATCTTGCCAAGACAATGTTTGCCTAGCTGCTCAAAGCAATGGTGCTATGTATGCTATAGGCTGTAAATCATACACTTTACTTCTTGACACTAGGACTCTTCAGCCTGTCAAGAAAATACCTTCTCGTTACTCAGGATGTGGTAAGACTATTAGTTTCCCTTAATATTTATTTAATCTAAAGAATTCCTTATTATGTTTTGATAATGAAAACACTGAATCAATTATTGATCATCTTCTTTTATTGTTTGTAGGACATGCTTCAGAATATTATTATATGGTCACATATCATGTGATTTATATCTAAGCTCCTTTTACCTCTGCTAAAGCACATAGATGTTCGTGCTTTAGAAGATATAAAATGATTGGCTCATCTATATGAGGAGCTAAATTAGAAACTAAATTCTGATTAGAATTCTTAATACTAAACTTATTTAATATCCAATTAGATTTTTGATCAAAACTCATTCCCAATTTCAAGTAATGGTATGATATCATCATCTGCTTCCTAGAAGCATCACAAATCATTAGTTAAAAAACAAAAGTTCTTAATTTTTGGAAAACCGATATAAGATATACTATTATCCATAATGGTAAAATGATTTTGCAGACTGTAATACTTTAACCTTAATGATATGGTAATAATATAATGGATGCGCCTCAACCAGGATTTAACCAGTTTTGAGATTTTACTAAATTTATAATAAGGTATAAAATCATGTAGGAGAGGGCCCTCCATGTATCGGAGTACACTCTCTCCACAAACTGTTCCCTATAAAGTAATCTTCACTAAAATTGAATGGAAGATAAGGGGAGGGTTAGGGGGGGAATTCGATAATTCAAAATATTTCCATTAATATGAGTCAGATTGATAAATGTTATAGAACCATTGTTGTTCATGCATTTTCTCTTCACTCAAATATTGAGCGAGTTGTTGTTTTCAGCCTTCATGAGACCCCCATCTACTAGTCATGGGGTTTTAGCTTAGAAAGAGGTTGATATGGTTTGGGGTAGGGTATATATGGTTGATGACATTTCTAGTATGTCATTCAAGCATGGGTTGCTGTATAGTAATTGCACTAATTTCATCCCATTAGCCATTGTAAAACACTACTGGTTTAATCAAGAACTGTATCTTCTACCATCACTCATCCCAATTGTCCTATGTAGATGTTGAATTCAATTTCTATTTTTATTTTGTCCTAATCGTTGAGTGATGGGAAGGAGTGGGACTGAAGAAACTCTCATTCTCTGTTGATCTTCGCTACATTTTATAATCCAACCTAATAGTATTTCATTCAATTTTTCAGCTTCTTTTTTCCAAATTGGGAAATAAGTAGTGCGTCTCTAGCTAAATGATTAACTAGATAAATTAGTAAACATTCAGTTTTAATAAGTGATTTATTAAATGCATCTTTTCAAAATGTACGGTTGAACTCATCTCCATACAAGGGTTATTCATTAGATTCACCCAAACATAATACTTCCTATCCATTTATATTTCAGTCTTGTTATCTATAGATATTTATCTCTTACACCAAGTAATATAAATATAGTTATATATGTTTTTTTTGTTTTTTTTTTCTTTTTTAGGAATTAGATCTGCAAGTTTCCAGTCAAACATTCTTACTATTGGTACTGGAGTGGGGATGATCATGTTCTACGACTTAAAAGCTGGCAAATATCTAGAATCAAGCATTAACTCTAGTCGGACAGTCATATTGAAATCATCTCGAGGATATGTTGTATGTGCTCCTTTTGCCAATTTAATTATTATTATTTGGAAGATGTAGACATAATTGTTATAAGATAAAATTGTATATTTATTAGGTTGTCAGAAAAGTGGTTATATATAAACTATATATCATGTTACTTAGTTGTCAGGTTCCATCAATACTCATACAGTAAACAAAAACCCATCATCTCCATGTCCAGGAATGGAGATGGCACCATGTCCAATCTCGAACTCTAATCAGCTATCTTCTTATACAGGGTCTAAGAAGATGGCTGATTAGAGAAGGGACAGACTCCCAATGAGAGAGCATCATCTCCAAGATGATCAAATCTGTCTATGGAGTGGTTAGTTACAGCAGGCATGGTACTCCCAATGAAAGGACACCATCTCCATCTCATACATCTGTCTATGGAGTGGCTGATTAGAACAGGCATGGCACTCCAAATGAGAGGGCACCATCTCCATCTCAGACATCTGTCTATGGAGTGGCTGATTAGAACAGGCATGGCACTCCCAATGAGAGGGCACCATCTCCATCTCAGACATCTGTCTATGGAGTGGCTGATTAGAGCAGGCATTGCACTCCCAATGAGAGGGCACCATCTCCATCTCAGACATCTGTCTATGGAGTGGCTGATTAGAACAGGCATAGCACTCCAAATGAGAGGGCACCATTTCTATCTCAGACAAATCTGTCTATGGGGATGGCTGATTAGCTGCTGAGAATATTGGAGTAAACATATTCCGTGGCAGAGTTCCACCAAGTGTGTAGTTAACAGTTATTCGATTCCCTAGTGCCATCCTACCTTGAAACAGGAAATTTTCCAGTTTGTCATGAAAACTTGGTCATTTTTAATAAATAAATAAATATATATATATATTGAGAGATAGTATATTAATATGATAAATAGATTTATTTTCATTTTGTTACAGTTCCCAGATGAAGAGTTGATGGATGGATTTCACCAGCTTAAGTACACACCTGCTATCTACACACACTGCTACGACTACTCGTGTACTCGGTTATTCACTGCTGGAGGCCCGTTACCAGCTAACATCTACGGAAATTATGCCGGCCTCTGGCAATAATACCACCCTCCTATTTCTTAGTTTTTAATGTGAACTTGGTGTGTGTTGTTAATGAGATTTCTTTTATCTTTTGTTAATTTTATTTCTTTGAGGATCTTTTAATTTATATCATATTTTTTGTATATATGATAGTTATTCGGATAGTGTATCATAGACTAGAGCCAGATCTTATACGTTTTATAAATCTAATAATGATTGTTGTGATAATTTTATAGGACTGGCAATTTAATTATTTTACTCTACTAAAAAAAAGCAATTGTGCATTTCTTAATTTCATTATTGATACTTTCAATTGTATTTTGTCATTTATTTTTTATTAAGTATTTCTCTTTTAGATTTCATAAATTTCTACCTCTTTTTTATCAAATTGACATGTTCATACTTAAAAACTATCAAGTTTGTATTTATTAATTGTTGCTAATGAGAAACCATTGTTATTCTCATAAATGCTTTCTCTATCTGTCTATAATAGCAAGGCTCACATTCTTAAAGGATAAACAAGTTGTATTTTATTGTCATACATCTTGGTGGAGACCGTCGTCACCGAGAGGTATGACAATAGTATCATTTATATTGGCGGTTCTAGCCCTTTATTTGAAGTTGTGTTTTATTAAGGAAAAAAAACAAGAAATATAAAACAAAAGTAGAATATGAATATATTTGAGATATAAATATTAAAACCATGTATATTAAAGTCAGTGATTTGGAGTGGGTTAGCTTCCTCCCTCCCCATCAACATATCTCCCATATATATTTTTTGTTACTTCTGCTGATGACTGCACCATTGCCAACAATTGCCCTTGGAGTTTTGGAAAAGGCTAAATTACTTTAAAACTGGTTTTATTTATTTATTATTTGTACTATCTGGGTTGTTGTCTTTGTCTTCCATGATGAAGCAACAGTTCTTTAAAACATTACAATTTTCCAGTGATGCTATCTCATATTTATGTAGACGCCGCATCAATTTCAGTCTTGTCTGGTTCCGATTTGTACACTCAGTCTCGTTTCCTGCTCCAAATGCTTGCATCTTGTCTGAGAAGTTTTAGGACTTCAGGGATTTCCTAGGTGCAAGCTGGGGAATTGACCAACCTTTCATCATGCATTTCTCAATGATCTTGGGTTTTAGTACTAAATATATTGAGGATACCCCTGCCTATTTAAGTCTGTTTATTATTTATTTCTTCTTGATTTTTCTTCAATTGTCAACCAACTTTTTAGATGCTTAGAAGTTCCCATGGCCTGTGAGAAATTGACTTATCCAGTATAGAACCATTCCTTTACCCTCTTTATATAGTGGGGTTCTTCACAGTCAATATACAACAATGACAGGCAATTGTTCATAATTGTCCTCACTGGTCCCCTATAACTGACATTGCTTGTTGTATCAGTTGGCCGCACATTCCGTCTCTGCCTGGAGCTCCCTTTCTCCTCATTTTAGATAAAGCAATTTCGACATCCACCCAATCCCAATTTGGAGCAAACTCAATGACTCATTCTGGATCTAGCCTGGGTATATGTGTCCTTGGACATCCGCCAAGAATCTGCTCAAGTAAGTACTTATATGCTGCTTCATGGCTGGTTGGCTACTGTCCTTTATTTTTACTTTGTAGAGTGGGTAATGCAGGTACTTGCTCTGTACACAACGCCCCATGAGCTGTTCACTGTGACCTCCACAAAAGAGTGCCGAGTCTCCTTTTTAGCCCTGCATATTTTACAGGCGTATGCCTTCTAGTCTTTTGTAGTTGCCATAGTGCATGCCTCAACTCTGGTTCAAAGCATCTCTGGGCATTCCTTCTAGTTCTATTTACTAAGGCCCTTGGTGTACCATTTTTGTCGTTCCACCAAAGATTCTCGTCGGTTCACTGAGTAATTCTGGGACCTTTATGTTGACTGGCCTTGATAGACGGCCACTTGCGTATGCTAGCATCATCAGGTATTATGGCCTACACCGATGATGTGGTGAACATATTCACTCCCTGCATTTACCCCTACCTTCCCCCCTGAACAACATCTGCCTATCCTTTTTTGTGTGTGTTTAGTTGAGTCACTGCCACAGGGTTACCTTGGGATTCACACTTTTTCCCTTCTTGTCCCAGTTCAAAAATTTATCATGGCATTGTTGCTTACAGAATCACATGCTACTCACAAGTTCCTAATTCTCCCAGCCAGATTCAAGGTCGCTAACATCACATCTATATGGGACTCCACTCTGGGTCCACTAAATGTGGATGGAGCATTTACAAGGCTTTTCTCGGTAGCATATGGGCTGAGATGATATAGATGGTTTCTCTTCCTCTTATCACAGTCATCACTACTAACAGTTGTGTGTTCATTGATTGGTGCCCCAGCACCTTCCACACTGTTTCTGTGAAAGCAATTGCTACCTTTGGCCTTTCTCCAGGGCAGTATTTATAAATGTAGCTTGCTTTTCATGGGATATAAGCCAACTTCATTTCCCCATGTTGCTACTGCTGCCACTCTTCTGCCCAGATTAATCTATATTACTCTGTGTAAACTCCTCTTGCCTCGAAATGCACCACTATTTGTCCTTGCAAACTGCATATTCTATTAACTTATGTCTGCCATTCACTAACATGCATTGGGTGATCTGACCTCTTCTTAAAATTTGCGCATTTTGATGGTTTATGTGGGCACACTCTTGCTTCAAAGTCTAGGTTGCACCAAGCACAAACGGCCTTCTAGCTGTTGCAATTCCTTCCTATATCTATATTAAAATGCCTTGGCTGTTCTATTGTATATAGTCATAACACCTTAATCTCAGAAGTCCAAGCTTTACTCTGTTTGTAAGAAGTTAGTCTTTGTGCTTGAGGCTCCACTTAAAGCAGCCATTGCACATTATGCCAATTCCTTGGCATGGATTGTATTTCTACTTCCTTCGACTTCGTTTTCCTTGTTTACCTGTTCCAACAGTCAGCTTTCCATCCTGTCTGTTTCCCATGCAGCAGCAATTCCAACTGCTATTACTCTGAGCATCCATTTGTTTACAGTTGAAACCTGCAACCTCCCTGCGTTATTGCTATTTTGAGGTAGCTTTGCTTGGGAAATATTTAGACTGAATAATAAGCTTTATCTATTTACTCTTTACCGATTTCTAGAAACATGGGCAATTGATGTACTATTTTTTAATCTGTCAGACTAAACATTAAGTGGTTACTAGTCAATCCCAATTCTTTGTTCAAAACATTATTGGCCATCAAAATTATAATTTTGGATAGTATTTTTTTGTTAAAACTATGTAATATTAATAATTTCTATTCCCAAAAGTGGCCCCAAGCACAACAACTGTATCTATTTTATTTATTTTATAATTATTATTAAAAATATTTTATTGAATGTCTAAAAAAGAAACATGCTTTTATGTGAAACCTATTAATGGAACAATGTTAATTAATACCAGACATAATTAGGTATACCACCCCAGCACTTTCAATCTCCTTTAACATTGTTTCGTTAAAATAATTTATGAAATTTACATTTCTGTGGTCAATACATTACTAAAATGGTAAACGTTAAATGTTCTTATGTATTATTGTGTAAGGTTTAATGGATACATACTTTCTATTATTTTTAACATTACACACCATTTAATGTTTAACTGTAGTTTAAAGCGCATATCAACATTACTTTTGTTATGCGATAGGAGCGTATCTGAGAAAGATTACTCTAAATCTTAGTTTTTATGTGTGTTGCATCCATAGCTTTCTGGTAAATATGGCAAGCACTATACTTGTCTTGGTCTTGCATAATAAACGTGAATCATAAACAAAAAAATAAATAATTAATTAAAAGTAAATTACTGGACTCAATCCCTCTTCATTATTTAAAAATAAATTATAATAACTGTTAGTCATTACTAGCATCATTTACCCCTTTCCCATCAAATGCTTACCCCAGTCAGCGGATGTGATTAGAGTTGGCTGTATTTGTCTCTCCACAACTTCCACTCATGCTTGTTGTGCAAATTAAACATTGTTTTGTTTAAGTTGTTGTATCGAGGTATTCTAAAACTTAAACCATCAGAAAGCTACAATAATTTACTCATACGTAACACCATTTAACAACTCAGCCCAAAGTAATATTTTGAAGGAAAAATAACAGGAAACTAGTTTTTGTTACTCTTATTTTTAATCACCCTCAAAATCTACTTCATTTGTGAAAATATTATGCAGTGTTAAGACCAATCCGGCTTGCCAAAAGTACAAATATTGAGGCCATTCAATTTGATTTATTTGTAAAACCAAGGGGTAGCTTAAATTATAGATTTATGAGTATATCTTGTTTGTATTATTATTTGACAAAGACTTATGTTACAAATGTTACTCTAAATTAGAAAATAAACAATTTTTGTTAGAGAAGGTTGAGTCATCCTCCCCGGCTGCTCTGGCTTCTCTAACCAGCAGGCACTGATGATGCTTGTCTGAAAGTGCAATCCGCATATTAAAGTACTTTTAGGGAACAAGGTTTTTTATTGGTCCAATCAATTTATTCCTCTACCTTCCAGCATCTAGGAAGAAATTTTTGTGGAATGAAATGTTGCGATTTTTCATTTCATGCTTCCCTTAGAACCCCTCCTCCTGTTCCGCTCTAAGATAAGAATGTTAATATAGCTAATAATCATGAAGGAGTTATTATTAACTCACACAAGGAGTTTTTAGATTGTTTCATTCGCTAGTGCCCAATCATCAAGGCGGAACTCCCGGAGAATGAGACAAACAGCAATGGAGTGATAGGTGTCTTCAGGTTCCTGCAAGTTACACAGTGCGAACAGTTGGTGGTGTCATTGCTAAACCTTGATCTCTTGATCAAGTTGAGGGTTTCTGTCCTGGTTCTGGCTATTGCTCTGATATAGTGGACATAAGGAGGATAATGGACTGGGTCAGAAAGAATGGCAGACAGCCAAAGCTGCGACTACGAAGTTATTTTTCAGAACAGTGGGAGATAGGCTACATAAAGGTTGACTAGAAACAGACCATGGAAATTTTGCCGTGTATTTACACAAATATAAAGAGAAGAAGTGGATGCAGTGAAGCATAAGAAACCGTGATCCATGTGCTTCTGAGGTGTGTCCAGTATGATGTGGCGAGATTGAAGATGATATGAAGTTACGATCCAGACCTAGAAGAAATGGTAAAGAGCCCTGCGAACTTCCAAACCCTGAAGAAATTTATGAACAGTTGGAGAAAAATGATTTAATAAAAGAACCCATATTCCATTCCTAAACCCACACCGCTGCCAACGTACCGAGACAGGAGCAAAAAAAACGAAGAGACAGGGAGAGGGAGAGAGAAAACTAAACGACTATTTGGCAAAGTCAATATGATGATGCAGCTCGTACTGAGCCACGAGAGTGCCAAACAGCCAAAGGCTCCATCAGTTATAGCTGTCTGAAGTATATTTCTTTTTTTCTTTTCTCTTCCTCTAAATTTTAGTTTTAAAGCCATTAGAATTCTGAAACTATTGTCTCACCACCATCTCTTCACATTTAGTCGATCTTTCACCAAACCTTTACTAAGACCTTTTTTCAGGACAGTTTCAAATGTGGGATAGAGCGAGCATGATGCTCCAATATCCATTTCCCTTCCAAATAAGTCTCTCAGGTTCTGAACAACTCAGTTTGGATACTCATTGGCTTTTTTACTCATAACTAGGAGCATATTTTGATTGTTGTTATTCTATTCCTTCTCTAAACCACTACTCTTGCATAAATTTCAGTATTAACGAACTTTAACCTTAAGCTGACATAAATAACCAATTTGATAACGATTGACCTAAAACTGTGACTGATAAGAGTTTAACACCTCAAAGACATAATTCTCAAATTTTAACAGACCTCCAAATGTCAATTTACACGATTTCATCTAAACGCCAATCCACCAGATAGGATCAACACATTTAGAGAAATTGGTATGAAAAATTTAAACCTTATTTGTTAATTTCTCTCAAGAGAAACTTAAGTTGTTACATTTTTGTCAAGCTTCAGGAAGCCTAGCAGAAATCCGGTGAGTTACCACCCAATTCGCCCCATGAACTTATTAAGTAAGCTATTTGAATGTATAAACATCAAACAATTCAACCTGCATTGAGGAAATGAATACAATCATCCGAGATCGACAGCCACACGCACAAAGGAATAAACCGATTGCCGACATACAGACAGTCAATAAACAAAAATTAAACTGTTTAGTATCAAAATACGACATCATAGACTTCCTCGCTAGGCAAACGACCCTTTTCACCTGCAACGTCTATCTAGTCCATGTGCTTCTAAGGTGTATCCGGTACGATATGGATGATACAAAGCATCTGCAGTTATGACTCAGAGCTGGAAGAAATGGTAAAAAGCCCTACGAACTCCCAAGCTATGAAGGGGCTGAAGGAAAATAAAAGAAAATGATTAAATAAATAAAGCCGGTATATAAAAAAGTCCGTCACGCAGGGGCTGCGTAAACTAAGCAGATTTCCCATGTGAAGTTTTACATTAGAGAAACCTGCATACTGGTAACACAATACCACCGTGATTAAATACAAACGGTAATGAGAAATCTTTCAGTTAATTAAAATAAATTCCCAACTGAAACGGCTTCTGAATTATAAGAATAATTTATATTTTAATAACTCAAATTTTAGTAGTCCAAGAACTAAAGAGGAGAAGAACGTATTTGCATAAATCTCACAAAGTAACGAAGGTAAGGTAAGGTTAGAAGAAGCTTCCACCTGAGCCGAGTACTGGCGGAAATGGCCGATCTAATCCGAACTATACGCGGCCACAAACTTCATAAAAATGCAAATATCTCGGTTAATATTGAAGATAGAGAATACATGTATATAACTATATTTATAGTACATTTAATTTGCAATAAGATTGATTCTGTACAATTTTTCGATCCGACGTATAGTAACAGAGATATTTTGAATTTTCGAAAATCCTCCCCTCTAAACCCCCCCTCCCACTGGTCCGATTTCAGCCGTTAACGAACTTGATCTTTCTTTTTACATAAAACGACTAAATATCGAGTTTGTACCGATCAAACAAAAATTGCGACTGCTAGAGCGGTAACAGACAAATATAGATAGATCTATATATATATATATGTATATATATATACAGTTTTGAACGGACTTCATTTTCGTCATCTACTAGGCAGGATCGATGGACATTTCAAAAGTCAAAAATTCCGTCATGAGTACAACCTCAATAGCTGATTTCCCTTAAGGGAAATCTGCTAAAAAAACACATTCCATTCATAAACCCACATCGCTAAGTAATGGTAACACACTGAGTCGGGAGCAAAATAAAAAAAAGAGATGGGCAGAGAAAGAGAGGGAGAGGAGAGGAAAGACAGACTAAAAAGCAACATTAGCTATAGCGATTCCTTATCTG
Source organism: Riptortus pedestris (assembly GCA_019009955.1). Taxonomy (NCBI): domain Eukaryota; kingdom Metazoa; phylum Arthropoda; class Insecta; order Hemiptera; family Alydidae; genus Riptortus; species Riptortus pedestris. The sequence goes on along the minus strand of CM032230.1, from coordinate 18,021,599 downwards.
ATATACAACTGATGTTCTATTGTTAGGAATTGTGCGGAAGACTTTACACCATATGTCAGGTAAAATATAATATAACTAATTTGTTTTGTTTTTTTAAAACTGAATGCTTTATTATTCAAAATATATATATATATTGAAATTATGATTATTTTATGAATATATTAAGCTTTAATTTGTAGTAGTTTAGCCCAATGTTGAGATGAAGGTTTGGAGGGGAGGACCCAGCCTACCGGGATGCTTGATCCGTTGTCTCCACAGATAAATTTGTCCCAATCATTCCTGAAATAAAATAAAATAAAATTAAACAAATTATCAATCCAATGTTCATTATTTGAGTGATGTATTCTATGCGTGTGTTTCTAGGCTTGACATACTGTTTTTTATTCTCTTTAATTCAAATCCTTGAGGCTGTCCAGACTAGTAAAAAGTGATTGTTATTACTGATAGTGGTGAGGGTGATAATCAGGTTTATTGGCTTCCCACACTATATTTATAAGAGACAAATGTGGAAAGAACAATAAGCTCCAAAAACAAATAGCAGAATACAATACAAACATGTCTCAAGTTGAGGGATCCAACTACCTCATATTCATATTAGATCAACAAGACAATAAGAGCTGAGCCTAGGACTACACCTAATCCAAATAATTTCCACACATATTACATAATACATATAGTGGTAAAGGGTATCGACTGTTAGTTTGGTGCATTTATCTCCTAGTGTTGGAATGTTGTGTCGGCCTACATTATACTCCTTGGATGTAAAAGAACAGATAAAAAGGTATGGTAGAGACATTTTATATGGGTGAGACTCGAACACATGAAAAAGGTAAACTATGTTCAGATGACTTCATAGTGATCTACAGCAGATGTGAGGTAAGTACAAAATGATGTTGCTTTAGTTTTAAATAAGAAAGTTGCAGGCAAACCCTAGAGACATTAAAATATGAAGAAATTAAAGGTGTATTTCAAAGAATAGCAGAAGAAATTTTGCCTGAAAATAAGGAAGATCCTAATGGCTGGGAGAAAACAGGATTAACACTTGCTGCAGACGAGATCTTAGGTAAAAAGAAACAAATTCCTAGAAAACCTTGGATGAAGGATGAGATTCTCGAACTGATAAATCAAAGGAACACATTTAAAAGACGCAAATGATATCACAAATTTCAAATGCCTTAAGAATAAGATTATAGCCAAATGCAAAGAAGAAAAGGAAAACTGGGATAAAGAAATTGCACAAGAAGTTCATGAAGACACCACTCTGGGAAAGGCTGATTAAGCATACAGTAAAATCAAATCCTCGCAGTTCAAGCCAAAATGTAGATCTAACTTGTGAAAAACAAAAATTGTCACGTACTATTTGATAATAATGAAATATATGACTGTCACAGAGAAGAAATAGAAGAACTTTACAGCGATTCTGTTACTACTGATGAAGTACTAGAAAAAATATCAGATGTAGAGGAATATAACTTAGGCCCACCCATTTTTATGGAGGAATTCAATCATGCTCTTCAGTTTGAAAGATAAAAAAGCAACTGGGGTTGATGAACTAGTTGGACTGTAAAAGAACCTTGATGGTGAAATGAAAAAGTTGGTGTTAAATGCCAACTCAAATTATGAAAATGGAAATATTCCCACAAATCATTATACCTAAAAAGGGTAGCACAATGTATCTGAATGTAGGGCACTACAAACATGAGGCGAGTCATTAGTTGCTATATTTGATACAGGCATTACATCTCTGAGGCCAGTCATTGTTTGCTATATCTGATGCAGACACTACATCCCTGAGTAACCTGAAAATAGGTGCTTGCTCGATCTCCAGCAGGGCAAAAAATTAGTTCACTAGTGTCACAACACTTGTGGGTTAGGACGAGTCTAGCAACTATATACATTGGACAGGGTGTCAAGAAGACTAGTGGCTTTGACTCTCATAGATCCCATCCACAGGCAGGATGATTTACAGTGGAACTGACAATTGCACCCCAAGTAGAAAGAACCAGACTAGGCAGGAAGACCTGCAGTAGGCCTTTCAGCCAACTGGAGACTATAATATAGATCACAAATCCCTCTCAGGGCAAAACATCAGTCTCCAATCCCAACTGAAAAATAAATAAATATACACACATACACAAGAAATAGCAATTATACTAATTGTAGTATTTAAATGCTCATACCTAATTTGAACTAGTTCATCAAATGATTGTGGTTGAGTTGGTTGTGATGTTGAGAATATTGCCTGATGCCATGCCTTCAAGTTGCTGCGGGTTCTAGCAGCTTCTTGCGAAGTCCTTGCTTCTTCTGCGTGGCCCAACATCACCTTCAAACCCGCTTCTTCTACTTTATATCCATGAAATTGATCAAGCCACATTTTCTTTAAGCGCTCTGAAAACAAGTTTGGAAATTGTTAAATATATCTGTAAAATTCTGGAGAAATGAATACACAAAAAATTTGTTCTTAAACTAAAAACCAGTCATCCAAATATGAGAACAAAATACAGATCCAGTAAGACATTGATTTGGCCAGGTAGACTAGACTGATCCTGGTAAGCAAGACTGCTCCAAGTAGGCTAGACTGATCCAAGTAGATAATGACTGGTCTAGGCAGCCAAGAGTGATATATCCCAAACAGATAGTGACAGGAATTGCAGAGATGAGAAATGGATATAGAAGGTACATACTAGCACCCCTGCAATCCATCTAGCCTTTCCCTTGACTTTACATAGTTCACATCGAACTCTTGATGTGTATAAGTACCATCAATCAGCATGTACATAATACTTCATTATTAAGTAATCACTACAGACATCAGCATTTATTTAGTTCTTATCTCCCCCCCCCCAATCATATGTCCATATTCATTGAGATAATATGAAGCAGCCCATGATTTAGTGCTTGAACTCAGCAAGCACCTCCTTGCAGATTTACCCACATCCAAAACAGTTGATTAATCACACCTGAAAGATGTAGGGCCTAGATTGTCTTATTCCTTCCCAAAGAAATGAGGACTACCTGCTGATGTGAGCAATCTGTGGCTCTAGCACTCAGTGGCAAAAACAATTTTAAGCTCAGGCATCTTTTATACACACTTTAAAGGAACACAAACAAAAACATTACTTTTTTTCTTTGTAATAATAAGTATAAGAAAGGAATAGATACATACCTATAACTTGGGTGAATGGATTGTTATCATTGTGTGTTATTGAGGAGGAAGTGTGAGCCCTTGCAGCCCTTAGCTTGGCCAAAGCGTTCAGCAAATTCAGCATTCTCTTTGCTTCAGCTTTGTTAGTACTGACATCGGAAAGGACAAGATCAGCTTCCCGTTTTATATCTTCTTCCTTTAAATCCAAAATAAAACCATTATCTCTCATATAGATACCGGTTATTCGCAGGAATCATAATTTAACTGAAATCAATCTTGGCCTTAAATAATTAGTGGACATGAAATGAATTTATGTAGTAACAATTATAGAGTAAGCAAACTGGGTGGGGGGGGGGGAGAAAAGAGGGGGTATGGGTTTAAAGTGCAAAAAATACAAAAAGGATTTTGAGAGAAAAACAAATATTCAAATTATTTCTTATTATGAGTCAAAATATTATATAATCCAACTTATTGTGATATGTTTCCCATTCAATATATTTTTCACTATAATTAATATTAACTGAGATATATCATTTTGTTTTTAGTTTCAACAGTTAATGAAGTCTCACTCCTATTTCTTATTTCAAGCGTAAATACCATGTGTAGTTTTGTTTGGAGAAGGTGGAGGGGGAGGGCTTCGAGAACCAAAATATCTCTTTCATTATGATCGGGTTGATAAATATAACATAACTAAACCATGTTGCAAATTTAATTGCGTACAATTATTATTCCATTTATTTTTCCTCTAACTTGAATACTAACAGAGATATTTGCAGTTTTTTAGTTTTGGTTCTTGTGAAAAGGCCCCAAATATAACTAGAAATAGGAGATACTTACCCTTTTAGCTCTAGACACTTGATCCTTCATGTTGTCCAACCATAAATTAATTCGTCTATCTTCCTGTTCAGAATAAAGTCTACTTTCCCTTTTCTCTTCTTGCCATTCTTTCAATTTCCTTTTCTTATATTCTCTCTTTTTCTTTCTAACCAACACACTTCTTTTTATTCTCTCAACCATACTAGGATTGTTTATTTCCTCCATTAAATCTGATAATTTGGCCTGATAGAAAGAATAAGAGAAAAATAAATATAAAATAAATTTATTTTGTTTTAATTACAACAATCTGTGGTTATGAATAAATAACCTCTCTTGGATGACAATCAGTTTGTTCAAAATATACATTTTTCTGGAATTTTAAATGCCACACGTTTAAAGTGGTGTAAGATTTAATCAAAGGTTCCTATGAGAGTGTGAATATCATTACAGAGTGTCGTAGAAATCAATAAATTGCCCTGTCTAAAATGGAGGTATTAATAATAGGACAACATACCTTCTGTCTCACCCAACTAATGTACTATTACATATAATGAAAGAAATAAAATTAAACACTTTGATGACAAAGACCAATTTGGGAATAAGCCTGCAATAGTAAAAAATATAGGGAATACAGGATTCATAATGATTTTCCACAGCAGGTCAATGTATAAAGAGTAGCAAGATATACATCTTCTTGTCAAAGAAGGCTATTAGGCTATTATGCAGCTGTATATCCAGCCAACCCAAATTCTCCTTATACTCCTGCCTCTACTCACCTACCGATGTATCTCAAGAAGTAACTCCTGCCTCTGCTCACCTACTGACCTATCTGAAGAAGTAACTCCCGACTCTACCAACCTATCTGAAGAAGTAACTCCTGTCTCTACTCACCTACCAACCTATCTTGAAGAGTTGTTCCTACCTGCCTCTACTCACCTACCAACCTATCTTGAAGAGTTGTTCCTGCCTGCCTCTACTCACCTACCAACCTATCTTGAAGAGTTGTTCCTGCCTCCCTCTACTCACCTACCGACCTATCTCAAGAAATTCTTCCTACCTGCTCCCTGCCTCTACTTATCTACCGATGTATTTCGAGGAGTTGCTTCTTTGAGCCTCCCATCTCTGGCCTATACATATTAGAAAAACTTACATCAACCCTCCTTCATCTTTGCCAGTTCTCTCTCTATTAAGAGATATTAATTACATTAGACTTTGCAATTCTAAAAAAGTGCAAGACTTTTTCAAAGTAAGTTTCATTTCAGTCCAGACTGTTTAAAAAAGAAACAACTAAATGTCTACAGAAACAATAGTGTTTACTATTGTAAACTTACCCGAATTTTTGTGGCTTCTTCGCAATAATTATTCCATTCTTCTTCTGACAATGATTTATGTGTTAGGTGTAGACAGTTAGCAAGGCTTTCAAGTTGTTTAATAAGATTGTAACACTCAACTAATTTTTGCCTGACAACAGATACCTAGAGGAAAAAATGCTCTAAAATAAAATCAGGTTTATATATAAGTGAACAATCCATTTACAAGTACTATAATATATTTCCATATTGCCTAATCCCCTAAAGCAGAATCACCCCCCCCCCATCCTCATACATTGGAAAATTGTGCATATAAAAGTCTCTGTTTGAAACAATGCACCCTAAAAAAATCATGAGTTTAACCCAAAATGAGTGATTACAGACTCTATTCATTCGTTTAACCCTGATTAGAAATTTAATTAATTTATGCTACTCAACTCATTTATAAAGCAGTGCAGGCTGCAAGAGCTCACTGTGTAAAAATACATTGATCCAGTCACTGACAAAACTTATAAAACAAGTTGTCACTTCTCAATCGACCCATCATATAAAAAAGCTAATAAATCATCAAACATTCAGTTCAAAACTGTGTGGAGATCTAGGGAATAGGGGTGCAACCAACTGTAAGGAGCAATTACCAGCTCTACTGCTATTTATCGAATCTACATGATGCTTAGGTAACCTCTGTCCAGAATATGTAATTGGATGATAAAATTATAATAGAAAAAGTTCTATACTCTAAATAACCTTACCTTAACACGCATAGGCTTCCTCCTTTCTTTTTTAATTTTGTTATAACGTTCTTCCCAAGTCGTTTTGAAGCTTATAAATTTATCTTGAGAGTGAGAAGAAGAAAAGTTGATTGTAGGCGGAGGGAGCGAATGGAAAGAAGGTGGAGGGAGTGAGGTGTTGAATACAGGCGGTGGAACAAGCCAATGGTAAAGGGGCGGGACTGGGGGTGGGGGCATCCTCATTGGGGGCGGGGTCATCCTCATTGGAGGCGGGGCTATTCTCATGGGAGGTGGGACCATCACTCCGAGTGGGTGCGCTTCAAACTTCACATCTTCCTCATTATTTAGCATTTTACATGGGCTAGTATGAATTGTGTTAAGCTGAGAATTCATAGCATTTCTAAATTAAAAACACAAAGAAGCGAAAAAAAATATATAAAATAAAAATAGAGTACAAAAGTTAAAGCAGAGGTTAGTTTTTATTAATAACGGTATGAATTTAACACAGGCTTAGCGTCTTCGAGAATTTGAATAGCGGCTATATATTCTTCGGTCTCCTTCAAATCCTCTTCGTCCTTTAAAATAGTTTCAAGCTCTTGGAATGCTTTAGACAATCTTCTCTGGCAATCAATTATCATAGCCAATGACTCTTGCAGCACTTCATTCTGTTTATTTATATCTGCATCATCTTTCCCTAAAAGATAGAACAACCTAGATAAAAAAACTATTTTACAAATATATGCTACTATTCTACTTTCTAATGGGAAACAATTTATTGGGAATAAATCCATAGAAACAGTATAGGGTACCAATATAATCATTAATGAAATATGTATGCCCTCTACTTTCAAATGAGGAATAATTAATTGTGAATAAATGCCATAGAAATTGTATACGGTACCAATATAATCATTAATGGAATATTTACACCTACTAGTTTCTACTGGAAACCAATTTGTTGGGAGAAAGAACGGAAGAATGGAAATTGTAACTATAAAGCTAGATAATTTCTCTGAATAGCTGAAACTGCAGTCCTACACTGGTCAGGATGTAAGATGCACATCCTAACCATTACCCCCACTTACTCAGTACTGTATTTGTCAATATTCAGCACTTAATAGCCACAGCCCTTGGCCCTTCATTGCTACTTAAGCAAAAAACTTACAGATGTTTATTTTGAATATCCTTTTTAGCAGATTTTACACTTGGAAATCAGCTATTGAGGTTGTAGCTAAAGATGCAGTTTGTTAATGGCTGATATAGCAAAAGGAGAGGTTTATGGCTGTGAATGCGAATACCTATTTCCACTCTCCCCTCATCTGACGTATTTGCAACCCTTACTAATACAAGCAGACTTGTTTGGAATATGATGTTTTAAAACTTTTGTTCCATTCTAGATTTTCTCAAACTGAATTGCTTTGGCTTGATTGATGAGAAAATGGCCACCTCCCATTCAATATTCACTCAATCACTAAACATTTCAATCCCAGCTTAAATTTCAAGTCATATATACATAGGCTTCTTATGAAATAGAAATAGAGAATAAAATTTGAGATGACACCATCAGCATATCACTCCAACACATAGGAACCCAGCTTACACACTACCACTGACAGACCTTTTTTTAGTGCTCAGTAATTTTAAACACAAGAGTATATAATTTAATAATCAACAATACCCTAATTATTAAAGCTATATCTAATAAGAAGGGAAATTGAAATATGTAAATAATAAACTAATAAAAAAAATCCCATTGGCACAATTTCAGCCTTTAACCAGTAATAAAATAAATTCCTTTAAAGTAGCACATTTCATTATTGAATCAAAATAATTCGTCACATTTCAAGGAAAGTACTTTACGAATTTAATACAAAGGCTTTACCAACAAACATACAAAATAAACCCCTTTAGTTGTAAGAGTGAAATTCCTACCTTCATCTTTATATTTTTGTATCCTTTCTTTTTGTTGATCAGCTTCTTTCTCATAACAGATCTTTTCCTTGGTCAATCTCTTAACAACACCTGTTTTGATCTTTAACACTTTTATACGCGGATCCGTCATAGTCTCGACAAGAATCAGTGATTATTTGAGCCTCGGTTAAAAATTGAAATGGAAAATAGTTTTAACGCATACAATTATTTGTAAGAGGAATGTTAAAAGTAAATAGTTTGAAACAAACAGTTAGGGGCCTTGTAAACCTTTGGCAAACCTCCTTTCAACAGCTAAGTGGGGAAAGAACTTTGGAGGTGTGGCAAGAAATATTCTCAAGAGGTGATTCACTCTCAATTATCCATACCTAAGATAAATGAGTGGTTTATAGATTATTTTCATAGTGGTATTAGAATGAATCGGCAAATAAAACCTGTATAGAGAGAGCCTGTATGATATGGAGCAAGGTGATGAAGGCACCGCCGCTTTAAGATCAGCTGATCGATAACCACCGCACCGAGGTTACACCCAACAAAATACAAAAGGTTACACCTCCCATTTACATTTGACAACCCTACATCATATTCACCTGAACCGGCAACATGGTTGAAGAATTCTTCCCTGCTGCTGAGAAGATATTGTCAGATATACATCAGGTCTTTCTTAAAGACCCTAAACTGTGAGTGCTTTTGTAATTAAAAAATAATTCATTTTGGCTAAAGAATAAGTCAAATGTTTTGCAACCAGTTATCATTAAATATTGTGTTGTGATTACCAGAAAGTCCTGAAAATAATCACATAACCGTTATTTGAGTTTTTAAAACTAACAACTACTTCTGATGTATTTTGTAATTATATTATTTAAAATTTAACAATATAATCTCATTCCTGCTGATTGTCCAGGACCTGAAAAAATCATTTACTGGTTTGTATAAACTCACTTTGTATATTCAGTTATATACTCCCCACTCTTGGAACTCTAATCGAATAGCTGTCTGATAGTGGGGTAATCTAGGGGAGGGGGAGGGGTTAAGTGGGAAAAGACCTGGACAAATAGCACACTTGCCACGAACCTTTATTTCATCATTCTTTACTAGTTAATCATCACCTACTCCTACACTTACTCCTCCTTAATAGCCGCCTGATTATTGGGTAACCGGGGGGTGGGTGTGTAAATGGGCAAGGACCTGGACAATATAGTATAGCACTAACCTTTATTTCATCATCCTTTACTAGTTAATCATCACCTACTCCTACATTTACTCCTCCTTAATAGCTGCACGTTTGTTGGGTAATCTGGGGGTGGGGGTTGTAAATGGTTAAACCCCTGGACAATATAGCACTATAGTCACTTAACCTTTATTTCATCATTCTTTACTAGTTAATCATCACCTACTCCAACACTTACTCCTTCTTAATAGCTGCACGATTGTTGGGTAATCTGGGGGTGGGGGTTGTAAATGGTTAAACCCCTGGACAATATAGCACTATAGACACTTAACCTTTATTTCATCATTCTTTACTATTTAATCATCACTTACTCCGTCTTAATAGCTGCACGATTGTTGGGGAATCTGGGGGTGGGGGTTGTAAATGGGTAAACCCCTGGATAATATAGCTCTCTAGTCCCTAAGCTTTATTCCATCATTCTTTACTTGTTAATCATCACCTACTCCTACATTTACTCCTCCTTAATAGCTGCTCGATTGTTGGATATGTATTGTGGGGCATCTTTTATTTATTTACACTAATGCAGTTGTAAATATTTTATTTTATAGAAAGAGTTTTGAGGTTATAACAACATTCCAGACTGGAAATAAATCTCCAGTTAGAGTTGTCGAACACTGCATGGCTTTAGAATCGTGGTGTGTTCCTTATGTTTATTGCCACACTTACAAAACCTTAATGAAGATCAGGGAAGAAAAAGGAAGGATTAAAGGTGAACAATTTAAAAAAAAAAAAAATAACTTGGAAATAGATAATATTATATGTATTAAAGATATAGATGTATTAATTTGTTTGCAGATCCTGACAAATGTAACATACTTTTGCTCGGTGCGTTGCTTATGAATCCTGAAGTTAGCACATTTTGGAACATGAGGAGAGATCTTGTACACAATGACAAATTGGATCCATATTTCGAATTATATTTTACTTCAATTATATTGACTGTTAGACCAAAGTGTGCAGATGTATTTTCATACCGTTCCTGGATTATAAAAAAAATAATGCATGGTATGGTTTATTTTTGAATTCATATTAGAAGTAAAAACAGTTTGTAACTGAGGCGGTGGAGTTTGTGATTGAGGCGGTGGAATTTTTGACTGAAGTTATGGAGGTTGTGATTGAGGTAGTGGATTTTGTGATTGAGATGGTAAGAGTTTGTGACTGGGGTGGTGGAGTTGATGGAGTTTGTGATTGAGGTAGTGGAGTGTGTGACTGAGATGAGTATATGTATATATTAACAATTTATTTGAGTATTTAAAAAAACAAAATAAAAACAATTGCAATTCTAATACATCACAATTACACCACTTAAACTCAATGACTACCTGATGCAAGGGATACCATAATCCCTGGGAATGCGGCCCATAATTGGGTCAAATAGAGCATAATGCTTAGCTGCAAGAACTTAGTACCAAACCATACTATATACTGAACCTTCAAGCTAAATATGTAACCTACTATATACAACACTAACCTATCCTAATAAACTAATACATACAAAATAAAATAAAACATCACACACATAAACACAATAAAACAGTTATACTTCAACTAGGAAACAACACTAATATATTTACAAGTTCATATCACATCTACTAATACCACCAAATATTAAAAAAAATAAAAACACTAATTATAAGCAAAAATAAAAAAATTAACCAACCTATAAAATAAAACAACACGTAACAGAAGAAAAAAATTCCATCGCAGCTCCTGGAAGCCTTCCCATCATAAGACATCTCTTCTAGGGAGTCCTATCTTGCAGGGTTTTTGTGGAAGCACGAAATCCCGGATGTCCTGGCCCTCCCTTCTGACATGGCCAGCTGTTACCTGCCGCTCACACACAGTCCTAATCCTATAGTATCCCCTCAGAATTCCTATTGTGATCCAGGCAAGGGCATTATGGGAGACTGTGTTTGGCTAACCCCCTGGCAGACCTTCTCGACCATAGTCCCTTCCAGGAGAGGGTGACGGAGAGTACGCACACCTTACTTCTAGGCACTTAACTCAGCTCAGCAGCAGCTCTAAGGATCAATGGCCAATCGTACTTCTGGAATTAAATGATGCCTGGTTCATCTAGGCCACACCACAAACCCAACATCCTGATTTCACCACCACGTTACGTCTTGCAGCTGTGGTTTAAGTTAGAGACCAACACTTAGTTGGATTTAACTCCATTCCACAGTCACGAAGACCTTTCACCACAGCCTTTAACAAAACCTTCATACCCGCCACACTCAAAGAGAAGAGGACCAGGTCGTCGGGGTGGGCCAAAATAGAGATTCTGGACTGTCCAAGGAGGAAACCAAACCTTTCTAGAAGTCCAGCGATTACATGGTTCATAACCATATTGAAGAGGAACATCTTGCCTAACACTCCGCACAGGGCTCATCACCTCAGCATCCGGTGATTTGTAACATGGCTCACACTGTCTAACATCTTCACTTAAAGAATAGACGGGCACAAGGATCTCTTTTTCCTTCACGCCGATCCAAGGATTCCAGAACCATTCAGAAGAAAGACGTTGTGAGCAATCCCATCAGATCCATCACAAAATCTCTTCTGCTGAAGCACATGAGGGACAATGCGCCCCACCCCGCTTTAGCTGCAAGGATTTTATGTGTCTCACTGCCACCGCGGAAACTGATTTTGGTCTGTAACACCCGGATTCATCACATTATCCGTTTTGGGATCATTGTGACCCTGGCTTGAAGCACCTCAGAAGGCATACACCCCTCAAGCATGTGTAGATCCAGAATCAAAGATTTAACCTGCCAAGGCGCCTCCCTTTAGAGACGATAGAGTTGGTGTGTATATGTGTGTGTGTGTATATATATATATATATATATATATATATATAAACGTTTGCTTATAATTTTATTTTAACATCATAAACTCTTTAACAATAAATAAACTTAATTCAATGAACAATATGAAACAATTATATTTATCTCGATATATCTTTGAGAATTAAATATGCATTTAGGGTATTGCAGGTCCTGAAACATATTTGCTTTCTTAAACTTAATATACAAATATATTACGATATATTTGAGCTTACCATATTTTCTTTGCGTGTTCACGCAAAATTTCATGTAAAAAGGGAAAAACACATACCAAATTCTGAAGACCATCACACTCACAACTCTTGCATTGTTAAGGCTCTGATCTAAAAAGATACTTATTTTGTGAGCTGAGGTGGCACCATGGCCAGCCAGTCAGAGAGAGACCGCCCAAGACTTGTTGCTAACCTGTCCATTGCTTCAGAATGTTGAATTTTGTGAAATCATTCTTCCTTCTTGCATTTCCTCAAATACATTTTATTCCAAAAAAAAAAAAAAAAATGTATATTATTATATTTTCCAAAATAATTGAAAATCGTTCGTTGATTACCAAAATCACATTGGCAATAATGGGGACAACTTCTGAAGATCACTAATGTTCTTCCACGTGGTACGATTCCCCATTGATTATTTGACATTTCTTCTTTCTTGATCGGACCGCTTCATCATATACATTCAGAATAAAGAATTTGTAAATCTGGAAGTCGACACAGCTGACTAATAACTGTTGAAAAATGTAAACTCTCACACAGCAAGCTTGTATCAAATATTTCCTTTTTATAACATATCCAGGAGCTTAAAAAGCATATATATTACAATATTTAATTCAATTAATAATAATGTGAACATACTTTTAGTTCTAACTTCAGTTTTACTTGTCTATATAGTGCCTAAAGATCTGCACACTGCTATATTAACCGACTACAATCATCTAAATTGATTTAATTCAATGCAATTGGAATAATTTTAGAAACCCCCAATTTATGTCCATGACCTGTGGAGATCTATCTAGCCCCATATGAAAAATTGCTCCAATGCATTGGATAGAATTACTTTAGTAGAATGTAGTATGCTCATAACAAATGCATATATATTTAGTACTATGTAGATTAGCAAAACTGAGGTTAGGACTAAAATTATGACTAGCACATCATTATTATTAATATAATCATATTAATATAAATATATTGAATAAATCTGTTTAGATCTCCTCATATGCTGCAGCTTGGTTTTTCCTCAGTGTCTATCCCTGTTTCAAGTAGAACCCTCAACACAAAGTCCCTTTCCTCTTTCCTTCCCGGCTACAACTAATACTTAATCTAATTTTTATTATTTTATTTTTATTCCAGGTTCGATTGATATAAATTTGTTAGAGTGTGAAATAGATATCTGCGAAGCTGCAGCAGACCGTTATTCGAACAATTACCACGCTTGGAGTGAGAGAGCTTGGTGCCTTGCACAGACTGTGCCCCAGCTAATGGAGAGAGAGTGGGCAGCATCCATGCAATGGCTACAGCGACATGTCTCTGACTATAGTGGCCTCCATTACCGACAGCTGCTAATCACCTCTCTTATCAACTACATCAATACTTCCTCTTATGACAAACAATTTATAAAATACATTTTATTTAGTGTTGAAAGGGCGACTGATAGCTTTCTCCGAACACTAAAAAATTTAGAGTTAACAACAGAATATATACCTCTTCCATTACGAATATTTATATATGAACTGGCACATAATACAGATCTTATTTCTAATTTCATTGGGCATGAAGCTCTTTGGTGCCATAGAAGATATATTTTTCATGAAATCAAAAAAACCTTGTATGAAGAGTCAGTGAATAGAGCGTGGGGATATTTTGAATTGTCTAATCACTCCACAACTCAACAAATTCAAATAGAAAATACACAAAAACTCAGCAGATATTCCATAGCAGATCCATTTTCATCCATGTTAAGTATTTATGAAGAAGTCTTTTTAAAGAAGTGCTCTGAGCCCGATGAGCCAATACAAGCGCGTTACGCTACTGCACATAGGAAGTGGCTCTCAAAGTTTTCTAACTTTCAATGGCCATGTAACGATACAAATAACTGTGATATTAATTTATCTTCGATAATTATTTAATTTGATTTTAATTGCGTTTTTGAGTTAGTACTCATGATTGAGTATTTGACTATTTCGTCTCTTAATACTATATCATAACATTATTCAGACATTTCTACATGCACAAGTGGTAATTAATTATCTTCTCTCGAAATATTTTAATAAATATGGGAGATAAGGAACCACCCTTAGAAGTATATCTCTGTGAATTCTACTAAAGTTGTTTTAGTGTTGAGAGAAAAAAAGGAATTAGCTGTGATGATCACTACATCTCAGGAAGAGAATATTCAACCGATGGTTTTTGACTTTTAGGGACATCTTTAATGAAAAAGGACCTTGGTTCAAGGTATAGATTTTCCCATGAGATGTATATTAATATGTGATTCACATAAACATTAGAGACGAGTCGTTATTGAAGGTTGTTGGCACTGGCTTAAGAGATCAGTATGTTCCTTTCTTATTAATAATTTCTCTTGCCCTTACTATAAAATCTATTTAGTTGTATACTATAAGTTTTAGCAAAGACTACAAATTGTTGCTCAATCTGAGTACTTGATATCAAGGTAGGCTATCAAATATTATTTTTAAAAGGCAAATAGAGTTGCTCTATTAAAAATTTAAAATGTTTCCACATTGTTCAAATGATATTTTCATATATTTTTATTGCTATTTTAAGGAGTGTGTGAATAGATTATATGTTTGTATAAAGAGAGAATTAATAAACAAGGTATTGTAGGCGTGTTGTTGGTACATTGTTTTGGTGAGTGTTGATTCAACTCCACTAGATGCTAGCTCATTCACTAGTACACTCCCAAAACTATTAATTCGATATCCATCTATAAATGTCAATATTATTACCAATTGCAAAGGTGATAAACAAATAAAACTAGAATATATGAAACATATATTACTTACCTCCTTGTGATGACTTTGATTTTTTTTCAATTTTTACTACTCTTCCTGTTTTTATAAATCAATATTTTTGTTTATTTCTTGTTTCACTAAATGTTGTCCTTTATCAATTTTTAAGTTATTAATATTGAAACTATGTTTGAGATTTAATGGAAAATCTTCAAAATGTGTTTTTATTTTCATTATCTATATTCTGGGCTCATTGATTCACACACTTTCGTTTACTTTCAATTTGTCCTTAACATAACTCTTTTTCATTTTATTTCCATATGGCAGTCTGATTTGATCTATATCATTGGTATTAAATTTAATCTGGTTTGCTATTGTGTGCTGTTCTGATTAAAACATCTATAAGTAGTTACTTTATTAAAGACATCACGTTTCTAATCTGTTCGTTTGTTTATCAATTTTTCCATTGGTAATGGATCTTATTTGTAAGACTAAAGAAAATGATGGCTACCCGAGTTTACATTATTTATAACTTTATTCATCAATTTATTACTGATAGAATTGAAGTTGATATAGGGGAGTGGATTGGATAATATAACAACAGAGAATTGGCTATATCGCGATCAGACCACTTCAAATTTTCAAATATTTTAATATGTCTTTCAAGTCGCAGAATTTTACTTGTATTATCATTAATCTTTTTATAAGTTGTGATATTTAAGTATAATTTATGATGTCGATTGATTTTTGAAAAGCTCCGAGGATTGCTGGGAATTATGTATATTGGAGCTATTGAATTTTCGTACAAACTATTCTACTAAATACATATTAATTAGGATAAGCTTATTTACAATATCTTAGTGTTTCATTTTCTTCTCTTATACATCCTCTACTAAATCTATAAAAAAATTCTTTTCTAGTCTCTAAATGAAATCTAATCTATGGTTGATAGGAGAAAGAACCTATCTAAAACAAGTTCTTTTTTGAGTAAACCGAATTTGAAATAGAATACAAACTTGAAAGTAGATTTGTCTATCTAGAATAGAGTTATGTCCAGGCTCTTTGCCATATAAATTCTCATGGTCATGTGGGAATCAAATCTCTCTAAGCAGACACTCCTTCAAGCAGATTTACAGTGTTTTTATGGAGTAGCAACACTGTAAGCAGGCACTCCTTCAAACAGATTTATGGTGTTCATATGGAGTAGCAACTCTGTAAGCAGGCACTCCTTCAAGCAGATTTATGGTGTTCATATGGAGTAGCAACACTGTAAGGAAGCACTCCTTTAAGTAGATTTATGGTGTTCATATGGAGTAGCAACTTTCTAAGCAGGCACTCCTTCAAGCAGATTTATGGAGTAGCAACTCTAAGCAGCACTCCTTAAAGCAGATTTATGGAGTAGCAACTCTAAGCAGCACTCCTTAAAGCAGATTTATGGAGTAGCAACTCTAAGCAGCACTCCTTAAAGCAGATTTATGGAGTAGCAACTCTAAGCAGCACTCCTTAAAGCAGATTTATGGAGTAGCAACTCTAAGCAGCACTCCTTAAAGCAGATTTATGGAGTAGCAACTCTAAGCAGCACTCCTTAAAGCAGATTTATCGAGTTCATTTGGAGTAGCAACTCTGTAAGCAGGTACTCCTTCAAGCAGATTTACAGCATTCATATGGAGTAGCAACTCTGTAAGCAGGCACTACTTCAAGCAGATGCTTTTAGTTTTCACTCTATTTTCTACTGACATTATCCCAACACAAAAAATACTACTTACAGAAATTATTGATTTATCTAAACAAATATACATAGTTGAACAGAAGAGAATTTTCTTTTCTTAATGTTTATCCTTTTTTACACAAATATTGAAACTGTATAAAATCACCTATGTACCACATGAACATCAGATTATCCATAATAATAATTTTTCATCCTACATACATTAGAAGTCACTTCCACCTGCCAGAATACCAACTCAGAATTTATTTTTAAGCCATTTTTATTCATTTTCCAATTTAGTTATATCATTTGCCTAAATTCATATTAGTTTGTATATTTTTTTGTATAAAGCTTAAATTTTAATTTTGATACAATTCATTAACATTTGCCTATTATATATGACGACTGGTGATTGCTAGTGAGAAATTTGATTCTATTAGATAATAATGACTTTCAGTAGAACCTAAGCAAGTGTGTTGGTAAGGGAGAAATACTCCCAACCAGAAAGAGATATTAATCAAAATGTATTTGCCAAGGCTCTCTCTATATATTGTATTATCTACCTTATGTAAATAATTACAAACTCAGTACAAACAACTAATTAGATTATTCTATCTCTGTTGTCTACAATTTACCAAATCAAATCTTTACAATATGTTACCATTTTATAAATGTGATTAAATTATGTGTAAGTAGGTTTTTAAATAAATTCAAAGTAGGGAATAGTTGCTCAGAATCATTTATTTATAAATATTTTGATAAATACTGTAGATATAAGATAGATATTTCTTTACTCCTTTAACAAGGATCTGACTTTATATATGTAAGACATATTTTTATTTAATAAAGTTTTATTATTATATTCCAAGATGTATTGAAAAACTATATAGTATTATGGTCTTCAAATACAAAAAATTTATGCAGCAAATTTGAAATGTCTTTTTAAATATGAAAGCTGTGCCTTACTTTCCAACTTTGATAATTCAGCAACTGCAGGAGCCATTTGGGAAACATGATCTTTATAGTCACTCCCTGCAAAATAACAAATAATCATATCGACATAAAATTTAAATTGGTAAAAAAAGTTATATAAAGTTCATATACTAATTAATGTACTTGTAGATGTGAGAACAGCTGGTGTATTCCATTAGGATACTAGAGGTACCAGCATCCCATTCAAACATTTTAATTAGTTGTGCAGTTACCCGGCTTCAAGCTTGTAATTCTCATTAGTCCTCCCAATGCCTACTCATCACCGAGAGGCAATCGAGTAGCAGTTCAATAAAGGTGTAGATATCTTTCTCTGTAATGCTTCTACAATATGACAGGGAATGTCTCTAATTGACCCCCACCCCACCAAAACTGTGTGGCAGCCATTGGCCCTTCATGCAAAATGAAATTTGCTTTTTTTTTCTGTGATAAATGAATTTTTTATTAGAGTGAAAATAATGAAAAGCACTACTACTTTTAAAAATAAGCAGCTATATATCTAAGATTGAGATTGCAATGATCCGGCTAATAGGAAGACATTCATCAAAAAACTACTGCCATCTCCATCACACATAAATCCCTCTCCATATCTCCCCATCTCCCTCATTTGATAGCAGTCTACAGTGATGTATGAGATGGTTCCACTTTTGTTCAGTAGTAAAATCGCATGGGCATAATGGGTTTTCAGTTGAAATCTGTTTAGGTACACTTTAATTGAGCCATGTCCTGTTAGTAATTGTGTTGTGAAAAAGTCGTGTTTCTTTCTTTTTCACATATTCTGCAATGTCAGGAATACAAGTATTTAAATGTTGTCTTTTATTTGTTTTTGTCCAATGCTGTTACCATTTGTTTATGTTGTGTTTGTAGGAAATATTTAAGGTATGTCTTCGATATTTTCAATATTCTATAATTTCTAAGATTTAGAAGCTGACTTCATTACTTAAAATTCCAGAATGTCCACAAAGCTATACAAAATTTATGTCAAATTGTTGTTAGAAGAGTAAAATTAATTTGTGTAGAATTCGTTCTGAAAGTGGGTCGTGAATTAAATAGTTATGTCAGTATAAGTTGTAATTGCTTTGTATTAGCAGATTTCCCTTGAGGGAAATCAGCTATTGAGGTTGTACTCATGACGGAATTTTCAAAATTTTTTTTCAAATGTCCATCGATCCTACCTAGTAGATGACGAAAATGAGGTCCGTTCAAAACTGTATATATATATCTATATATATATATATATATATATATATATATATATATATATATATATATATATATATATATTTGTCTGTTACCGCTCTAGCGGTCGCAATTTTTGTTTAATCGTTACGAAATTCGATATTTAACCGTTTTATGTAAAAAGACAGATCAAGTTCGTTAATGGCTGAAATCGGACCAGTGGGAGGGGGGGTTAAAAGGAGGGGATTTTCGAAAATTCCAAATATCTCCGTTAATATGCATTGGATCGAAAAATTGTATATAACCAATCTTATTGCAAATTAAATTTACTATAAATATTGTTATACACGTTTATTCTCTATCTTGAATATTAACCGAGATATTTGCATTTTTCAGTTTTTAGCAAACCGCCACTTCTAATCATGTTACGTAAACAATACTCTGCTACATAATAAATCACATTATTGGAAGTTTAAATACCAAAAATTGTATTCAAGAGACCTTTATTATACGAGATACATGCAAATATGCCCTGGTGACCCCCCCCCCATCTTAAAGTTTTGGACTACTAAAATTTTATTGATTGAGATAACAATTATTCTGACTCATTATTAATTACAGTACTAGATATAGCAAATAGTTCTCAATAAAATTAATGTGTTATATTCTTATATAATATAATATTTCAGTACATAATTGTTTTTCTTTCCGGTGTGAGCCGGCCCGGCCCGTTTGTTTACATTTCTAACCTAACGCTTCCTGTCGGCAGGCTATTGAAATTGGATGGAACATTTCTTATTTCCGTTTGTATTTATTCACGGTGTCGTTGTGTTAGCAGTATGTATATTTATCTATTACTAAACTTCACGTGGGAAATCTGCTTAGTTTACGCAGCCCCTGCGTGACGGACTTTTTTGTTTGGTGTGATTTAATATAAGCTAGTCGGTTCCCGTATGTAGCCTTTTGAAAATAGGCAATTTCTCAACCTGATTATTTTTTCAATAGCAGCTAATTTAAATTTCTGAATTTCAAATAAACCTTTACTCAACGGAAGGATAATAAGGCCAAAACACCTCCACTCTTAATAATTCATTTATTAAATGCAGAGCACTTTCGGGGTGAAACGTCCCATCTTCAGTGCTCTAGAGCTAGTCCCTATTGAGCCAACATTTCAGGTGAGACTGCCCACTGTTTTGACCTTATTATCCTTCCGTTGATGATGGACCTCCACCAGCCAGTCCAAATCCCGAGTGATGAAACCTTTACTGTCGAAAAATGCCATCATTTTCTCTATCTCTGCTACCATCAGATATTTTGGGGTAGCAGGGTGTATCCACTGAATATAATGCACAGGGCATTAGTTCTTTATTTTTTTCTAATTAAAATATTTTTTATTATTACTAATAAATAGGATAAGTATTTGAGAGGCACTCAAATAAATTCCTTGATAAGCATTGTATAATTTAAATTTGGCACAGACTTTCTTGATTTAGTAACCCCAGGCCTCCCCTCTCTCATATCGGGTCGTGCAGCTGGTTCATTTTACTGTCAGCTACAAAATAAGTATGAACCAGCCTTTCACTGTTATTTAGTACCATTGTGCTCCCATTCATTGTTTTTAGTTGTAATGCAGGTACCTTCTCTCTCTTGTTCTGTTGGAATCCACTGTCCTTGGTGTTACAAGCTGTATATTCTGATACAATTAGATTAAGAGTAATTATTTGTTTTATCTCTCTTGATACTATCTATATCTATGTACTACATATTTGGAAAAAGATAGAATCTACCCAACAATTACCTTTTCCTACTCGTTTTTGCCCATATGTCACTTTGCCATCAAATTCGTTCCTAGGAATTTCTAATTCAGGGCTAACTTGATCAATAGTGATGTTTAAGTGATCCTCAATTTCTGCAAGGTACTGAAAATAAAAAAAATTGTAAGTTTAAAACATGTCTTATTCAATATAATAATTCATTTTAAAAAGAAAAAGAGACATATAAACCAAAAAGCTGCCCAACATTTTGGGGCCTTCCTCTAAACTACTACATGCCCAAAAGGTTAACTTCAAATAATGGATTAACATTTAGTTCCAATTCTAACGTTTTGATTCAAGTTAAATGTATTTATATATTTACTTGGGGATTATAATCCCCAGCTTTTAATGTTGTATCACATATTATTGTGGTTTTTCAAAAATGTCATTACATTTTTCAATATTAAAAATATTAAATGATATTTATCAATGTAGAATTTGGGCTGATAAGGCAAAATAGAACATTTTATCTACAGGTTGCCACTCTTTTCTAGCCAGGGTGTGAACTAAGGACTTTATTTAATGAGTACTTCACTGAATAAATTCCTATTGTCAGAATCAAACTCCTTACATTTTTCAAAATTAGTTATTCCAAGTCTTTTACCTTCAATCTCAGACCCCTTAACACCAATCAAGCAAAGGATAGAACTCTCTCTCCTACTGTAAAGTGTTAGACTGATTATATAAAGATGAATGGGTTACCCTGGGCTCATTGTACCAGATGCAGCATCCACCACGATCAGTTAGCTCTGTGTTGTAACAGTTCTTGCCGCGGGAAGAACACCATTCTCCGTGGAACCAAACTTTCTCAGGAACAGTTGATACAAACGAAATGGCCAATCCCATCCTATCAGCTCTTCCAACACGTCCAATTCGATGAACGTAATTAGACTTCTCATCTGGTAAGGTTATATTCATAACTAAGGCAAACAAAAACAAATAAATTCAGAAAAATAAATGAAGAATGTATTTGTTTTCTTTAAAAAATATTGTTGATATTTGGTTTGAACCAAAGTATTTCCCTTAATAAATGTTTTATTTCAGAAATGGAGAGTAACTTTAAAAAAACAAAAACAAATTGCTCACTTTGATAGAATTTAAAATTTACACATCCCAAGGTTTGTTTTTTCGTCCTTAATTATTTTAAGTAGTGTATTCCAAATACATATTCAACAGTGAAGCTGACTACTAGACCTCCCACCAGTACCATGTGGCAGGCCTCGATCATTCATGGGCCATTTATTAAGGGGAACATTTTTACTTTACCATAACATTTACCAGAAACAATGTTCTGAACACTTCAAAAAATTGTCTGTGCTTTGTATTTATTAAGGATAAAGTAAAATAATTTATGGTTCTGAATAGGTAGACATTTGTAAAGATGTGCTCTAGGAAATATGGCAATCTTACCTATTTTTAATCCATAAAATCATGAATAAATAAATCTATTAAAGAAACAAATTATTTTGATAGGCATATAAGAATATGAACTGACCAAAAGGTAGTGATCCGATGTCAATGCCCCGAGCGGCAACGTCAGTGCATATGAGGAATCTGACCTGCCCCTGCTTGAATGCTTCATAATTAGATTTCCTCTCTGCAGGCTTCCTATCTCCATGGAGGCAGACACAGCTGTACGGGTTATCTCTCCCTGATCCCCTACCTGCAACCAATACGCCCAAAAACATTGTCAAAATTCTATTTTTCTCCCATCCCCCATATCCAGACAGAAATAAAAATTTGAGTTACTCATGTCTGTTACTGGATAAAGAGGGATTCAGTGACAAAAGTAGAGTTGGCTAGGAACTACACTGGAAGCTGAAAATGCAAAAATATGTTTTATATTTGTGATAGGGGGAACAATAATTGTTAATAGGAAATTATTTCACCAATCATTGTACTATATGAAAGCAAACCCTCACGTATCCGTCCTTTCACTGTCACATATAATGAAAGTGGAGGTTTATTTGGTATCCAAAGTGAGAATATATTCCTCTACAGTTACCTAAAACCCCTCCTTGGGTTATTAAGTATGTTGTAGACTTATCTTTAACAAAGTTAAAAAAGAAACAGACACATCATCCACACTATTTTTCAAAAATTAACTTATTTAATTCAATTTTAGCAAAGAAAAACTTCAATTCTGTTTGGTATACTGACGGATCCAAAAGCGATGACAATTATGGAAAGAGACTTTTTTTTTTTTTCTTTTTTTTTCAGAAAAGTTACCATCCCGCTACAGCATACTTAGAGCTGAACTCTAAGAAATTTGATTAGCACTTAAAAACATAATCCCTACATCATTACAGCCCAAACACGCACTAATTTTTTCTGATTCACTAAGTTCATTATTAACTCTCTGAGACATTTACACTACTCACCCAATAGCACTAAACATAACAGAAGAAATTTATAAACAACCATATCAAAATACAATTACCCTAGAATGGAACACAAGGACCTTGGACTAAGTACAATAGATGACCACCAGGCTAAACTAATTACTCAATACACACAAACAAACTTACTATACAAAGACATAGTGAGACAAGTACAACACCAAATCCTGGAGACAAATGTCAATCAGAATGGATGAAAGTAAACAACTACCTCCATAGTTTCAAAAATACAATTAAGGAGTGGCCATCATGCCATAGGAGTACTAGACGGGAGGAAGTTGTTCTTGCCAAATTCAGGATCGGCCACACATAACTGACACACAAACACTTAATGACAAGAACAGCAATTCTATATGCAAATACTGCAATAAGTACCTAATGATAAAACATATTGACAGACTGCATTCAACGAAAAAACTTTGACATGAACTACTAACTGACAGCAGCCAATATATATTACACACATACTAACACAGCTAAAGCATATAAATATTTTCCAATACATATACAATAGGTCTACAACATACTTATGAAGATTTACAAGGGATAACTTTTATTATATTCTAATAGGCAAAGTATGGATATGAGAAAATCTCAGATATTTAAGGATTATTTTCTATAATATATAAATAAAGTATCAAGTTTTGCATGAAGAAATAAATAGATTACTCTAAATAGGGGGTCTTAGGATGGTGTAGACTCGCAATTCCATTATAGCAGAGTTTAGACTATACGACTCTCCCAAGATATTAAACTAATAAATAATTAATTATTATAAAATATCACGAGAAGAATAAAATATTTATAATTTGTTACATACCAAGCAGTTTGAAATATCGTTCCAAGTTATCGCAATCTAACTTTGTTCGGCAGAATATAATGGCACGATCTATATTATGCTTCTTAATAGCCTTCACTGCGTATTCCACCTTCAGTATTTTTACAGCTTCGGACAGTTGCTCTGAAAGGAAAACAACATTAATTTTATCCACTGATAGCAGTCATCAATAATATTAGCTATTTGAATTTAATAGCATATATCAATATTATTGATTAAATAGGATATTTAATATAAGCTATTTAATTTTTAAATTATATTATAATAATGCTAAGAAAAAACAGGAACCTTCTTACATAACATAAATATTTGTAAGCAGTCTATAAACCACTAGCTGATTTTTATATATTTTAAAACTAATAATATTGAAAAAGTTAGAATTTATTGTTAGCAACTTCGAAGGTATATCGAGGTTGGCACTTCTTCCCAAATAATATTTAAACTTAGCATGTTGAAAATTCACTAGAATGGAACAGAAGTAGAAGTCCAAATTACTGGTTATATGAGCACAGATCAAAAACACAGGAAGCACAGTACTGCCAATAGACACTGGTCATAGGAGTAAACACAAGAAGCATAGTACTGCCAACAAATACTTTTATATGTTAAATAATGATTAGAGTCATGTATTACAAACCAGCGGTGTTGTTTGTTGATGAGCGACTATGTACTGCATCGGTCTGTACGTGCCGAGCCAGTGATTTCCAGCTGGTGTCCTGCTGAGGATCGACCAGGACTACAACATGATGGACAGTCTCGGGGACTGCATCTTCTCCCTTCAAATCTACCCACGTTGGGAAATGCATCAATCTCTCCTGAAACAACACACTCCTTCTCATCACAGTGGCCTCACAAAATACACACTTATTAGGAGATCTAACAAAGCTTTATTTACCGCCATATTTTTCACTTCAAAATCATGAAGCGTAGCTGAGCAAACTATCATTTGCATTCGCTTACCATCGGCCGTAAACTTAGGTATCTGGGCATGAAGATTATTTATAAAATTTTTATAGCCTTGTTTCAGAAGACCATCGGCTTCATCAAGTACAAAAAACCTGCACTGAGAAAGTGAAATATATCCGCCGCTAATTAGATCTTCAAGTCGTCCAGGTGTACCAACAACAATATCGATCTGTAACAAAAGTTTATTCAAAATTTAATTTTAAAAAAAAAATACTGTTATTTAAGGTAATGAAAGCTCGTGAAGGATGCTATCCCAGATTCATTTTAACACAAATCTCTAGTCACATTAATATGCTGAAATCAATGATTGTGAGAAAATTGCATCCAAAATTCAGAACTCACAAGCTAGAAGACTCTCAGGAAATATACAGTTTTTTTTTAAAAAATTTATACGACCTAACAGGGGGCATGCCTCTAATTGCCGGCTGAATATCTCCTAGCTCCCCAACGTACGATCTAACAGGGGGATATCTCCCAGGTATGATCTGATGGGGGGGGGGAGGGGAGGACAAATATGATTAGAGAAAGGTAAGAGTGATTTTTTATAGGAACAGATGAAGAATCTAATGCGTATAATGGGGAGCCCTATTCAAACTTTACCAAGCACATTAGAGCATTTCTGAATTTTTTTCGGTTGGCATTATAGGCCTTTTAAGATCCTAAGGCGCCACCGAGTGAGACTCAAGGGATCTGTGATCAGAATTTTTATGTAGAAAAGAGGTACAAATATAATTTATGTTGGGAAATAATTAATGAATGTATTTTTGCTTACTCCTGATTCAATAACAGCCATTTGCTCTTTGATGTTAACACCTCCTATAACGAGAAGCTCCCTCACACTCGGCTTATCCAAGTATTTTTGAAATTTTGTTATTTGCTGCAACGTCTGTTCAGCTAATTCTCGTGATGGCTGAAAATATAAAGAAACGATTGTGAGCATTAGTTTTGAAGTAAAATATAACAGTGATTATAAATATGTATCTAGTTATAGAGATTATACGTGCAATGGCTAGCTCAGTGAGAGATTGTTTGCAAATTTTCTAGTTCCATTTAGTTAAATTCTACAGAATAAAGGAGGATGAGCATATAGAATTGTTGAAAGATGTATCAAATAACTAAATTAAGGTGCATAATTCTATATATTTCTGCCACCTTGTCATCCCCAATCCAAGAAAATAAATAAAAATGGAAGCAAAAAAAATATATTTTATTATCACATTGTTAAAATATATTAATATTTTATAATTTTCTAAGTAGATTTATGAATGTTACTAAAGACTAGATTTAACTATACAAAAGAGCACCCTGTATGTCATGTGTATGTATCATTATCAAAACACAGAGTAGATTATAAATAAATATTACCAATCTAAATTATTTACCTCAATAATAAGAGCTTGGGGAGCATTATTTAATTTCTTCAATGTACCTTTAACAGGATCATTATTCTTTACGCATGATTTATCTGCTTCTGTACATGCTTTGAAGCCTTCGGGCTTGTATTTGAAAGGTTTAGTCCCAAAATTGAAAGTAACTTCTGCATTCTAAAATGTTATCAATATTCATTATTCCTGTGTTAGGATGCATTCACTAAATAATTGTTAGAGAGATAATAGAATGGTAGGAGATAATAAAGATAAAGTTACCTTAAGACAGACTGATGGAAACAAAGGCACCTTGCGAATTTGTTGTGGTATTGTAAATGCAACTCCTAAATCAATGCCATTCTTGCTGAAGGAAATGTTGCCGCTGTCCAGGTCTAGTTTACAACCAATAACATCGTTCTTACCGAATGATTCTCCGTAATTATCAAACTGTTTGTTATTTGACTTCTTCCCAGTTCCACCATAGCCAAATCCATTCTTATCAGTTCCCAAGTCTAATGAAGCCTACCCAATACATTTACAATTAATAACAACATTTATTACATTAAGTATGCACAAATGTTAGCCATACTCTTGAGATAAGAAGTCTGTAAAGAAAGGGGCTGTGGAAACTTAGCAGATTTACCGCATCCTCAACAAGCTAGGGATCTGTCAACATTTATTCTCCAGTTTTCCTCTACTAAGAAGCCTATGCAAGCTTGTCTTGTCCATGTGAGTGTGTTGGTGGGTCTGTGCGTGTGTGTATTAGTATATAAGAATAAATCATCCATGTATTTGTATATAAATGGGGTGTAAAAGACAAATATATATCTATATATATATAAAATTGTAACCTCTGTCTGTACATTGATTTTTTTCGCGAAATTTCACGATAACTTTTCGTTTCACATGTCATAGACACCATAACTGCATTTTGTTTCTTTGGTGTCTGTTTGTTTGTTTATTTGTTTGTTTGTTTGTTACCTTTTCACGCATAAACGGCTGAATCGAATTTTATGAAACTTGGTATGTATATTACAACTAACCCAACTTAGACTTTAGGCTATATTAATATCCTCTGAGACAAACAGGAGTGGGGGTTATAAGGGAGGCCTGAAATTAAAAATAGCGATATTTCGTTTCCTATTGCTTTTTCAGCAAATATGCCCATAACAAAAGTTGTTTATTTTGTAATTTAGAGTAACTTTTGTTATATGCACTTTTGCCGTATACGGAAGTATAAATGAGTTATACGCTAAAAACTATAGCGGAAGTCAACAATTTTACTTGCCACAAAAGACTCAACCAAACTAAACCAAACTCGGTATGTGAATTAGTATTAACAATTTCCTTATAATAAGCCATACTAACATTTCTAGGGACGGACAGGAGTGGGGGTCATGAGGGAGGCCTGAAATTAAAAATAGCTATATTTCGTTTCCTATTGCTTTTTCAGCAAATATGCACATAACAAAAGTTGTTTATTTTGTTATTTAGAGTAACTTTTGTTATATGCACTTTTGCCGTATACGGGAGTATAAATGAGTTATACGCTAAAAACTATAGCGGGAGTCAACAATTTATTAGGCACAAAAGACTCAACCAAACTACACCAAACTCGGTTTGTGAATTAGTACTAACGCCTTCCTTATAATAAGCCATACTAACATTTCTAGGGACAGGCAGGAGTGGGGGTTATAAGAGAGGTCTGAAATTAAAAATAGTGATATTTCGTTTCCTATTGGGGTTTCGGCAAATATGTACATAACAAAAGTTGTTTATTTTCTTATTTAGAGAAACTTTTGTTATATACAATATCGTCGTATACCGAAGTATAAAGGCGTTATACGCTAAAAATTATAGCGGGAGTCAACAATTTTATTTGGCACAAAAGACTCAACTGAACTAAATAAAACACTCAGTATGTGTATTAGCACTAACGCCATCCTTATAATAAGCCCTACTAACATTTCTAGGAACGGGCAAGAGTGGGGGTTATAAGGGAGGCCTGAATTTATTTATTTTATTTATTTTTTTATTAACAAATCCACAGAAACGACGGGTATTAGCCCTAAACACTGGGACGGGTAAATGTTAAAATATTGTGTAAAGGAAAGCCTTGCCAAAAAAATACAATCACCATTCGGCCTCAAATCAATTCCCGGGCGAAGCCGGGTATCTGAGCTAGTATATATATATATAAAATTGTAACCTCTGTCTGTACATTGATTTTTTTCGCGAAATTTTACGATAACTTTTCGTTTCACATGTCATAGACACCATAACTGCATTTTGTTTCTTTGGTGTCTGTTTGTTTGTTTGTTTGTTTGTTTGTTTGTTACCTTTTCACGCATAAACGGCTAAACCGAATTTTATGAAACTTGGTATGTATATTACTACTAGCCCAACTTAGACTTTAGGCTATATTATTCTCTAAGACAAACAGGAGTGGGGGTTATAAGGGAGGCCTGAAATTAAAAATAGCGATATTTCGTTTCCTATTGGTTTTTCGGCAAATATGCACATAACAAAAGTTATTTATTTTGTTTTTTAGAGTAACTTTTGTTATATACACTTTCGACGTATACCGAAGTATAAATGAGTTATACGCTAAAAATTATAACGGGAGTCAACAATTTTATTTGGCACAAAACACTCAACCGAACTAAGTAAAACTCAGGATATCTATTAGTACTAACGCTTTCATTATAACGAGCCATACCAACCTTTCTAGGGACGGGCAGGAGTGGGGGTTATAAGGGAAGCCAGAAATTAAAAATAGCGATATTTCGTTTCCTATTGGTTTTTCGGTAAATATGAACATAACAAAAGTTGTTTACTTTGTTATTTAGAGTAACATTTGTTTTATACACTTTTTTCGTATACCGAATAATAAACGAGATATACGCTAAAATCTATAGCGGAAGTGAACAATTTTATTTGGGACAATAGACCCAACCGAAATAAATAAAACTCGGTATGTGTATTAGCACTAACGCTTTCATTATAACAAACCATATCAACATTTCTAGGCACGGGCAGGAGTGGGGGTTATAAGGAATGCCTGAAATTAATAATAGCGGTATTTCGTTTCCTATTGGTTTCTCGGCTATTATGAACATGACGATAAACAAGAACATTTCAATTGTATGAAGCATTTTAAAAACAAGTAGCTGTTTCATGAGGAGCAAAGTATATTACTCCCCCCCCCCTTCCTCTGTCTTTCACTGGAACATTAATTAATCGGAAGTAAGTAATTTCATCCTTTAATGAGTTTAAAACATCAATTAACTCACAAAAAACGAAAGTATTTAAACATACATAATTAGAATTGAAAATAGAATCTGAATATAAGGTAATGTTAGCGGAATTGAGAGTTAGCCGTTAGTCATGTTCTGTTGGTTAACCTGGAGCGTCAGGGACGGGTGGGGAGACCTTCCTGTAATCTAGAACCTTTCTCACTCCCTCTTTCTTTCCTCAGTTGTTTTACTCACTTTTTTAGTATACCGTATTATAAACGAGATATACGCTAAAACCTATAGCGGAAGTGAACAATTTTATTTGGGACAAAAGACCCAGCCGAAATAAATAAAACTCGGTTTGTGTATTAGCACTAACTCTTTCCTTATAACAAGCCATACTAACATTTCTAGGGACGGGCAGGAGTGGGGGTTATAAGGGAGGCCTGAAATTAATAATGGTGATATTTCGTTTCACCACAATATTTTGTGCTTAATAACTGAGATCTATGCATAATGCACAGGAGACGGGAAATATGACAATTTGGAGGACAGTGAAGACTTACATAAAAAATTAATTTTATTATTAACAAATGTCAACAACGGGTGTTAATCCTAAATAGTGGGACGGGTAAAGGTGAAAATATTGTGCAAACTAAAGCCTTGCCAAAAAAATACCATCACCATTCAGCCTCAAATGAATTCCCGAGCGAAGCCGGGTATCTGAGCAAGTATATATATATATATATATATATATATATATATATATATATATATATATATATATATATATTTGTCTGTTACCGCTCTAGCGGTCGCAATTTTTGTTTGATCGTTATCAAACTCGATATTTAGTCGTTTTATGTAAAAAGAAAGATCAAGTTCGTTAACAGCTGAAATCGGACCAGTGGGAGGGGGGGTTTAGAGGGGAGGATTTTCGAAAATTCGAAATATCTCCGTTACTATGCGTCGGATCGAACAATTGTACAGTATCAATCTTATTGTAAATTAAATTTACTATAAATATTGTTATATACATTTATTCTGTATCTTGAATACTAACCGAGATATTTGCATTTTTATTAAATCTGGGCGGCTAACGGACGGGTGACTTTCCCGCCAAAAGCTAGTTTGGCCGTTTCCTTAACTGCTCGACTCTCATGAAATTTCTCTATTGTAAAACTTCACGTGGGAAATCTGCTTAGTTTACGCAACCCCTGTGTGACGGACTTTTTTTTTGGACATTGAAATCATCAGAACTCTTGAAAATATGATGTAATTCAAATGGAAGATGAAGAATACCTTTTTGGAGAAAAAATTAATAAAAAATACCTGTCACCAACGATTGGATAAGTGAATTTGTTTTGGTCATTTTTTCACAATGAATAACTTTAGTGATACTGGGTTATTCTCAGAAATGTAAACAGCTGGTGTGTACTCATATATTTGAACAGACTTCATTTACATCAACTAGGCAGGGCCAATGGTAATATGAAGAAATTTTTCTAGTTTTATGAGTGTAATCCCATGTGAATTACCTTAAAGGATGGTTCTTACTTCCTTCTACAGAGTAAAAAAAGTATTGTAATCTAAAATAAATTTGATTTTAAATTTCAATAGAATTATTCATTTTGACTAAATCATATATGATATAGGCTTAACCTATTTAGATGTATTAAGAAGGTGTTCTTTGCTAAGATTCAAATTCTCTTAGATGGAAAGGATAGTATAAACCTTAAAATTTTGCCAGCCTGCTTGACTCAACTGTTGACAAAGATTAAGTCAAGAAAGACTAACATTGAAAAGAGATTATCTATACCTGAATTGTAGACCATCCAACTCGACATAGTCCTTCATCAGTAATTTTTACTTCATAATAATATTTTCCACTACTTTGAAGTCCCTTAGTTGCTCGACATCCATGCCATTCTTTAAATTCACGAGCTTGGCAAAGCAAGCCATCAGGCGACACAGCCAATGCTGGGGTACGGTCTGATGTGCTCAACTCCCACGTAGCAGCTGAAAACAAGTATCTATTTGAGTAAAATGTTTTGTTGGGAGAACTTAGTTACGTAAATTCCATGTAGTTCTTGATCTTCCAGTATCAACAGGCACAAAAATTTCAACGATTAACGCATTATTTTGTTCGTGTTACCAACATCAGTTAAAGCAAACATTTGACTGATACATGCCAAAACCAATAGGTAAATAATGCATATGTACTGGGTATTTGAATTAGTTAATAGCGTTTTCTCATAGATGGTGCTACTTGTGGGGATTTTCACTTGATGTGACTCCTCCTCCACATAATCCTACTGTCATTGGGCTTTGTTTTTAGTGTAAGTCATTCAGTTGGCACATAAAAACTAGTAACGGATAAAAATAAATGTAATTTCTAATATGAGAAATTGAATGTGGTTAATATTACAAGTTTTTGTAGGGGGTCCTCCTTTTTCCTTGCCTCCTCCACCTTCAAGATCTTTTAAAGTTTCCCAAACTATCTGTAAAATGGGAAGGCAAAATGCTCCAGTTTTACCACTCCCAGTTTCGGCAGCCATCAAAACATCACCTCCTCCTAAGATTAGTGGAATAGCCTCAGCCTGAACATCTGTTGGAAGCCTGGAACAAAATTATATATAAAAACCATAAATTAAAAGTGTTTCTGATGAATGTTGTGTCGAAGATGTGAGAAAATAGAAGAAATCTGAGTATTAACAGCTGTTGGGTGTGTGATTAAATTCTTGGCAGGCAGCTGATTCACCTCGACATTAGCTCTGAGCAGACCCTTGTAATCCTTTAGCACAGGAATCGCTGTAGTAATTTGATGCGTGGCATTTGAATTGAGCTGGACATAAATCACGGACTACGACTTTGGTGCTATTGCTAGTGTGAATAACAATTTCACTGATTTTGAAGATGAAATAGTGGTATATAAGCGAGATGTAGGTAACAAATGGTGGGCTTCAAGTAGGCATCCACCTACAGTTGCTTTCCTAAATAAGAGAGCTACAATTGAAGGAGGAGATGGTGAGAGTTGCCAGTCAATACATATGCTCTCATAATTTTCTATATAAAGAAAACTCTAAGGTTAGTCTGATTTTTTTATTTAAATTCTTTGAGGGTACGTTTTTTGCTTTTTTTTTTTTTTTTTTTGCATTTCAGAACATTCTAAGAACAATGGCATCAAAATTGAAAATCGTCCATTCGTTTTTCATACATTAATTGTATAATAAGAGAATCTGAACAGAGAGTACATTATCATTATGTGATGGAAATGCAGCGAGAAGTCCGCATTTACATTAATCTAATAATTATATTTCCTGGGAAATTTCATTGTTTATTTCAATGATGGCTAATACAGCCTGATTAAAGTTTGCTAAGTATGAGTGTCTGTTATGAATAAAGATACCAGTTGTCCAGCCACTCACCGGCACAACTATACCTAACGGGAAAGAGCTATAGGAATATATCTGGTGGCGATCCCCACTCCCTCGTCAACCACTAACAAGCATAACCTTAATATCCAACAACATATGAAGTATTTGAAATGTTACAGAAATAAAGAAGAAAATAATTATCAATACTTGTTGGAAGAGGTCATACCCAGCTAAAAGGGAATACATGAATAAGAAACTATAACAAATTATGTAATGACATGCATGGTTGAAAAAAAAAGTTCGGCACCTCCACTAGATTTTAAAAGTTTATTCCAGGGATAGCTTTCCAGGTCCCAGCCTTATTATCAGTGCTCTTCCTCTATAAATTGGTGATCTTTGGCTCCATCCAGCCTCTGAGTCAAGAGCAATGACTGATGGTGAGGCTGGGCCTTCAAAAGCTAGCTCTGGAATAAACATTTAAAACCTGGTGGGGGTGTTGATCTTATTTTTTTCAACCATGGTTGTATACTTCGAACCCCACTGGTCATGAGATCCAAGTTGTCACTTATATGAGTTAATCAATTATAAACGCCTCAACAAGCTTAACTATTTAATGAAAAATAAGCCTTACATCCATTCCATTTCTTCCACAGCCTTGGCTATCTCCGGAAGTACTCCAAATTCTATAATAAAAAAAACTCATGAATTTATATGAATTATCTAATCTATACAACGAAACATAAATTGAATCTAATTCAATCTAACCTTCAAATGCTGCCATCCTTGTTTAATCTATGATTCAGAAGCCTTAAATATAGAATCCAGAATATTCTTAAGTTAATTAGTTTCCGTCCTTTATAAAAGCAACATAACTTATAAGAATAAGCACTTTCTGTCAGGAAGGTTTCAATGAACACATAACCTTCTTACCGGTTTAATCAAAGAGGTAAGATTAATAATAGAGGTAAGAAGCAAAGGTTTTTATATCAAACTTCATAAAAATACGTTCTAATTCTACTAGAAGAGTTAAACAGTAAATATATTCATTCTCATCTTTGCTTTATTAAGAGTATTAATATACTTGAATGAATCATTGCATTCTTTTAGCAGATTTCCCTTAAGGGAAATCAGCTATTGAGGTCGTACTCATGACGCGATTTTCGAAAAATTTCTTCAAATGTCCATCGATCCTACCCAGGAGATGACGAAAATGAGGTCCGTTCAAAATTTTATATATATATTTGTCTGTTAACACTCCCATACAAGTTTCCTCGCCCTACATGAAGACAAGAGTATAAGATTGTGCATAGCCTCGACCCGCCTCGACTTCATAGAATGTTATGAAGGTGGTTATTCTGCCAAGCTTGCTAGTTACCCCCAAAACTACATTCACCCTAATTATTTTCACCTCCCGACTGAAAAAACTAAAAATTTTAATTTATCTGTAATATATTCAAATACGCCCCTTTATTTTCATACTCAGTCAATATACTATCCATTTTTTTGTTTTAGGCATGTGATTTTTTATCATATGTTAAATATAATGTATTGATATACCACAACTCTTCCCCTTGGAAAAAACGCTTCCTTGGCGCTGGAATCCAACTACACTAGTCTTTCTGGGATTCTTCAGAGCACTGAATGCCATCACTATCTTTTCCCTCTAATTCTATACTCTGTGAATTCTTTCCAAAACATGAGGATGTTATGACAAGACTTCTTGCTAATGACCCTGTATACTTTTCGTCTTCCTCATCATGATGAATTTCTCCTTCATTCAGTAAACTTGACACAGGCCTGCTTGGATCCCATGCGCCAACCTGCCTTACACCAGGTCTCCTAGCTCTTTCTAAATATCTACATAGTTTCAATAATGGCGGAAGTAGCATCTTCATCTCCCTTCACAGTAGAATTTGTCCTCCTGTAGTTACTCTGTTCTGGTTGAACTTCGCCCGCCTTAGTCACAGTAGCAAAAAGTGGATGTTAATAAATAATAAAAATATCTCTTTGGCGGCTAAAGTGCAGTTTAGTCCCCCCCCCTTCGCCGCCATCTTGTATCGTTATAAACCCCGCCCTCGCTTGAAACCACCGATGGCGTATTTTGGAAATTTTAAAGTGTTAAAAAATATAAAGTTAGAACAACAAAACCCCCACCCTCGGTTTTAACCACCGATGGCGTATTTTGGAAATTTTAAAGTGTTAAAAAATATAAAGTTAGAACAACAAAACCCCCACCCTCGGTTTTAACCACCGATGGCGTATTTTGGAAATTTTAAAGTGTTAAAAAATATAAAGTGAGAACAACAAAACCCCCACCCTCGGTTTTAACCACCGATGGCGTATTTTGGAAATTTTAAAGTGTTAAAAAATATAAAGTTAGAACAACAAAACCCCCACCCTCGGTTTTAACCACCGATGGCGTATTTTGGAAATTTTAAAGTGTTAAAAAATATAAAGTTAGAACAACAAAACCCCCACCCTCGGTTTTAACCACCGATGGCGTATTTTGGAAATTTTAAAGTGTTAAAAAATATAAAGTTAGAACAACAAAACCCCCACCCTCGGTTTTAACCACCGATGGCGTATTTTGGAAATTTTAAAGTGTTAAAAAAGATAGTTAGAAAAACAAAATAGCCGTCGTCGTCATCGTGCGCCACCAAGGTGGGGGGGGGGCTAAAGTACCCTTTCACCCTCTTTAGCTGTGTCGGCCATCCCGTATATTATACATACCTTGGGCCATCCAGCAGGTGCGCAGATCGTAAATTTTTGCGACTTTGGCGCATGACGTCACAAGGCGTCACTTTCAGCTTTGTTTACATTGTGAGCATCGTTGTTTTTTTAGTGGATTCTTTTATTTTCTATTGTTATAAGTGATTTCTTTGCAAAATGCCGAGTGAGTGTGCTGTGGCAACGTGTTCCAACAACCCTAGGAAATCAGGCAAGTCTTTATCTTATCACCGGTTCCCAAAAAACCCAGTATAATAGTAGTCATTACTGTTTTCATGTTTTGGACATTTCATCTTATTATAGTAAAATTTTTCTTTTTATTGTGCTAATTACGTAGAAAAATTACGATTTTTAAATGTAACCCAACATATATAAATTTTAAGAAACTATTATGTATTTATTTTTAATGGAATCTAATTTGTACATGGTTTATTTGAAATAAAATATATTCAACTGCAGTAAATTGTATCATTTACAGACATATACCATTTTAACAATTTTTTATTCGTCAAATTAATCAGGAAACTGTTATATTGATCGTATTTCGACTAGTCCGCCCCGAGTCCTGACGCCCAGTGACGTAGAGGCTTGCTGCATTCTGATTGGCTATTCGCGAATGGCGCTACCTTATATTATACGTACCTTGGGCCATCCGATCTCTCATAAGCATTCTTCTTATCAAACTCTTTGGCTGTGTTGGGTTCTGTTGGCCATGTTATCTCTCATAATCAAACTCGGCTTATCTATTTGTTAGTTTTTGGAGTCTAGTTTTCATAATTTCTCTTGTCATGATTTTTCTTGCCAGGTGTACTAACTGTTAAGCACCTACTGTAACCTTGTTAGTTCGATGTTTAGATCAAGTTATTAAGGTATGAATCAACAAATTTCTCTAGTAGACTTCGCTAATATTAAGAAACAAATACTGATAAATGTTGATCACAGTAAAAAAGGTTCCATAGATGAACCTATTAAATCACTTCTAGAGTATTTAAATGGTCAGCAGGATTTTGTTTCAACTAGCTCTTGTTCTGGGAGAATTATAGTTATTTTACAGGTATATTTCCTACAAAAACAAAATAATTGTAAGTTGTTAAATGTTTTTGTTGATAATAGCATTTAATCCAATTCTAGAATAAAACCGAGATCCAGAAAAAAAATTGTGAGTGGGTTTTTAGTAGCCATAATAGTGTCAATGAGGAAGAGTTAATTCTTGCTGTCAAAACTGCAAAGGGGCCTTTGACACTCAAATTCGAGCCATTTATTCTTCATGTCCAGTGTCGCACATTGATAGCAGCTAAAGCTTTGGTGAGTTACCACAATGAACCTTTTTTTTTTTTTTTTTTATTCATTAGTTTTTAATCTCATGTTCTGGCACTTTGAACACAATTACATTTTTTTGCAAGAAATAATAAGAACTCTGTTCAATTTTTTTACTTTCAGGAGAACCAATTTTTCTTAACAAGTGACATTTTATTTGTTTCAAATGTTTTATTGATGGGACACATTTACAAATATTAACCTATTTACAACATTTTTGAACAAAATGTTAGATATAATTACAGTGATAAGATGGTGAAGGATACTATATTTGTTGGATAAAAATATTCAAATTAAGACTGAAAGATTTGATTCAACATGTTTAATATATAATTAATTAGTATTTAGTATAACTTTAAAGTTCTAACTGGATTTAATTTGTTTTAATAATTTAAATGACAAATTAATCTCTTTTATTGTTTCTATGTACCACAAGGCTACAGGCAACATGCCAATCATTTTGTAAATGTACCTGTAATGTCTATAACTCCCTAGATACCGATTCATTATGGCCATTAATCACTAGTAGTAACCCTTTCCAAACATATAGAATACACATACACTTCCCTTTCAATCCCACCAATGACAGAATTAGTGTGTTGAGAATGAAGGGTCAATGGTATAATATATCAATTATAAATATATATGGACCAATGGAAGTATTTACAAATGATTACTATTGGAATGATTGTGCAATGATATTCAGTGGGATGACGTAAAGATAGTACCGAGGGAATTTCATTGCTAAGAAAGGGAGAAAACCTCAGTTTTGCCCAACAATACGAGCACATATCCTTCATGACACAAGGAATAATAATGAAATTAGATGCATAAGTTACATTGCTGCTAAAAATCTGTTAGTTAATTTTACCTTGTTCCAATATACGTTGAC
Source organism: Riptortus pedestris (assembly GCA_019009955.1). Lineage (NCBI taxonomy): Eukaryota > Metazoa > Arthropoda > Insecta > Hemiptera > Alydidae > Riptortus > Riptortus pedestris. Next base: position 17,983,822 of record CM032230.1, on the reverse strand, counting down.
TAGTCCTAGTGGCAGATGGAAAAACCTGCTCAATCAAAGGAGCCTGTAATTCAATCACTGTATGAAATATAATTGGCCAATAGGTTTGAGGTTCTTGTCTTAGATAGTTAGTCCATTTAGGAGCACTGAAAATGCAATGAAAGAAGAGGTCTTTCAGGTGATTGGAGATGCCTGCCCAAGAAAGTAGAATTGTAGAACTTTGGTGTGGAAGAAAGAGGAAAGGGTACTTGTGTATTATATCCACCACATTTTAGTTCCACGCTAGAATGCGCTACTGAAGTGCGACGCTAGCTCTCCCAGGCTAATAAGGTTATCTTTTGTCATAGTTGCGTTTGCTGTTTATTGTGCTGTTTAGTGTTTCTTAGTCCTTTAAAAATGCCTCTTTGGGATTTGCCAACGACTGAAGAAGACGCTGTTAAATATTTACAAGAGAGGAATATTTTGGCTATCAGAGGAAAGTGTTCTAAATCACATTGTATGAAACTTTATAGTAGAAAAAAAAAAGTGTTTTTTGGAAGTGTAATGTAAGAAAGTGTGGTGAGCAAGTCAGCGTTCGGATTGGCTCTTGGTTCGAAGGAAGTAAAATTCCATTTTATAATGCATTGAAGTTCATTTCAAGAATTGACATCTGTCAATTTTTGCAAAAAACAACTCAAAATTTCCAATAAGTGCATTTTAAATTGTATTTCCACACATTTCCCGCCTAAATGTGAATAAAATGTTTTATTTTTAAAAATTGTGTTTTCTTTTATTTATCATTATAATTCTGTAGAAGGTTATAAGGTAAGTATAACCTCCCTTGCGGGCAATGAATCGTACTACTTAAAACAGTAGCGCATTCTAGTGTGGAACTAGTGGAACTAAAATGTGGTGGATATAATACACAAGTACCGAGGAAAGTTATAGATAGGTAAGACCTTGCTTAAAAAGCAGTTAATAAAATTCTTCAAAAAACCAGGAGAGAATTATTGTCTTAATGACTCCAAGATATAGAGGACAATTGGTGAAATGGTATGAGCTCTACGCTTACATAGGTAAAAAGGGAAAATCACTCGAATAGGGAGAAAAGACGGAAACTTTAGAGCAGTAAAAGAGGAAGTGGTGAGGGATTTGGAAGAAGTACTATCTGCAGGTAGTGAATAGCTTAATTAGAAATTATGTTCATATAATTTTTCTCAAATTTCAGCTTGACATTGCTTTGGGGTCAGGATTTAGAAATTCAGGACTTGTATTGGGGAAACATGGGAAAATTACTGTTGCTGTAAGAAGTACAACTAATTTAGAAGTACCTCTTTCAAACGAAGAAGAACTCTTAGTGAGTGACAAGGTAAACACTAATTAACCTTTATGATTAGTTATCGTTATGTTGAGTTGAGATAAGGTATTTTGTTCTATCTCTATTTACCATTTCATCACTTTTTTAAGAGCAGCCCTAATATTTTGTATCTATTGCATCTTGTTGAAACAATCAATTAATTTATCCAATTTGCTGATGAAACTGATTAAAGATTTTCATATATCTCATTTGCTTTACAAGAATTCACTTTGTTTCTTAAATACTAACTCCATATTGAAAAATGTATTTATTTAAATTTTATTTTTCAGTTTTTACAGTTCTGTATTCATAGTGCAAATGAAAAATTAAACAAGAACTTGAAGCAAATTAAGAGGCTTGAAGAATCTCTCTCAAATTGTAATTTTGAAAATAAATCTTTGTAATTCTTCTTTCTTCTGAAAGTTGAATTGTTGATGTAAGTAGTGCTTATCTAAACTGCTGTATACAATATTTCCCACATACATTTCTAATATGCTCTAGTTACCTATTCCATTTGTGTTAGCCAATACTTAAACATTTCTAATATGCTCTAGTTGCCTATTTCATTTCTAAACATTTCTAATAGGCTCTAGTTGTCTATTTCTTTCTAAAATTCTAGTTGCCTATTCCATTTCTAGAACTTCTTAAACATTTCTAATAAGCTCTAGTCGCCTATTGGATTTCTAAACATTACTAGTAGCCCATACGTAAACGTTTCTAATAGTCTCTAGTTGCTCATTCCATTTCTAAACTTTTGTAATAGCCCATACTTAAACATTTCTAATAGGCTCTAGTTGCACATTTCATTTCTAAATATTTCTAGTAGTCCATACTGATACATTTCTGTTAGGCTCTAGTGGTCTATTCCATTTCTAAACATTTCTAGTAGCCCATGCTTAAACATTTCTAATAAGCTCTAGTCGTCTATTCCATTTCTAAACTTTTATAGTAGCCCATTCTTAAACATTTCTAATAAGCTCTAGTCGCCTATTCCATTCCTAAACGTTTCTAGTAGCCCATTCTTAAACATTTCTAGTAGCCCACAATTAAACATTTCTAATAAGCTCTAGTTGCTTATTTCGTTTCTATGCATTTTTAGTAGCCCATTTTTAAACATTTCTTATAGGCTCTAGTTGTCTATTTCATTTCTAATAAATTCTAGTTGCCTATTCCATTTCTAAACATTTCTAGCAGCCCATACGTAAACATTTCTAATAAGCTCTAGTTGCCTATTCCATTTCTAAACTTTTCTAGTAGCCCATGCTTAAACATTTCTAGTAGCCCACAATTAAACATTTCTAATAAGCTCTAGTTGCCTATTCCATTTCTATATATTTCTAGCAGCCCATACGTAAACATTTCTAATAAGTTCTAGTTGCCTATTCCATTTCTAAACATTTCTAGCAGCCCATACGTAAACATTTCTAATAAGCTCTAGTTGCCTATTCCATTTCTATATATTTCTAGCAGTCCATATTAATACATTTCTGATAGGCTCTAGGTGTCTATTCCATTTCTAATCTTTTGTAGTAGGCTCTAGTTGTTTATTTCAGTTCAAAACATTTCTAATAAGTTCTAGTTAACTATTCCATTTCTAGTGGCCCATACTTAAACATTTTTATTAAGCTCTAGTTGCCCATTCCATTTCTATATATTTCTAGTAGTCCATATTAATACATTTATAATAGGCTGCAGTTGCCTATTCCATTTCTAGTAGCCCATACTTAAACATTTCTAATAAGCTCTAGTTGCCTATTCTGTTTCTAGTTGCCCATACTTAAATATTTGTAATAAGCTCTAGTTGCCTGTTACATTTCTAGTAGCCCACACTTAAACATTTCCAATAGGCTTTAGTTGCCTACTTCATGTCTAATAAGTTCTAGTTGCCTATTCCATTTCTAGTAGCCCACACTTAAAACATTTCTAATAGGCTCTAATTGCCTATTTCATTTCTAATAAGTTCTAGTTCCCTAATCCATTTCTAAACATTTCTAGTAGCCCATAATTAAAAATTTCTAATAAGTTCTAGTTGCCTATTCCGTTCCTAGTAGCCCATACTTAAACATTTCTAATTTTTATATTTGTGAGTCAAGTATCCCTAGACTACAGGAGAATCCGAATTTTCAACTAAGAGAGGGAGGTTAGTATTGGTTTTATCAAAAAAATATATTAATTAATAATTGGCTGTAGTAGGTGGTGGACTATTACACTGGGGAGAAATATTGGTGGATGATTTTATTAGAGCTTGCTTTGATATATTTTGTTTGTTCATATTTACTGAAATATGAATTAACGAATTTAGTCTCCAGACCGTTCATTGTAAATCTGTTGGATGATCAGTCATTAGAGTGAGAAATTATCCAATCATATTTTTGTAATTCACTATTTAACATTTAGTATTATCTCTCAATAATAAATATTTGTACTTCTTCAGTTGAAAAATATTGGAAGATTAGTGAAAAATAAGTTAAGAGCTAGTAGAGAACTGAGCTATGCAGGACTATTGAATTGCTTGATAATTATCTTATCTTTATGATGTTTAGGATAAACACTTGAATTAGCAAATATAATGTCTCCATCTTTTTTCATTTATTTCAGTACAGGCCAGGTCTCCATTAATCTGCCATATTTATTAAACCTTCAGGCACTTACTGTTGTCTGCAGAAGAATGGCATCTCTCCGACCAAAAGTATTCGTTTCTAGATCCGATTTTCCGGAAGTTGGAATCGAATTACTTGAAAAAAGGTAGTTCGCTTATTAATTAACCATGTGAGTATAATTGAAGTAAATGCTATCTATTTAGGATATTAGTTGTGAGTTGTTGTTGTAGCTGTGATGTGGAGATGTGGCCTATAGAGAAAGGTGAGATCTCAAAACAGGAACTATTAAAGAGAGTAGTTGGTAAGGATGCTATCCTTGTGTGCTCTCATGAGAAAATAAATGCCGAAGTCATTGGTGCTGCTGGTAATTTCTGTCCTACTTTTTACCAAATATTGTTTAAACAATTTCTTATAAATAATGAATTTATTTATTAATATATTTATTAACTTTAAAGTGAATACAATTTTATTTACAAAATTTAGCCGACTGCTTGTTTATCCTTGCCTAATGAGAAATAAGAAGCCTCTTCACTTCTCAATTTTTTAACAAGCATTTATTACAAGATTTCAGTGAATAATATTCTTTCTAATATTTTAGGTAAAAATTTGAAGGTAATTAGTACCGTTTCAGTCGGACTTGACCATATTGATTTGGATGCTGTTAAGGAAAAGTCAATAAAGATTGGTAATACTCCTAATGCTAACACTTCAGCTGTTGCTGAACTTACAATCGCTCTTTTACTAGCAACTTCAAGACGTTTGCTTGAAGCAAACAGGACTATTGCAGGGTATTCAGATTGAATAATAGCTCTATTCATAAATGTCAGCTTATTCATGTGTATGTGTGCCCGTGTGTGTTCAAATAAATCACATGCCTTTGCTGGTCAAATGGATAAATTCGTGAGCATGTTTACTTGTGGACTAATTGGTATATCACTTCCATTTTAGCAGATGTTGAGGTCGTACATGTGACGCTATTTTCAAAACATTTCCGTAAATGTCTAACAATCATATAACGATGATGAAAATGAGGTCCGTTCAAAATTATATATATATATAAAATTGTAACCTGTGTCTGTACATTGATTTTTTCTCTTGAAATTTCACTGATACTTTTTTGTTTCACATGCCACAGACACGATATCTGCAATTTGTTTCTTTGGTGTCTGTTTGTTTGTTACCTTTTCACAAATTTTATAAAACTTTGTATGTATATTACTACTAACCCTACTTAGACTATAGGCTATACTAATATTCTCTCAGAAAACAAGTGGGGTTTATAAGGGAGGCCTGTAATTAAAAATAGTGATATTTTGTTTCCTATTGGTTTTTCGGCAAATATGCACATAACAAAAGTTGTTTATTTTTTTATTTAAAGTAACTTTTGTTATATACACTTTTGTCGTATAACAAAGTATAATATACGCTAAAAACTATAGTGGAAGTCAACAATTTCATTGGGCAAGACTAAACCGAAATCAACGAATCTCTCTCGGTTGATATTAACTTGATTATAATCTATATTATCATTTTTTGACACGAACAGGAGTGGTGGTTATAAGGGAAGCCTGAAATGAAAAATTGTGATATTTCATTTCCTATTGGTTTTTTGACAAATATACAAATAACAGAAGGTGTTTATTTTGTTATTTAGAGAAACTTTTGTCGTATAACGAAGTATAAACGAGTTATTTAATAAAAACTGGACCCGGAGTCAACAATGTTATTAGTACTCATTAAAGTGTTTTTAATAAAGGCATATTATGACAAATGATATTATGTTTATAGACTTACATGATAGTTTTAACCCTTTCCTTGCGCAAAGCCACTATAGTGGCTTTGCGCAAGGAAAGGGTTGTGTGATTCGATTATGGAAGTTATAAATCTCCACCCCATCCCTCCTCATTTGTTATTTATTTCACATAGAAAATTTAAAACTATAAGAGCATTTCGATTATTTAATTTGTATAATGTATTATTTAAACAATGTTGTACTGAATTTGCACAACTTGCGATAGTGGAATCAAACTCTTGAATTGTGGTATATATTATTTTATTTCCTCTGATATGTTAACGATGAAATGACGTTTTGAAGAAGTAATTTTATTAAAACAATGTTGATAACACTCAAGGAGATGAGGAAGTTGTCAGGGAGGATAACACAGTTAATAATGTTAACTTATTCCCTATGAAATGTATTTTGCTTTCTACATTTTTCATTTTTCTTTCACATTTACTATTATGTATATAAGTAAGCACGGATTCGTTTTTGACAGGAAATATGTGCATTAGAGATATTTAATTATAATAAATGCTATCCATGATTATGATTTAAATTATTCCCAGTGTGTCAAACAGTGGAGAGGGACTTATTTTCATTTATTCTTCAAAACTAAAATTTATATTCTATAAGTCCCCTACCTGACCCCTACGGGAAAACAATGCAATCAATTCTTAAAATTCTTCTTTTCCCTTTCTTATTCCTGTATTGGTGACATCTAACCTGAACTCTTCCTATAATGGTCAATGATGCTTCATTAATCCAAGTTAGTAAATGTTCTCGATCTGTTATTTCTTCTACGATATATAAGAATTTCATACAAAACTGAAGGTCGAGTTCGTTAATGGCTGAAATCAAACCAGTAGGAGGGAGGGGGTTTAGAGGGGGAGAAATTCTAAATATCTCCATTATTATACATCGAATTAAAAAATTATATAGAACCAATTTTATTCAAAATAAAATTACTAGAAATATTATTATATACATTTATTCTTTAGCTTTAGTATTAACATAGATATTTACAGTTTATTATTTACCTCCTGCAGCTATTCACATTACACCAGTAAGAAGAGACAGTGGTTACAGTAAACTAGCTAAGGATGCCCTACTAGCCATTGCACAGCTCTTAATTAGCTATTTGCATTACACTAGTAATATCAAACAGTGGATACAGTAATAGAGCTGGTATGAGAAAGAGTGATGGGCTTTTAGCAGATTTCCCTTAAGGGAAATCAGCTATTGGGGTCGTACTCATGACGCGAGTTTCGAAAAATTTCTTGAAATGTCCATTGATCCTACCCAGGAGATGACGAAAATGAGGTCCTTTCAAAATTATATATATATTTATATTTGTCTGTTAACACTCTAGCGGTCACAATTTTTAGCAGATTTTCCATAAGGGTATTGTATGGAACCAATCTTACTGCAAATTAAATTTACTATAAATATTGTTATATACATTTATTCTCTATCTTGAATATTAACTGAGTTATATGTATTTTTATTAAGTGTAACAGACGAGCTATGATTCCCGCTAAAAGCTAGTTCGGCCGTTTCCATAACTGATTGGTACTCGTATGGAGATTTCTCTGTTGTATAACTTTACATGGGAAATCTGCTTAGTTTACGCAGCCCCTGCGTGACGGACTTTTTCATTAATTTGATTAAGTTTAACTAAATATTTTAATCTTAGAAAATTTGCTAACAATAAAATATTTTTATTTTATTTTGTTAATACAGTGTATTTTAGCTGCAAGTATTTGACTAAGACCCTTCTTTCACAGTTCTAGGTGCAGAATGCTTACAATGCAAATGGTATTTTGTCCTTTCATTCATTTAATATTTCTTAATATGTATTTCAGAGGCACATGGGCATGGACTCCAACATGGATGTGTGGGATGGACTTGTGCGGTTCTACTGTTGGCCTGGTGGGCTTTGGGAGGATTGGGCAATCTATTGCAAAGAAACTAGTAGCATTCGATGTGTCTAAGATCCTCTACTCTGCCCCTCGGGAAAAGCCTGAAGGTTTTTATAACACTCTTTTCCACAATACAACATTCAAACCAAGCAACATAATTCTCTCTGCTGCTTCTATTCAAATCTATTATAATTAATATTTGTTTTTTGTTTTTTTATAAAGATTTATTTTTATATTATAATTGTGTGATGGCTTCCAAGAACATTGTGGATTAGGGAAATAATGAGCTAGAGTTGACACACAGTTTGAATTGTGTTATGGACATAGGAATGTTTAGGTGAAACCAAATAATTCCTATGCAATTCGTGGGAGAATGGATAGAGCACTTGAGACCACTCCAGTTATTGTTGTCATTTCCTTGAATAATAAATCAATTTATTATAGTAACTTAAACAATTATAATTCACAAATCATTATATATCTCTTCCGTTGATGTGTATGGTTTAATATATATAATGGATTAAGAAGGAGATAGCAAGGAGAAATGTGTTGTTTGGTCTAATAGAATTTCGTTTACCTTCTGTCTTTTTACGCTGACTAATATATTTTTTCAACATTTAGCTGCAAAATTAAAAGCAGTGCAGGTAGGCTTGGACAAGTTATTGGAGGAGAGTGATTTTGTCATTGTTACATGCCCATTGACTAAGGAGACAACACGCATGTTCACCCTTGAAAAGTTCTCTCTCATGAAGAGCTCAGCAATATTTATAAACATTGCAAGAGGTGGTAAGTACTTATCTTTACAAATATTTAATTTTTTATTATTACAGATAATCCCGTTTGATTGGTATAGAAGTAATTTTTTCGAGCGTGTTTTCTATTTTCTAACCATCCTGTTCAGATTTGAGGAGAATTTTCTTTCTGTTCATATTTTCTTTCATCCTATCTCCCATTTACTTTCCTCACTCTACTTTCATCCTAACAGCCGTATACTCTCCTCACTCTAGTTTTGCCATATCAGCCATTTACTTTTCTTTCTTCCTATCAGCTATCTGCTCTTCTCATTCTTCTTTCATCCTATCAGCTATCTACTCTCCTTACTTATTTTCATCCTATTGGCCATCTACTCTCCTTGCTAACTTTCATCCTATCAGTCATCTACTCTTCTCCCTCTATGTTCATTCCATCAGCCATCTACTCTCCTCAGTCTACTTTAATCCTATCAACCATCTACTCTCCTCTACTTTCATCCTAGCAGCTATCTACTCTCCTCACTAACTTTCATCCTATCAACCACCTACTTTCCTCACTAACTTTCATCCTATCAACCATCTACTCTCCTCGCTAACTTTCATCCTATCAACCACCTACTTTCCTCACTAACTTTCATCCTATCAACCATCTACTCTCCTCACTAACTTTCATCCTATCAACCATCTACTCTCCTCTACTTTCATCCTATCAGCCATCTATCCTCGTCACCCTACTTCATCCTATCAGCCATCTACTCTTCTCACTCTTATTTCATCCTAAAAGACATTTACTCTCCTCACTCCATTTTAATCCTATCAGCCACCAACTCTCCTCTCTCTACTTTCATCCTAGCGACCCATCTACTCTTCTCATTTTTGTCATCTACTAGGTAAGATCGATGGAGAATTAAGGAAATTTTTTGAAAATCACATCAGGAGTACAACCGCAATAGTTGATTTCCCGTGAGGGAAATCTTATAAAAGGGAAAGCTAGATTTAGCTTTTGTGGGGGAATATATGCATATGTCAAAATAAAGAAATGTAAAATTCAAATTAGGCTGTTGAATCAAAGGTTTTTATTCCCCCCTCACTCAATTTTCATGTGACACTGTCATACTACCAACCATCTCAAGCCCAGCTTAGTGTTCAATTGCCTAGAAGAATAGATTATGCAAATGATGAGAAGACTGAAATGGGTGGAAGGGGAGTAGGAAATGCCTACATTCTCTCCATGAATCGAGATTTTATCCCAATATTGTAGCTATTTTATTGGACTCCCAGAAAATTCCCACTACAAAAACATAACAACAAATTACTTAGCAATCACATTGTGTTAATTGAAAGAATTTTATTTGTGTACTTTATAAAATAAATTTTATTTTAGGAATTGTTGATCAAGATGCTCTAGTTTGTGCCTTAGAAAATAAATTAATACGAGCTGCAGGTTTAGATGTTATGACACCAGAGCCATTGCCTCCTGATCATCCTTTGCTCAAATTGGACAATTGTGGTTAGTATGTGAGTGTGTGTGTGTGTGTGTCTATGTATGTATCTATATATCTATACACATATACATATTTGTTATAAGACACACCTGCAACCGTTATTATCAGCCATATTCTTTTCTCTTTTTCAGTTTTGAGCCCTCACATTGGAAGCGCTACTTTTGGTACTCGGAATAAGATGTGTCTACTCGCAGTTAACAACATTCTAGCTTACTTCCAACAGAGGGAAATGCCTGCTGAATATCAACAGCTCTAGAGAAGATATTTTATTGGAAACATGTTCTATTTTTTTCTTTGGAATAATATAATAAAATTTCTATTGGTATTTAATAAGTTTTCGAGTATCTTTAATCTTGGTGTTGGCTGTTGGAGAGCTAGTATACCTAGGGTTGTGTCCTGGATCAACACTATAACATGCAGTTTCCCTGTTTGTTCAGCACTCTAAGACAATTGAGTAGCAGCTTGAGTAAAGAACTTGCAAATCGTGACAAACAGAATCAGAAGGGTATAATACCTAATCAGATCTCCGATTTATCAATTATAGGCTGTCGAGTGGCAAACTACCCCCTCTTACTCTTCTAATTTCCTCGCATTTTCAATATATTCATTTGTTACATTCTAACTCTAATTAAAGTATTTATTGATGAAATATCGGGTGGTTCGATAATTAATGTCGTTTTTTTCTGAAAGATTGTTTGAAATGCATATTTAAGGTAGTATTGATTGCGTGGCTTTAATTATAATATACTATTTTAAAGATTAGACTTTGGACTATGTCCAGTAAATAACTGAGTCTGATTAGTAAACAACAAGTTGGTTAAAAATTCAGTTGAAAATGGACAATCAAAGAGAGCATTATCGGCATATTTTATTGTTTTACTTCCGAAAGGGCAAAAATGCACTACAAGCTCGGAAAAAATTATGTGAAGTTTATGGTAAGGACTGTTTTACTGATCGCCAGTGTCAGCGTTGGTTTGCTTGCTTTTGCTCTAGAAATTTTAATGTACAAGATACACCACATACTGGTCGTCCAATCACAACTGATGACTACAAAATAAAGGTGTTAATCGAAACCAACCGGCGTATGACAACTTGAGAGATAGCAGAGAAGCTCGACATCGAATTCAACCGTTTACTTGCACTTACAATAGCTTGGTTATGTAAGCAAACAGGATGTTTGGGTTCCTCATGAATTAAAGGATATCCACCTCACCAAACGCATTACAATATGCGACTCTTTGCTGAATCGTAACAAAAAGGTCCCATTTTTAAAAAGTCCGTCACGCAGGGGCTGCGTAAACTAAGCAGATTTCCCACATAAAGTTATACAATAGAGAAATCTCCATACGAGAGCCGAACAGTTACGGCAAATGGCCGAATTAGCTTTTGGCGGGAATTAGTCACCCGTTATCGGCCCACAATTAATAAAAATGAAAATATCTCGGTTAGTAATCAAGATAGAGAATAAATGTATAGAACAATATTTATATTAAATTTAATTTACAATAAGATTGGTTCTGTACAATTTTTTGATCCGATGTATGGTAACGGAGATATTTCAAATTTTCGAAAATCCCCTCTCTCACTTGTCCGATTTCAGCCATTAACGAACTTGATCTGTCTTTTTGCATAAAACGTTTAAATATCGAGTTTGGTAACGATCAAACAAAAATTGCGACCGCTAGAGCGTTAACAGACAAATATATATATATATATATAATTTTGAACGGACCTCATTTTCATCATCTCCTGGGTAGGATCGATGGACATTTGAAGAAATTTTTCGAAAATCGTGTCATGAGTACGACCTCAATAGCTGATTTCTCTTAAGGGAAATCTGCTAAAAGAATCAACGGGTGATGAAAAATGGATTGTTTATGATAACGTAGTCCGAAGAAGATCATGGACCAAGCAAAATGAGCCCCCACAATCGACATCCAAAGCCGATATTCACCAAAAAAAGATTATGCTTTCTGTGTGGTGGGATTACAAGGGTATAGTGTACTTTGAGTTGCTTCCAAGAAACCAAACTATTGGTTCGAATGTCTACTGTCGTCAACTATCGAAACTGAACGAAGAAATCAAGAAAAAACGCCCTGAACTGGCCAATCACAAAGGCGTGATGTGATGTTCCTTCATGATAACGTCAGACCAAACACCTCTTTGACAACTCGTCAAAAATTAACAGAGCTCAATTAGGAACTGATGCCACATCCACCATATAGCCCTTAGTACCATCAGACTACCATTTGTTTCGCTCCGTTCAAAACCATTTCAATGGTAAAACTTTCGATTCTGTTGAGGCGGTTAAAAATGAGCTGGACCAGTTCTTTGCTTCTTCGAACGTGGAATTTTTCAACTCACCGAAAGATGGCAAAAGGTAATCCAACAAAATGGTCCATATATCATTGATTAATGTTGTAGTTAATATAAATATTATTATTTATTAACGTCCACTTTTTGCAACTCAGGCTAATTGAAACGGGTTATCTACAGGTTACCGACCTTTTCTAGCCAGAGTGGGATTTTAGGATGTTATTTAATGAATTTCGTCACTAAATAATTTCCTTTGCCCAGGCGAGAATCAAACTCGCCACTCTAGGTTTGCCATGTGAGATAAAGGTCAACGCTTTAACTCACATGGCTAACCTGAGCTCCCGTTAATATAAATAAATTCATTTTGAAAAATATGAAAAAAAAACGACATTAATTGTCGAACAACCCAATAGAATGTATCTTCTCATGGTTGAAAAGTTATTTCGCATAATGTGCTTATATTATGCATTCTATGAACCGAAAGAAAAATGAATTTGGTCTTGACAAAGTTAAGTCTAATTTAAAAACAAATTAATTACACTAGGGATTAGTTGAATTTTAGTTGGATATTGTTGAATCTGTGTGGGGAGTAGTCTTTTGATGATACAAGTATATATTTGGATTGTACTTTGTGACGATACTCTTCCAAATTTGGTTGCAAGATTGTCAATTGATCTTTGCCTTCTTCCTTTTTATATCATTCGGTTGAGATTCCTATTTCCTTATATGAGCGAGCCAAATTACCTCTGATTTATTGATTGTGAATTTTTTGTTACAAGCAAAAAGGTTTATTGAACGACTAGACGAGCGATTCTGAATTATTTTAACCAATATTTATTAACAAATCTATTTTACAAAACCTTCATTTATTTTATTTCTGATGATCTTGGTTATATTTCCATTGACATTTGGCAATGCTTCCATACACCTCACTGCCATCTGTAACAAGCATTATTATACATAAGTAAAACCTAAGCCATTTAACTTTGATCTATATCAAGCTTACAGATATTATGCCTGAAATAATCAAATATTGTTGAGATTGTATCTGGGCTACACCAACACCTTATCCTCATCTCTGGCATTCTCCAGCTTCTGGGCAAACCTCCTACAATCGCATATTATTCAAGCCTATATGATAGAGGAAATGAGCATTGAGATTGTATCTGGCCTACACTCATACCTTATCCTCATACTGGTATCTAACAGCCTCTCGGCAAACCTCCTACAATTGCATAATATTCAAGCTTATAATAAAAAGGAAATGAGCATTGAGATTGTATCTGGGCTACACCAACACCTTTTCCTCACCTCTGGCATCCTCCAGTTTCTGGGCAAACCTCCTACAATCCTTAATCATCATTCACTCGTTGGCCCAAAATTAATGTTCTAACCCGAACAAAGTTGACTGGTAAACGGTAGTTAATATAAATTTCAGATAACTAGCAAAACAAGGGAAATCAACAATGAATGGTGGAATATAAATGAAAGGAAAGTGAAAGTTATCTCAATATTTATACCTTTAGCTATCACCAAACATAATGTAGCGAAAACTACATACGTGAAAAATTAAACAGAGATGAACACATATTTAAGAAGTATGAAGGAGATGAAAGGAGCCGATTGATGGAAGGACTATTGGCACCCAAAGTGTCTACTGGGGCCGGGACTGTTCTAGACTATGCGTCTAGTCCCTTCTGTTTAATCTTTCCACCCGAGCTATAAAAGGGGCCTAGCCCCTACAGTTAGTATGTTCTCAGCTCTCTTAAAGTAAATAACAGTACACTTTAGTTGCAGTATTATAAAGTGTTTCATGTAAAGAACAGTATAGTGCTGTGTTTAGGTAAAGGACAGTGCAGTGCCATGTTTTTGTGAACTTCAGTGATCATGAGTGAGTTATTGGACTGTCTAATAAGAAGTACAGTGAAGCTATCAGTGCATACTGTGAGGAGTAGTTAAGAATAATTAACCTAGCGTGTAGTTCATCGTTAAATAAATTGTGCAGTGATAAAAACTGATAAAGTTTGTGTTTGTTTAATTTTGCAATTCAAAAGAACTCTAATAAACAACGTTTATTATTCTTGTAATAAACATAACAATATCCTTTATTTCCCTAAAAAAGCTATCACTATATCATTGTTCATCTCTACAATTACCCACTTATAATAACTCACACACACACGTACACATGCACACACACATACACTCCACAGTAAAAGTACCCAAATATAAACCAATGTATTTTTACTAATAAATAATATTCCTAGGTATTTAAAAAAATTGAAAAATGTTATTACCTCTATTTTGTGAACTAATTGTACTTCACGAAAGCCAGAGACAAAATTTGTAATTTGAGAATCCTTTGGACTACTACATCGACCAGTCCTTCCACAGCGATGTATATAGTCAGCCATATACAGAGGGAAGTCATAATTTACAACATGCCTCACCTGAAACATATTTTCTTTATACTTCTATTTTATCATGTTATGCAGAACATACATCGGTGCTATTACTTCTTTCTAAGCAAGTATTGCAATCGCAAAATATTTTAGTTTTCTGATTTGAATAGAATAGTCATAGAGCTAACAAATTTCAAACTAGTTTCAGAGTGACTTATGTATGAACTCTTTGAGGTTGACCACAAATTCAATATGTACATGTCTATATAGGCTGAAGATGAGAGAATAAAGCACTTCTTCAGTAAATGAGTATTACAGTATCACCACCATCATTCACACCACTTATAGGTCTCATTACGAGTAGCCACATCACAGACAAAAATTATGAGACTATATTTCCTATGCCAAGGCAAACACTATACTAATGTCAAGCATATTATAATAACAATTTTTATATATTATAATAATATTATATTGATATATACTAATAATAATAATAATAATAGATAGCTATCCAGTGAAATGGAGAATCAGCTATCCAGTGAGTGGGAGAATCAGCTATCTAGTGGGAGGGGGAATCAGCTATCCGGTGAGGGGGAGAATCAGCTATCCAGTGAGAGGGGGAATCAGCTATCCGGTGAGAGGGGGAATCAGCTATCAGTGAGAGGGAGAATCAGCTTTCCGGTGAGGGGGAGAATCAGCTATAAGGTATGTGGGAGAATCAGCTATCAGGTGACGGGGAGAATCAGCTATCCGGGGAGAGGGAGAATCAGCTATCCAGTGAGAGGGAGAATCAGCTTTCCGGTGAGGGGGAGAATCAGCTATCCGGTACGGGGGAGAATCAGCTATCCGGTGAGGGGGAGAATCAGCTATCCGGTGAGAGGGAGAATCAGCTATCCAGTGAGGGGGAGAATCAGCTATCCGGTGAGGGGGAGAATCAGCTATCCGGTGAGGGGGAGAATCAGCTATCCTGTGAGAGGGAGAATCAGCTATCCAGTGAGGGGGAGAATCAGCTATCCAGTGAGGGGGAGAATCAGCTATCCGGTGAGAGGGAGAATCAGCTATCCGGTGAGGGGGAGAATCAGCTATCCGGTGAGGGGGAGAATCAGCTATCCGGTGAGGGGGAGAATCAGCTATCCGGTGAGGGGGAGAATCAGCTATCCGGTGAGGGGGAGAATCAGCTATCCGGTGAGGGGGAGAATCAGCTATCCGGTGAGGGGGAGAATCAGCTATCCGGTGAGGGGGAGAATCGGCTATCCGGTGAGGGGGAGAATCAGCTATCCGGGGAGGGGGAGAATCAGCAGCTATCCGGTGAGGGGGAGAATCAGCTATCCGGTGAGGGGGAGAATCAGCTATCCGGTGAGGGGGAGAATCGGCTATCCTGTGAGGGGGAGAATCAGCAGCTATCCGGTGAGGGGGAGAATCAGCTATCCGGTGAGGGGGAGAATCAGCTATCCGGTGAGGGGGACAATCAGCAGCTATCCGGTGAGGGGGAGAATCAGCTATCCGGTGAGGGGGAGAATCAGCAGCGATCCGGTGAGGGGGAGAATCGGCTATCCGGTGAGGGGGAGAATCAGCTATCCGGTGAGGGGGAGAATCAGCAGCTATCCGGTGAGGGGGAGAATCGGCTATCCGGTGAGGGGGAGAATCAGCTATCCGGTGAGGGGGAGAATCAGCTATCCGGTGAGGGGGAGAATCAGCTATCCGGTGAGGGGGAGAATCAGCAGCTATCCGGTGAGGGGGAGAATCGGCTATCCGGTGCGGGGGAGAATCACCGAGCCGCTGCGGGGGAGCAGCAGCAGCTAGCCGGTGAGGGGGCGAATCGGCTATCCGGTGAGGGGGAGAATCAGCTATCCGGTGAGGGGGAGAATCAGCAGCTATCCGGTGAGGGGGAGAATCGGCTATCCGGTGAGGGGGAAAAACCTATACGCTGAGGGGGAGAATCAGCAGCTATCCGGTGAGGGGGAGAATCAGCTATCCGGTGAGGGGGAATCAGCTATCCGGTGAGGGGGAATCAGCTATCCGGTGGGGGGGAGAATCAGCTATCCGGTGAGGGGGAGAATCAGCTATCCGGTGAGGGGGAGAATCAGCTATCCGGTGAGGGGGAGAATCAGCTATCCGGTGAGGGGGAGAATCAGCTATCCGGTGAGGGGGAGAATCAGCTATCCGGTGAGGGGGAGAATCAGCTATCCGGTGAGGGGGAGAATCAGCTATCCGGTGAGGGGGAGAATCAGCTATCCGGTGAGGGGGAGAATCAGCTATCCGGTGAGGGGGACAATCAGCTATCCGGGGAGCGGGAGAATCAGCTAACCGGGGCGGGGGAGACTCAGCTATCCGGTGAGGGGGAGAATCAGCTGTGAGGGGGAGAATCAGCTATCCGGTGAGGGGGAGAATCGGCTATCCGGTGAGGGGGAGAATCAGCTATCCGGGTAGGGGGTGAATCAGCAGCTATCCGGTGAGGGGGAGAATCAGCAGCTATCCGGTGAGGGGGAGAATCAGCTGTCCGCTGAGGGGGAGAATCAGCTATCCGGTGAGGGGGAGAATCTGCTATCCGGTGAGGGGGAGAATCAGCTATCCGGTGAGGGGGAGAATCAGCTATCCGGTGAGGGGGAGAATCAGCTATCCGGTGAGGGGGAGAATCAGCTATCCGGTGAGGGGGAGAATCAGCTATCCGGTGAGGGGGAGAATCAGCTATCCGGTGAGGGGGAGAATCAGCTATCCGGTGAGGGGGAGAATGAGAATCAGCTATCCGGTGAGGGGGAGAATCAGCAGCTTTCCGGTGAGGGGGAGAATCGGCTATCCGGTGAGGGGGAATCAGCTATCCGGTAAGGGGGAGAATCAGCTATCCGGTGAGGGGGAGAATCAGCAGCTATCCGGTGAGGGGGAGAATCAGCTATCCGGTGAGGGGGAGAATCAGCAGCTATCCGGTGAGGGAGAGAATCGGCTATCCGGTGAGGGGGAGAATCAGCTATCCGGTGAGGGGGAGAATCAGCTATCCGGGGCGGGGGAGAATCGGCTAGCCGGGGCGGGGGAGACTCATCTATCCGGTGAGGGGGAGAATCGGCTATCCGGTGAGGGGGAGAATCGGCTATCCGGTGAGGGGGAGAATCAGCTATCCGGTGAGGGGGAGAATCAGCTATCCGGTGAGGGGGAGAATCAGCAGCTATCCGGTGAGGGGGAGAATCGGCTATCCGGTGAGGGGGAGAATCGGCTATCCGGTGAGGGGGAGAATCAGCTATCCGGTGAGGGGGAGAATCAGCTATCCGGTGAGGGGGAGAATCGGCTATCCGGAGAGGGGGAGAATCAGCTATCCGGTGAGGGGGAGAATCAGCTATCCGGTGAGGGGGAGAATCGGCTATGCGGTGAGGGGGAGAATCGGCTATCCGGTGAGGGGGAGAATCAGCAGCTATCCGGTGAGGGGGAGAATCTGCTATCCGGTGAGGGGGAGAATCGGCTATCCGGTGAGGGGGAGAATCAGCAGCTATCCGGTGAGGGGGAGAATCGGCTATCCGGTGCGGGGGAGAATCAGCTATCCGGTGAGGGGGAGAATCGGCTATCCGGTGAGGGGGAGAATCAGCTATCCGGTGAGGGGGAGAATCAGCAGCTATCCGGTGAGGGGGAGAATCGGCTATCCGGTGAGGGGGAGAATCGGCTATCCGGTGAGGGGGAGAATCAGCTAACCGCGGAGGGGGACAATCAGCATCTATCCGGAGAGGGTCAGAATCGGCTATCCGGTGAGGGGGAGAATCAGCTATCCGGTGAGGGGGAGAATCAGCTATCCGGGGAGGGGGACAATCAGCAGCTATCCGGTGAGGGGGAGAATCGGCTATCCGGTGAGGGGGAGAATCAGCAGCTATCCGGTGAGGGGGAGAATCAGCTATCCGGTGAGGGGGAGAATCGGCTATCCGGTGAGGGGGAGAATCGGCTATCCGGTGAGGGGGAGAATCAGCAGCTATCCGGTGAGGGGGAGAATCAGCAGCTATCCGGTGAGGGGGAGAATCGGCTATCCGGTGAGGGGGAGAATCAGCAGCTATCCGGTGAGGGGGAGAATCAGCTATCCGGGGAGGGGGAGAATCAGCTATCCGGTGAGGGGGAGAATCAGCAACTAAGGTTAATGGAAATTCTATTTAATGAGCTTTTAAAATAGTGTAGTTTTCAAATTAGGTGGCCTTATACTCACATGTTTAGTATCAAGACCTCTTGAAGCAATGTCCGTACATGAAAGAATATTAACTTCTCCTTTCTGGAATCGTTCAAATTTCCCTACCCTAACTATAAGCGGCATTTCTCCGTTAAGATGAAGGGCTTCAATTCCGTTTTCATGCAGCATTAGAGATATCCAATCACAGGTTGATGATTTATTGCTAAAACAACAAAATATGGAACTTAGACTAATCATATTTGAACAGGAATGAGTAGAGATAAGGTTGGAACAATTACCGAGTCATTGCCCAATAGTTGCCGATTTGGTTTCTGCCATGCAAGTAACATTAAAGCAGTTTTTTTAAACAGATTTCTCTTAAGGAAGGGGGGGGGGGCGAGTAAATCAGCTATTAAGTAATTGATAGGGGTGGGAGTTAGACGGGGACTGAGTGTATGGTGATAAGAGGGATGGGGTATGGCGTTATTAACTCTAAAAATGAATATATCCAGGAAATTGCACCTACAAACTGGTTCAAAAAGAAAAAAAATATTTTTTTTGTTTATCTGTACTGGAGAATGTTAATTATAGCTTACAACCTAATAAGGGCTGGCTCTAACTCAGATACGTTTTGGTGTAGTCCATTATATTATATATCCCACGTATAAATACTTTATATTGTTGGTCTCTTCTATAGTATTTAATGTATATCTTGTTTATACTTCATTATATGACAAAAGGGTGATGATGAAAGTTACTCAAAATGAATAAACTCTAAGTAACAATATAAACAACTTTTATTATGCGCATGTTTACCGAAAAACCAATAGGACTCAAAATATTGCAATTTTTCAACTTAGCCCTCTCCTAATAGTCTTTTAAGAATATTAGTACAACCTAAAGAGAAAAATAAAATTACAAGAAGTTACAATTTTATAATATACTAGCTAAGGTACCCGGGTGGTGTTGCTAGAAAGATCATTAAAGACTGAATAAAGGTATTTTTTTTTGTTTTGCCAATTCATTATTTAAAACATTATGGGCCATGACAATCATAATTATGGATAGCATCTCTTAAATAACTATGTAGGAATAAAAATTTCTTTTGCCCAAAGTGGTCAAAAGTATAATCGCAGATGTTTTATGTATTTATTAATAACCATTCTTAAAAATGATCTATTCTAGGTTTGAAGAAGGAAATCTGTACTCATAGTTGTACATACACATGCTCTTTTATTAGTATCATGTTAACAGAGCAATGTTAATAAGTAGTAGACATAACTGGGTACACTTCCCCTCCAACTCAAATGATTAATCAGATTTTTGAAAATCATTTTTTCTTTAAACAAAAATTACAAAGAGAACCGACTAAATGATATTATGGTGGAGTGCGAGCAGATTACATCAACAATAATGATGTTTCAGAAAAAGGGAGTGGATAGCATCAGGACATTGGACGAATGATACTCTTCCCTTAAATACTTCTACTTTCGACATCCTACTCCTACCACTGCTCATATTGAGATGACAATGCTCAAAAATAGGCCTGAATCCACTTCCTCGCAATACTCCTAACATTTTCTTAATTTTTTACATTTCAATTTAGTCCAACTTTTAAGCAAGTGCATAAATATTTTACAGACTATATATTTTCTACTTTCAATTAAAGTAACCGAAATAATCTTATTTGAAAGAATAAATTGGTGAAAAATACCTAAATATCATAGTAGGTTGTTTTTTTGCAATAGCATCTTTTGCAATATGGAGTAGCTTGCCAGGCTTCTGAGTAGCCCCTAATCTATAAAATGTTTGTGGAACATGAGGTAAACATTTATGAAGACTTTTTGATGTTATTTTCTCAAAAGATCCGGGCTAAAAAAAAATTAAAAAAGAAACAATGTAACAAATTGAAATATCAATTATTAAATTCTGTGTTCACTTTGATGTTTTTTACCTCAACAAAATCTGCTAGAATTTCATTGAAATTAGAAGGGAGTGTAGCACTAACAAGAGTAAGCTGGCATCCCTCAGGATTCCGCTCATTATTTGGCATGTAACGAATCTGTGAAACCAAAATTATATGAGATGGTAACCTGAATGTGATTAACTCTTAATCTAAAAAAATAAAACTCTAGATGAGGAGATAATAACCAGTAGTTTATGTTCTTGATTAACCCTTTAAAAAACATCACCTTCTTATATTCAGGACATTAAATATAAGCCGAGCCCCACAGTGTGGGCAACAGATAGACCGGAGGCCTTAGCTCTGGCGCCATGTAGAAGTGGAGTTGGCATATGGTTAAATCATCCAGGAGGGCAAATTTCTGTTTATCTTCCTCAGCATTTAGTTTCATCCATTTTTGATGCAGTCCTTCATTTCTCTTGCCAGAAGCCTATGCTACAGTGATAACTCCTCCAGTAATCGAGAAGCATTCATCACTTCCATAATGAACAACAGCAGAATGAACAGAACTCTGGGCAATCAGAAAGAATTTTTGTTTATTGAGAAACTCTTCTTTTTTTGCAGCTCCAACAAGTATTCAAACGAATGACTGTATAAGACTCTGGAATAGTCTGATCTGAAAAAAAATCCTCCTATTCCTGACAGGAAAGCCATTCTTTATACAGTGGGACTCCAACCACCCGATATTCATCCGATGTTTGGCAGCTGATTGGATGAATGTTGACATTGATGATAGGTGCACGGTGAAGAGAGAATGGCCATACCAAGAGAGGCATATGGTGGATAAACCTAAAAACATATCTTAGTTCGTCCTCCAGCATCCATAAATAATCACGTGTCACACATGCATTTGTTGACTTGAGCACTGCGGAAAAGGCTTCAAAAACAGGAGTGGGATTTCAATCTGACGGACAGCTTATTTTTTTTTTCAATCACTTTTTCTTTTCTTTTTAAAACTTATGCTACTCACTTCCAAATTTTCCAATTTTCGGTACTCATCTTACGAATTTATGGCATTTTCGGGAAATGTAGACAACCTGAATACTCAAAATAAACTAGGTCCCCGGCAGGTGGGAGTGGTTATACTGCAGTTATGTTGGAATAATAAGTTATAAACATAGTAATGATTTATTTAAAAGAAACTAAGAATCTTTATCAGTGTGATCTCATCAACGATAAGCAAGAAAACCTATGCCTATAGAGGCAACCTTATTGTAGACTAATGTTGATACGGATAAGGGTTTTACCATGTTGTTATTCAGTTGTAAGAATAGTATTTTAAATGTGGCTTTAACTTTTCTACAATTCATTTTTGATAGTGTAATAGACATAGGTTTTATTGTTTTTGTGTGTTAATAGGGCACTGATGATTAATCACTGTGTAGAAAGAGCTTTGTCACTGAAAAAGCCATTTAAAACATATCATTTATATTAAATTAATAAGTGGAAAGCTAAATGAATAAATTAACTAAATACCTTAAATTTGCGGAGATATCTCAACAAATGTTCACTGAAACTATCATCCAGCATTGTATCAGCTTCGTCGATTACCAAGTGTCTAACTTCTCTCACATTGTATATACCTTCAAAATAACAATTATTACTTTAGTCACAAAATTCCATCTCTCCCCCCACCCACCCATTACTTATTATTGCTTACATACTTATTACATATGTTGAAACAAAAAAAAAATGGAGAAATAATGTGCAGAAATTTAAATAAATAAATAAACATAAAGGGTGAATGAATGAGGAATTAATGACTAAGGGAATGGGCAGATGGCTGGATTTGAAGATAGATTGTGGTGGGAAAGGAGGAAGATAGCAGTACATAACCCTTCACTTCTCACTGGTGGGCACAGCTTATTTTAGCAGGGGAATCAGCTATTGAGGTCGTATTCATTACGTGATTTTCGAAAAATTTCTTCAAATGTCCATCGATCCTACCCAGGAGATGACGAAAATGAGGTCCGTTCAAAATTATATATATATATATTTGTCTGTTAACGCTCTAGCGGTCACAATTTTTGTTTGATCGTTACCAAACTCGATATTTGAACGTTTTATGCAAAAAGACAGATCAAGTTCGTTAATGGCTGAAATCGGACCAGTGGGAGGGGGGATTTTCGAAAATTCAAAATATCTCCGTTATCATATGTCGTATGAAATAATTGTATAGAGCCAATCTTATTGTAAATTAAATTTACTATAAATACTGTTCTATACATTTATTCTCTACCGTGAATATTAACCTAGATATTTGCATTTTTATTAATTGTGGGCCGATAACGGATGACTAGTTTCCCACCAAAAGCTAGTCCGGCCCTTTGCCGTAACTGTTCGGCTCTCGTATGGAGATTCCTCTATTGTATAACTTCACGTGGGAAATCTGCTTAGTTATGCAGCCTCTGCGTGTCGGACTTTTAATCAATGCAGACCACATTCTCATACAAGACAATTATATCTGCTCCTCATAACCTCCAGCTCTCTACAGACTCTTGCCCATACTTAAACAATTATAATTACTTGATAATTAATACAAGTGAAATAAATAGCCTTTATAATAAAAGTCCATCATGCAGAGACTGGGTAAACTAAGCAATTTCCTACGACCTGGTATATCATACTTGTGATCTAACACCCCACTACAATTCTCTATTTCTATGTAAAAACCAATGAGTAGAAGGGGCATGGCAGGGTAGGAGGGACAATATTGTCCTTATAACTAAAAGGGCAATCAACTTAAATTTAAATACAGTAATTACAGAAGTATAGCAGTTCTCTCCAATTGTTGGAAGTCAGTGGAGATTGACAGGTGAGGAACATTAATATAAATGATTAGTGATACAATTGAAAATTGCTAAAAAGTGAAAATCTCAAGAGTAGGAGTGGAGGGTTAACTCTAGGTTGAAAACAAACAAAACAAATGACTTGCTTAGTATTCAAATTATAGAAACATTTCAAAGATCAACAATTGTAGGATATGAAATGATTAACAAGATTGATTCGATAACATATTTCAATCCCACTCAAAATAATGGAGACATTTCAATTTTTTTATTTTAACTCCCCCCCCCTTTTCTTCTGGACTGATAGCATGATATGACTATTAACAAATAATATACTACTATAGTTTTATATGAGTTGGTTAAATATTGAGTATCGTATCAATAAAGTAAATATTGAAGCCTCTAGAGAATATAATCTTTATTGATGATGTCCATTGATATTTAAGCTAGGAATAAGGTATTTCATGATATATTAGCTTACTGTTAATATAAAATGAATAGGAAAGGAACGGGTTAACTAAATTCTGCAAACTAAGAAATGTAAATATCTCAGTTAATATTCAAGAAAAGAAAAAACAAAACTATAGATCAAGATCTAAAGCAAATTGAATTTGCAAAAAGATAAGTTCTATACAATTTTATGATCCAACTCATAATAACAGAGATGTTTTGAATTTTCCATTTTATTTCTTTAAACCCTTGCTCCTCTGGTCTCATTTCAGCTGTTAATAAACTTGATTTTTTTTAAAAATATATAAAATGATTAAATATTGAGTTTGGTAACAGACAAACAAAAATGACAACTGTTGAGTGGTAACAGACAAATGGCAGATTGCGCTGGTTTGATAGGAGAGCCCTGAGGATGATGATATCTGAGAGAGGAGCAGAGACAAAGGATAAGCTGAAATGCCGAACAGATGGTCTAGTCTGCTGAAACTCATGTCAGTCACTAGATTTAGGAATGACTTAAACCATATTTCTATAGTCTTTATTTAGGATATTCACAAGCGGGAGAGAGAAATAGTGAGCTAAGGTAAGGGAATCTAAGTGGTACCTGTAGTAGTGAGTTTGCTGATGGCTCCTAACGTCCCTATTTGCAAATCTACATCCTTGAATTCTGGGTGCAGCATTTTTTGTTTAGTTTTACCTCCTATTAAAGTGTTGCAATTAATCGGGAGGTGATGGCAAAGTTCTCGGGCCACATTCTGAAATTAAATATCATCATTATCCTATTATTATTATTAGACTTAATGGAATAAATTGAAACAAATACTGGGTGGGGGATGATACTTATACTTACACCAATTTGAATAGCTAATTCCCGACTTGGGCAAAGTACGAGAGCGAGAGGGGAGTTAGGATCTCTCGGCCTGCCACTTGCCTTCCAAGTGAGTATCTGGTGTAGGAGAGGCACAAGAAAGGCGAGCGTTTTACCACAGCCAGTCTCAGCAGCGATCAGAGTATTTTTCCCAGATAATAATGCAGGAATAGCTTCTACCTAACATTTCCAACATCAAACTCTTATTTGATAGACATGCACATAACCTCATTTGGATAATGACATGTCTAAAATATTTACCTGTATTTTAGTCGGTTTCTCAAACCCAACAGCATTAATCGCCTGAACTAAAACATCGTCCAACTGAAAATTTTGAAAAGTAGAATTTTCTTCCCAAAACAAATCAGTAATATCATAATCCTGAAAACAAAAAAAGAAACACCAATGACAAATAAAAGGCATTAACAATAAAATATGTGATTGGGTGAGTTATAGAAGATTGAAACACATAATATAATATCAAAATACATTGTGTCATGGCCCAAATCAATAGCTTCTCATTTGCAATATTGTATTCTAAATATGTACACTCAAGAGGACAGACAGCTGCTGAGGGAGAGCTTCAGGTAAAAGGCCCCCAAACCATTTCCCACCTTTTTTTAGCAGATTTCACTTAGGGGAAATGAGCTATTATTCCTGCCAGGGAGGATTACAAGGGCTTGAATGACTATTGCCTAAGGCAGATGAATGACCTCCACTAAAGCCTAAACGGGTAAGGGCTGCTTTGCAAATCCACCCCATAACTTCCAGATAATGTTTTTTTATGATGATGTTATAAATGGTAGCTTAGGGTCCCCTGGGCATCTAGAATTTGGAACTGTAACACCAAAATGTGCCCTATAAATGGTTAAAGCAAATCAGCTATGAGCTTGTACTCACGGTGAAAATTTTGAAACGTTTCTTCAAATGTCCATCAATCCTACCTACAAGAGTACAAGTATGAGCTATGTCTAAAATGTTGTGTGTTTATTACGTTGTCAGTGATAGAGGAGGGGGGGGGGCAAGACCCGTGATTGCATACAACATTTCCTTTAGTAGTGGAGTTAGCAGTAGTGTTCCAGCTCCCACTACACATACTTACAGCCCCCATTAGACTCGCTTACTGCTCCCATTACACTCACAGCTCATCACATTATGCCCCTATTATATATTCCACAAAATGAAATAGTGATAAAAATTATTACCTTCTCATAAATGTGAATTGAGAAGAAATCTCCTTTAGACTTCGGATGATGCCATCCTTTAGATGCTAACGGAATAGGTTTAAGCTTTTCATATTTTTGGTTTCTGTGGTGATTAAACTCTGTCCGACTACACTTTATTATAACGTCTTCTGTCTAAAATATGTTATAATATAAGTTCTTGATTACATATATGTTCAGAGTAGAGTGAACAAATATTTTCGAAATAAATATACTTTTTTTTCCACTTTTTTCTTTATTTCAGGTATGCCAACAGGGTCTGGAGAAATTTCCCTTCCAATTTTAGGCGATTGCCCAGGTTGAAACAGTTCCAATAATGCAGCTTCAGTTGACTGAAGACGCACCTACAAATAAAACAATACTTAGCAACATATCACAGAATTAAAAGGATAACCTCCATCATTGTTTTATCTTAAATAAATGTTTTGAGAACCCAAAAATAAGAATGGTACATTGTATCAATTAAATATAAGATCAGATCTTGACTAAATAAGAAACTTACAAATAGATGTGAGAAGGCGGAGGGTCAAATGTTTGTTATAAATATTTACATGTCTTTAATGGTCAAACTATATATTCTTGGACTGAATGGATTTGGCAAAGTACCCGAACAAATGTATTGTCCTATATGATTTTTTATTTATCCAGAAAATAGCCTTACAAAGAATAAACAATTAAAGCTTAGAGGAAAAATAACATCCTGATAAAAAAAGTTATAGAAACTTTATATTTCCTACACAGTAATATTCTTTTGAAGATAGGGAGATTCCTACAACATGAAAATCGGAAGTAGTATATCAATATCAAAAGCTTCTGACAACTCAAAGGTCAGCTATATTCAGACCAGATAGTAAAGAAAAATGGACATGTTTTACTAGTTACATATTTATTTGTGGGGAAAAGAACTGGTAACCATTGCTGTAGTATAAATGAAGAAAAATATACTAAACCAATAAACTCCCTTATTTAAAAATAAGAAGTATCATTTCATATTTAAATATAAAATAATCAAATAACAATAATTACCAAAATTCTAGGCGTGCATGAACTTTTCCATAATAAGCCTGAAACAGTGACAAGTTTGGAATAGTTTAACATCTTTGGAAACTTTTTGGCAATTGTTGTTAATTTTTATGGAAAAGAATGTTTTTTTTCAATAATTCACATTATATTATCATATTTTTTTTAGAATTTATTATTGAACCACGAATGTCACTTTGAATTGGAAAACACTGAATGAAACCTACCTATGATTTAACAGAGAGATCAAAATTATGTTATTTCGAACACTTTCAATAACGTAACTCTTTGCTTTCATAGACACTGAATCAAAAGACTCAAATACTTTCCTAACTACAATCAAATCATCTATGATTGTGGAATGTCGTTTTTGTACACGTTTAAATTCCTAATGACATGGGCAGAAATCCACTTCTTTAATAAGGTCCCCAAGGTGTGCCTCTACACCCTAAATGTGACATAATTCATTTTATTACATACGTACCTATCAAATGTCATTTCCAGCCTATTAGCAGATTTCCCTTAAGGGAAATCAGCTATTGAGGTTGTACTCATGACGGAATTTGCGAAATTTTTCTTCAAATGTCCATTGATCCTACCTAGTAGATGACGAAAATGAGGTCCGTTCAAAACTGTATATATATATATACACACAGTTTTGAACGGACCTCATATATATATATGAGGTCCGCTCAAAACTATATATATATCTGTTACCGCTCTAGCGGTCGTAATTTTTGTTTGATCGTTACCAAACTCGATATTTGGTCGTTTTATGTAAAAAGAAAGATCAAGTTCGTTAATGGCTGAAATCGGACCAATGGGAGGGGGGGTTTAGAGGGGGTGATTTTTGAAAATTGGAAATATCTCCGTTATTATGCGTCGGATCGAAACATTGTATAAAATCAATCTTATTGCACGTTAAATTTACAATAAATATTGTTCTATACATTTATTCTGTATCTTGAATATTAACCGAGATATTTGCATTTATATCTGTGTGTTGTCGCCAGGATTCGGCTATGTTCGGACTTTCCGCCGAGAGCTCTGGCGGCCGTTTCCTTAACTATTCGTCCCTCGTGAATAGGTTTAGAGGTTTCTTACTAGTACAGTTGTTATTAGGCAGATTTCTCTACTGTAAAACTTCACGTGGGAAATCTGCTTAGTATACGCAGCCCCTGCGTGACGGACTTTATTTTGAGAATAAGTATTGTAAAAGTAAATATTTTTTTTTTAAGAATGCAAATAATTTTTATGAAAGAACTGAGTTTAAAAAAAAAATGAGGTATTTGATACATAAAATATACTGTCACAATTATTGTTTCAACATTACTAAACTCGATATATAAGCGTGCAAAACTAAGGTCAATGTGGGCGATATCATTGTAGCTGATATCTAGTGAGGTGCTGGTCTGAGTCGCTCCAACTGCTCTGGATGTCGCTGGACAAAGTCTTCGGTGCTGACTCCCAGCTAGGATGCATCCAACAGTTCACCAGGTAGTTTCCGAAGGGGGTTTTCCATAAACCATCTCTGCGGTGCTGGTGATATTGTCATTGCGGATTGCTGTACGAAGTCCCAAGAGTACCAAAGGAGAGAGAGATCAAAATGTTGCAGTTGAACTGTACTGTGAGAGCTGTTTTGAGGGTACGATGCCACCTAACAACACACCCATTAGCTTGCGGATGGTATGTGATTCTTGGACAGCTGGGGGAACAGGCCAGACTCAAACTGTCACCCTTGATCCCTCATGATACGCTTAGGAACACCAAAACGTGCGATCCAAGACGAACAGATTGCTGTTGGACAGGTAGCAGCTGAGATTAATTGGTTATGCTTCTGGTCATCTGCTGAAACTGTCTGGTATTGTAAGACAATAACGCATACGAGTTGAACTGAGCAATGATGTCTATGTGAACTTGCTCAAATCTGCCTGAAGATGGGAGTGTACCATGTGGTGCGACTGTGTGTCATTGCACCTCCGCCTTCTGGCAGGCGATGCAAGCTCTTGGTCCTTCCTGATGTCCGCGCCTTGGTTTGGCCAGAAATACCGCTTCGCGATAAATGCCGCGGAAGCAGCATGGGGAAGGCAAAGCCGATAAAAGTTAACCAACCCAGGAAGCGTCCCAGTTACTTCACAGTAGTAGGACGAGAGTTCGTGGTGATGGCTTCAACCTTCTCTGGAAGCTCATTGATGCCTTCAGGAGTGAATTTGTGGCCCAAAAACTCTAACTCAGTCGATGCAAAGACACATTTGGTCAGATTAATGGTCAGACCGTGTTCCTGGAGGCGACTACCAGGTGTTTTTGTGCTTCGTCCGCTAATCCGATGCAGATGTCGTCTACGAACTAAAAGGCGTAGTCGAGACCACGGAGAGCGGAATCCTGGAATCTCTTGGCCGCGTTTCGTAGGCCAAAGCACATCCTCACGTACTCTTAAAGGCCGAATGGGGTGATCACAGGTGTCTTCTCTATGGGGATTTGGAATTAGCCTCAAATCTAATATGCTAATGATCCGCTTCCCATGGAGATTAACATTGAAATCTACAATGTTCGGAACTGCGTATCGATAGAGAACTGTCTTGGCATTGAGCTGTCTATAATCACAGCATTATATATTCGTCTTACTTCTCCGGAATGAGGTGCAGCGCACTTAACCAAGGACTACGGGAAGGACAGATGATGCCACCTCCTCCATTATCTGTTCAAAGTCGCGTTTCGCAGACACTTACCCTTCCGAAGATAACAGTTGCGATTTCGCGGTGACCGGCGCGCCACGCATCTCTATAGATGGGTGACGGGATGAGTAGGCTATTTCACACAGGCAGTCGGTGCTATGAAGCTGGGATACTTCTGGAGAAATTCCGGAACAGGAACAGGTTGGCCGGCTTCCCTTCGTCGCCAACTCTGTACTCCTGTCTACCAGTTGGCAGCCAGCTAGGTCCACTATCAACTGGAAAGGGTAGAGCAGGTCTGCTTCAGGGAGGATGAAACGCCACACTATTTTCCGCCGTAGCCTAAATCCAAATGGAAAAGTCTGTCGCGCTAGGTTGGTATAGGGGTCCCATTCGCTGTGGGTAGTTTTCGGTGTCTATGGAGAAAACCGATACTGCAGACACACACACACACACACACACATATATATATATATATATATATATATATATATATATATATATATATATATATATATATATATAAATTAATACTTTACGTCATAGAACACTACAGTCTTCCAATTCCACCACTGTGTATATTAGCCTGAAGTGGTTAGTAGTGTCTCACGGTAATGACCACGATAGTTTTCACTCCAAATTATTTTAAACAACCATTTTTCATCTCCGGTTATTAAGCGTTTAAGCAATAAACCGCATGTGAGTATATGACCCATTAACTTTCTCACTTCCCATTTCTGGGAACCCTAACAGAAATTCAACTAACGAAGCAAAATCCCCACAGATGTTCATGGGCAGTCGAATTCAATACTTCCAGCCTCTTTCCTATTTTCTGAGCGGTAATGGGGGATTTTCAGAAATGATCGCTTTGATATTGTCGTTATTGCCTACTACTGTCCTGACCAATCATTGTTGGCACTTTTTTTTACTTATGCATTAACATTATTCTCCCGTTCATTCAAAGTCACTGGTCTCACATGGTAAATCTAGAGTGGTGAGTTCGATTCCCGCCCTATTTATTAATTTATTTATTGACGGATTCATTAATAGGTTCCTTAGATTCGCCCTGGCAAGAAAAGGATGGTAACCTGTAGATAACCCGTCCTAATTTGCCATAGTAGCATAAAGTGGACGTAAATTTAAAACAAAATCACTGGTAGAATGGAATTTTAATTAAAATAAAAGTACCTTAACTTTACTGGCTATAGGAAGTTTCATGCCCCCCACACATTTCAAAATATTATTTAGAAATTTGTAAAAATGTGATTAAAAAGAATCATATAAATTTAAACTATCTTTTTTTAAAAAATGGACTGTTGAATAGTAAATTATGAGAAGGTTCAGATGTCTATTTTCATTGTGTGGCAGTTAGTATGAGATTGATCTCATGGATTTCCATTTTAATTTTATTTTCTACAATAGCTTAGACTTGTGAGTTAACACAACTCACAACCGACAGTTGTCGGTTTTAATATCACTTGGTTAACCTATATTTGCAAGTTCGATCCTCACCTGAGCAATTTGAATTTATTTAGTGAAGAACTCATTAAATAAAATCCGTCTACCATGGCTAGAAGAGAGTGGTAACCTATAGATTACCCGACCCGATTATCCTTAGTAGAACAAAGAGGACGTTAATAAATAACATTGTGCAATGTAGTTACAATACTTTGCTCTATGCTTCCTGGAATTATATTCTATGGATAATTTGAATAACCTGGTAGGGAACATTTTCCAATTCAAATATTTTCTTCTTTACTCCTATGATATCGTTATGATTAAATATATTTTCATGACTACATTTTGTTATAGTATCTATGCTAGGTATATCTATACAACCTTAATTTTGCTGTAGTTATTTACAGAATGTTTAGCTTTAATTTTGGATCCAGTAAAAAGGAAGGTATGAATATATATTCCTGTTTCCTATTTTGATATATATATATATATATATATATATATATATATATATATATATATATATATATATATATATATATATATATATTTACGCTTTCTTTAATTTGTTTGATATTCTTCGGCTTTTATTCCCAGAAAGCTCAAGCTCTGATGATGAAGTGGATCCAGCTCTTGAAATTAAAGTGACTGAGGATTTGTTAAATGTTAATAGTACTCAATATGACTGTATAAAACTTAAAAACAAAATTGAAATAAAAATTGTATCTGAAGAAAGTCTTATTTCATCATTGAGGAAGGATTCTGACACAAGAATTGAACAAGCAGAAAATTCTAATTCAGATCTGCTCCCTGGAGTTTATGAGGGTATTTATTCCCCACACCTTTACAGCTTAAATTTAGTCAACTTTTATTTTGATATTGTTATTTTTAGGTGGACTCAAAGTCTGGGAGTGTACATTTGACTTAGTAAACTACATTTTAGATGGAAATAGTCCTCTGACTTTTGAAAATAAGACTGTTTTAGACCTTGGCTGTGGGGCTGGTATTTTAGGTATCTTAGCAAAGAATTTAGGTGCTAAGCTAGTTGATTTTCAAGATTATGTAAGGCTTCTTTTTGTTTCCTCCTTAAAAATAAATCTTGATTATTTATGAACAATATTTTATGAAAGTACCTAATATGCCATATTTTTAATTTACCATTTATATCGTGTTTCAGAATGAAGGAGTACTCAAACACTTAACGATCCCGAATGTTTTAATGAACTACTCAGTTGATTGTGGTTGTCGATTTTGGTCTGGGGACTGGGGAGCATTCAAACAGACTGGTCTCTATGACGTAATACTTACATCTGAAACTATTTACAACCCCAAAAGCTATAATAAACTCCACAGGCTTTTAAAGGAAAGTCTGAAGCCTAGTGGTGTCATGTATCCTTCTTCAGCCATATTCAATCTTATTTTTTTTAGAATTTACTGTATTGTTTATATATTGCAGTTATATTGCCTACTATTACAATAGTCTTGATTACTATGGCCTGTTAGAGGCTATCTTAAACCTAAATACATCAGGGCGATAGGGAGGCCTACTAGGGCCTGGCTATTGTTGAAGAACTAAACAATATTGCTGCTATATTTAATAAGGATCCGATTGGAATGCTATTAAAATAATTTTGTATTTGTATCTGTGATATTATTGTGAATGTGACAATTCAAGATAATCATTTTTACTAGTCTATTATTGTATGTTTGGATTGGTTCTTGCCTCCACCTCCTTACTCATCCTGTCTAGATTTCTTGCTGCTAAGCTGTACTACTTTGGAGTTGGTGGAAGTCTGAATGAGTTTTGCGAATTCATTCAACGCAAAGGAACATTTACTTTCAAAAATGTATTTACATCTGAAGAAGGTATATTTGACTATTTTTATCTGTAACCCACAATCTCTAATGATTTTTTGCAGCTCTGTTGTATTTGAGTGTAATCCATATTTATGCAGACTATTGTTCTAAATAAGAAATTTCCTCCGAGGAAATAGATAATAAAAGGTTTATTAGTTTTTGTAGTCACCAATATTTTATCAAAGTAACATGAACAACATGGGAAAGTAATCCCTTACTTCTGAAAGCAAAATATAATCATCTGTAGTGCCTGTGGTATCTTGCCTTGAATATTTGTTGAGCAATTCAAAACATTAAATGAGATTGGTAACAAAGTTATATTTGTATGGTGGCCTGGATGTTAGTACATATGAACTAAACACAAGAAGGAAAAACCATGCTTGCCACAAATATATACAGTGACTCAAAAATTATATGCAACTTTTGGTAGTGTTAGTAAATATTTAGGGGCTCAGGTTAGCCATGTGATTTAAATCGATGGCCTTAACATCACATGATAAACCTAATGTGGTGAGTCTGATTCCCGCCTGGGCAATAGGAATTTATTTAGTGCCTCGCTAAATAAAATCCTTGTCTCACCCTGGCTAGAAAGGGGTGGCAACTTGTGGATAACTCGTCCCTATTAGCCATAGTAGCAAAAAGTAGGTGTTAATAATTAGCAATAACAATAGTAATTATTTTATACAAACAAAGCTCTATTATTTTTGTAAGTAACAATTTATTGGCTTACATTATTTATCAACATAATCATTTAAGAATTACTTTAATTTTAATGTGTTGAAATTACTACAAAAATATGTCAAAAACGTATTAGCAATTTACAACATCTTCAAAAAAGACAAGCTATTTTAAATTAATTAAATATATATAATTTCCAGTCAGCTTCAAAAATCATGTAAAAAGTCCGTCACGCAGGGGCTGCGTTAACTAAGCAGATTTCCCAAGTACGTCATGTTTTTGCATTTATCTCAAAAATTAAAAGTTCAATAAGAACAATATTTAAGGTTCAAATAAAATGCTTCAAAACATAATAGAATATTGTTAATATGTGATGAGTAGGAGTGGGGGTTTACTGAAGACCGAAAACTAAAAAATGCAAATATCTCAGTTAATAATTAAGATAGTGAAAAAATGTACATAACAACATTTATAGAACATTAAATTTGCAATAAGATTGGTTCTATATGATTTTTCGATCCGATGCATAATAACAGAGATATTAAGAATTTTCGAAATTCTCCCCCTCTAAACCCCCCTCCCCCTGGTCTCCGATTTCAGCCGTTATGAACTTGATCTGTCTTTTTGTATAAAACGATTATATATCAAGTTTGGTAAAGATAAAACAAAAATTGCGACCGCTAGAGTGGTAACGGATATATATATATATATATATATACACACACAGTTTTGAACAGACTTCATTTTTGTCATCACCTGGGTAGGATCGATGGACATTTGAAGAAAAATTTCAAAAATCGCGTCATGAGTACGACCTCAGTAGCTGATTTCCCTTAAGGGAAATCTGCTAATATAACAGCCTTATGAATTGATTAATGCTTGTGGGATCGAATGAGCTGTCCTATAGAAGGGGGGTTTCTACTACTTATTTCAAATGTTACCAAAAAAAAAAAAATTGAACCTATTATAATCATAAACACAATTAGTTGTCCTATTAATAAAATAAGGCAAAAAGAATCCCCATGCTAGGGTGAATATGAGGCAGGAGAGTCTATCTTATAACACTATCTGACTAGTTCTGCCATGAAAGAGTAAAGTGGGTCACACCAGAAAATATTACTTATCAGTGGCTAAAAAACAACTATTTTTTTTTAATGTTATATGAACTTTAATATAATGCCCAGTATGTTCTTTACAGGTGTGAAGAGAGCAATAATCATTATGCAGTTCAAAACCTCATTTTGAAGTCGCAGGGTTGAATGTTTTTGAGGTAATAATATCATTTTTTAGGTCTACAAACAAAACTCATCAATCATCTTTTCAATCTAAAGAGTCAAATTAAAGTTAACTCAATTCACTACCAGCATTCTGTAAATATTACAATTATTAAATTTTTTTTTACTTCTAAAAATGACTTTACTAAATAATTTAAATAGTAAATTTATTACTAAAAAATGTGAATTTTGCAGAACAAAATATATTTAAGTAATAAACCCACGGAGTTTATTACCGTTTGCTGATCAATGGATTACCATCTTTTCTCTAAACTTGTTTTGCTAACATCTTCATAAAATAAGTTATTCTAACAAAATCCTATTCTTTTGGAAATTGGAATTATATGTAAGATTCTATGTAAATATTTCTGTTGGGAGAAATATAAGAATGAGGAGAAATAGTCTCATTTAGCAGAGGCTACAAAAATATTATAGTCGTTATGTCTATCATTTTAACTATTTAATATAATTAGTATTCCTAATTAAATGCCTTCAAATATTTTACACAATATTTATACAATTTTATATTTTTGTTATTAAGAATAAAAGTTATTTTAAAAATAAGACATAGTTACCTCCTTCCTTTACCCTATTCATTATATTTCCCAACTCGGGTTCATCTTCATCATTCTAAGCAAGAAAGTACGATTAAATTCAGTTTGATTTTTTAAGAAATTTGTAGAAAAGAACTGTGGATTGAGATAGTACCAATTTTTCGTACCTATTTAGTGTTGGTACCTTAGGCCTCATTTTTATCTTGGCTTATTTACCTCCATCCCATTTAGACCTACTACATATGCTAAGCAGGGTCCCTTCGTGATGTCATCTCAAATTATATTCTTCATTTCCCCCTTACTTAGACCCTTGTATAAGAAAAGACTTGGAGTTTGAGTTAGATATGACATATTGTTATATAACAGTCTCAAGTGAAATAGTTCCATGAAACTTTTCAAGTCATGTATAACAACAGGATATTTAAGATTTAACATCCCCTCCTCTCTTTCTCTAAACCTCCTGCTCTCAATTATTTCCTTAAAGAACATGATGTTTGTTCCAGAGGAAATGCTTAAATATTGAGGCTATTAACAATCAAGCACAAATTATTTCAGCCGTTAATGAACTTGATCTTTCTTTTTGTATAAAACAATTATACCAAGTTTGGTAACGATAAGGCAAAAATTGCGACTGCTAGAGTGGTAGCAGACAAAAAAATATATATATATATATATATATATATATATATATATATATATATATATATACATACATACATATACACACACACACAAATACATAAAATTTTGAACTGACCTCATTTTCGTCATATACTAGGTAGGATCGATGGACATTTGAAGAATAACTTATTACCCTGAAGGGAAATCTGCTAATAAAAAAAGAACTATACTGGGGACAGAGTGCTCTTCCCCACTAGTAGTGCAGTATAGATTCTAATCATTGCTCTGTAATCAACTCAGAAAATGAAATATACTAGGGACAAGGTACTCTTCCCCACCCTTATTCTACTATGACTACCAAACAACTCTGTAATCAACTCAGAAAATGAAATATACTGGGAGCATGCCGTTCTGCCCCACCTGTATTGTAGTATGGATACCAAACATGGCTCAGCAATAAACCTAGAAAATTAACTATATTCTGGGCATGGCCTTCATCCTTACCGGTATTGTAGTATGGATAACAAACAGCTCAGTAATCAACTCAGAAAATGAAATATACTGGGAGCATGCCGTTCTGCCCCACCTGTATTGTAGTATGGATACCAAACATGGCTCAGGAATAAACCTAGAAAATTAACTATACTCTGGGCATGGCCTTCAGCCTTACCGATATTGTAGTATGGATACCAAACATAGTTCTGTAACCAACTCAGAAATGGCAAATATTGATGTATCTTATGCTACTAATCCCTGATTTGGCCTAGTAAATGTTGTTTGTTATGTTTGATTAGTTATTGTTATAAGTATTATATATGGTCCTGAGAATGAATGTCCAAATAGGTGTTCTCGACTTTTTTAAGGTATCGTGCCATATTTTTTTATAAAGGTGAGAACCAATCACAACATGTTTCATTTAAAATATTGATATATTCTGCAGTAATGATGTATTTTATAATCTCATATAATTTACAAACCTAAAAAAAGAGGTGAAATGACCTCTTAAGTGGAATAACCTAGGGACCTAAAAAACATTTAATTGATTAAGGTATATGGTTATTGTTTCTGTGTAAATTTACTAACCTGATTTCATACAAATATTTTAATTTTGTAGAATGCTTTTATGAATTATTTTACATGCTGAATGTGAACTGCCCATTCCTAAATCCTCATTGTATATAACTCTTTCTGAAGGTGTTTTTATTGTGATAGTTCAAAATTATCATAGATATAGAGCCTGAATGAAATATATTCCTGGGCGATGGTGAATAGTAAATGAAATGAATGAGTGAAGATGTATGTGATGGTGAGTGAGAGAGGCTTAGTTGGTGTAGACAAGTATAATATGCGACTCGAAATATATGCATCTTTTTAGGACAAGAAGGATTATATGCCAGTGATAGATAGCCTTTAAAAATCTTGTACCTGAATGGATTAGTTGATGTTTAAAATAATTTACTAACTTATATTCTTGTAACTGGTATCCTAGTTTATTGCTTGGTTTCTTCAATATTATTAATTTTAATTTCTTTGTATAAAATTAGTCATTGCAGTTTTCATGTTTTGAAAATTTCGTCTTATTATAGTAAAGTTTTTCTGTGTATTGTGTTGATTACGTAGAAAAATTACGATTTTTAAATGTAAAGGAACATATCTCAATTTTAAGGAACCATTGCGTATTTATTTTTAATTGAATCTAATTTATACATGGACTATTTCAAGTAAAATATATTCAAATAAAGTAATTTGTATCATTTACAGACATATACCATTTTATTAATTTTGTATTCACCAAATTAATCAGAAAACAGCTTATATTGATCGTATTTAAGCTGATCGGCCCCGAGTTTTGGGTCCTAGTGGTAGCAGGCTTGCTGCATTCTGATTGGTTATTCGCCAATGACGCACCTTTTAGCAGATTTCCCTCAAGGGAAATCAGCTATTGAGGATGTACTCATGACGCGAGTTTCGAAATTTATCTTCAAATGTCATCGATCCTACCCAGGAGATGACGAAAATGAGGTCCGTTCAAGACTGTATGTGTGTGTGTGTGTGTGTGTGTGTATATATATATATATATATATATATTTGTCGTTACCGCTCTAGCGGTCGGAATTATTGTTTAATCCTTACTAAACTCGATATTTAGTCGTTTTATGTAAAAAGAAAGATCAAGTTCGTTAACGGCTGAAATCGGACCAGAGGGAGGGGGGGTTTAGAGGGGAGGATTTTCGAAAATTCAAAATATCTCTGATACTTTACGTCGGATCGAAATATTGTATAGAATCAATCTTATTGCAAATGAAATGTACTATAATTATTGTTATATGCATTTATTCTTTATCTTGAATATTAACCGAGATATTTGCAGTTTTCAGCGTTCAGCAAACCCCCACTTCTACTCATGTTACATAAACAATACTCTATTATAGAATAAACCACATTATTCGAAGTTTAAATACCAAATATGTTATTCAAGAGACCTTTATTATACGAGTTACATGCAAATATGTCCTTGTGTCGCCCCCCCCTCCCGTCTAAAGGTCGTGGATTACTAAAATTTGATTGATTGATATAACAATTATTCTAACTCATTATTAATTACAGTACTAGATATAGTAAATATTTCTCAATAAAATTAATATGTTATATTCTGATATATTTCAGTAATTGTTTTACTGTGAGGCTGGCAGAACTGTTTGATTACATTTCAAACACTTCCTGTCGCCAGGTTATTGAAATTGACTGAAACATTTCTTAGTTCCGTTTGTATCTATTCACGATGGTGTTGTGTTAGCAGTATGTAGATTTATTGATTACTAAACTCCACGTGGGAAATCTGCTTAGTTTACGCAGCCCCTGCGTGACGGACTTTTAGCAGATTTCCCTTTAGGGAAATCAGCTATTGAGGTCGTACTCATGACGCGATTTTCGAAAAATTTCCTCAAATGTCCATCGATCCTACCCAGGAGATGACAAAAATGAGGTCCGTTCAAAACTATATATATATATATATATATATATATATATATATATATATATATATATATATATACTAGCTCAGAGACCCGCCTTCGCCCGGGAATTGAATTGAAGCTGAATGGTGATGATGGTATTTTTTTGGCAAGGCTTTAATTTGCACAATATTTTGACATTTACCCGTCCCAGTGTTTAGGGTTAATTCCCGTTGTAGGCATTTGTTAATAATAAATTTAATTTTTTATGTAAGTCTTCACTGTCCTCCAAATTGTCATATTTCCCGTAGACAAATAGACAATGAAATATCGCGAATTTTCATTTCAGGCCTCCCTCATAACCCCCACTCCCGTTGGGACGTAAAAATTTAAATATAACTTATACTCATGGAAGAATTAATGCTAATTCACGTACCGAGTTTTGCTAATTTCGGTTCAATTGGTAGTGCCCAACAAAATTGTTGGCTCCCGCTTTATTATATAGTGTATATCTCGTTTATATACTTTGTTATACGACAAAAATGAATATGACCAAAGTTACTCTAAATAACAAAATTAACAACTTTTGTTATGTTCATATTTGCCTAAAAACGAATAGAAAACGAAATACCCCTATTTTTAAATTCAGGCCTCCCTTACAACCCCCACTCCTGCCCGTTTCTAGAAATGTTGGTATGGCTTATTATAATGAAGGTGTTAGTGCTAATATACATACCGAGTTTTATTTAGTTCGGTTGAGTCGTTTGTGCCAAATAAAATTGCTCACTTCCGCTATAGGTTTTAGCGTATATCTCGTTTATAATACGTTATACGAAAAAAGTGTATATAACAAAAGTTACTCCAAATAACAAAATAAACAACTTTTGTTATGTTCATACTTGCCGAAAAACCAATAGGAAACGAAATATCGCTATTTTTAATTTCAGGCCTCCCTTACAACCCCCACTCCTGTTCATCTCAGAGAATTTTAATATAGCCTAAAGTCTAAGTTGGGCTAGTAGTAATATACATACCAAGTTTCATAAAATTCGGTTCAGCCGTTTATGCGTGAAAAGGTAACAAACAAATAAATAAACAAACAGACACCAAAGAAACAAAATGCAGTTATGGTGTCTATGACATGTGAAACGAAAAGTTATCGTGAAATTTCGCAAAAAAAATCAATGGACAGACAGAGGTTACAATTTTATATATATATATATATATATATATATATACTAGCTCAGATACCCGGCTTCGCCCGGGAATTGATTTTATGAATGGTGATGGTATTTTTTTGGCAAGGCTTTACTTTGCACAATATTTTGACATTTACCCATCCCACTGTTTAGGGTTAATACCCGTTGTTGGCATTTGTTAATAATAAAATTAATTTTTGATGTAAGTCTTTACTGTCCTCCAAATTGTTGACTCCCGCTATAATTTTTAGCGTATAACGCCTTTATACTTCAGTATACGACAATAGTGTATATAAAAAAAGTTTCTCTAAATAACAAAATAAACAACTTTTGTTATGTGCATATTTGCCGAAAATGCAATAGGAAACGAAATACCACTATTATTAATTTCTGGCCTTCCTTATAACCCCCACTCCTGCCCGTCCCTAGAAATGTTAGTATAGCTTATTATAAGGAAGGCGTTAGTCCTAATTCACATACCGAGTTTGGTTTAGTTCGGTTGAGTCTTTTGTGCCAAATAAAATTGTGGACTCCCGCTATAGTTTTTAGCGTATAACTCATTTATACTTCCGTATACGGCAAAAGTGTATATAACAAAAGTTACTGCAAATAACAAAATAAACAACTTTTGTTATGGGCATATTTGTTGAATAAGCAATAGGAAACGAAATATCGCTATTTTTAATTTCAGGCCTCCTATATAACCCCCACTCCTGCCCGTCCCTAGAAATGTTAGTATGGCTTATTATAAGGAAGGCGTTAGTACTAATTCACATACCGAGTTTGGTTTAGTTCGGTTGAATCTTTTGTGCCTAATAAATTGTTGACTCCCGCTATAGATTTTAGCGTATAACTCATTTATACTTCCGTATACGGCAAATGTGCATATAACAAAAGTTACTCTAAATTACAAAATAAACCACTTTTGTTATAGGCATATTTGCTGAAAAAGCAATATGAAACGAAATATCGCTATTTTTAATTTCAGGCCTCCCTTATAACCCCCACTCCTATTTGTTTTAGAGAATAATAATATAGCCTAAAGTCTAAGTTGGGCTAGTAGTAATATACATACCAAGTTTCATAAAATTCGGTTCAGCCGTTTATGCGTGAAAAGGTAACAAACAAACAAACAAATAAACAAACAAACAAACAAACAAACAAACAAACAGACACCAAAGAAACAAAATGCAGTTATGGTGTCTATGACATGTGAAACGAAAAGTTATCGTGAAATTTCGCGAAAAAAATCAATGTACAGACAGAGGTTACAATTTTATATATATACTAGCTCAGATACCCGGCTTCGCCCGGGAATTCATTTGAGGCTGAATGGTGATGGTATTTTTTAGCAGGCTTTACATTGCACAATATTTTGACATTTACCCGTCCCAGTGTTTAGGATTGATACCCGTCGTTGCCGGTGATTTGCTAATAATAGAATTATTTGTTCGATAATTCTTCACTGCCTTCGCTATTTTTATATTTCCCGTCTCTTATACATGTAAATATGGTGAATTTTTATTTCAGGCCTCCCTTATAACCCCCCCCCTCCCGTTCGAACCTAAAAATTTTAATATAGCTTATAATCATGGAAGAATTAATGCTAATTGACATACCGAGTGTTGTTAAGTTCGGTTCAGCCGTTAGTGCCCGCTAAGGTTTTAACGTATAACTCATTTATACTTAGGTATACGCCAAAAGTGTATATAACAAAAGTAAATCTAAATAACAAAATAAACAACTTTTGTTATGTACATATTTGCCGAAAAATCAATAGGAAACGAAATATCGCTATTTTTAATTTCAGGCCTCCCTTATAACCCCCACTCCTGTTCGTCTCAGAGAATATTAGTATAGCCTAAAGTCTAAGTTGGGCTAGTAGTAATATACATACCAACTTTCATAAAATTCGGTTCAGCCGTTTATGCGTGAAAAGGTAACAAACAAACAAAACAAAAACAAATAAACAAACAAACAAACAAACAGACACCAAAGAAACAAAATGCAGTTATGGTGTCTATGACATGTGAAACGAAAAGTTATCGTGAAATTTCGCGAAAAAAATCAATGTACAGACAGAGGTTACAATTTTATATATATATATATATTTGTCTGTTAACGCTCTAGCGGTCGCAATTTTTGTTTGATCGTTACCAAACTCGAAATTTAATCGTTTTATGTAAAAAGGAAGATCAAGTTCGTTAATGGCTGAAATTGGACCAGCGAAAGGGGGAGTTTAGAGAAGGGGATTTTCGGAAAATTCAAAATATCTCCGTTATTATGCGTCGGATCGAAAAATGGTATAGAATCAATCTTATTGCAAATTAAATTTACTATAAATATTGTTCTATACACTTATTCTGTATCTTGAATATTAACCGAGATATTTGCATTTGTATTCTGCGTGTGGTCGCCAGTACGCTGACTTTCCGACGAGAGCTCTGGCGGCCGTTTCCATAAGTATTCGTCCCTCGTGAATAGGTTTAGAGGTTAAGCCAACTGTTTTTTGGGGCTAGAAACTACTGGGTTATTACGCCCTAAATAATGTTTTAGATTTAGAGGTTTCTTTCTACTACAGGTGTTATTTGACAGATTTCTCTATTGTAAAACTCCACGTGGGAAATCTGCTTAGTTTATGCAGCCCCTGCGTGACGGACTTTTATTATATGTACCTTGTCTACATCAACTGAGAATCTCTCACTCACTATAACATACATCTTCATTCTTTCATTGCATTTAATATTCACCATCGACCGGGAATATATTTCATTCAGGCTATATATATGATAATTTTGAACTATCACATTAAAAACACCTTCAGAAAGACTTATTTACAAAGAGGATTTAGGAATGCGCGGTGTAGAGAGTGCGTTGTCCTACCTAGGTAGTTGCCGCCTCAGAGTGCATTGTCCTACCTCTATGGCTCGTACCTCGATGTAAGGTAGCTCGGTGGGGGTAACATTCCCGCCGTTGGTGGGGACAACCTTTCATCTCAGTCTCGGTCCATCTCTCTCTGTGTATTGTGTGTATCAAGTGTGAGCCTTTTCGTCTCTTGTCATTGTTTAATGGTGCTTCCCTCCTTCTCATTCCCCTATTAGCTTAAGGTGATTGTGAATTTGTACGAAGTTAGTGAGAAGGCCTGGTTGTTGGAGAAGCTGATTTGGAGGTGGTGAAGGATAGCCTTGGAGACATTTGATTGTTGGAGAAGGAGAAAAGGCTTAACACTGTTTTGCGTACAGAAGCAGCGCCAGTCTACAGCATCAGTTGACGAGGTAACCTTATCTTATTCTAATTGATTAGAACAATAAGCTCTTTATGAAAATACACCCCCCTGTAGGCAATGTGTAGGGATTATTCAATCATTTAATTAGCAATAGTGGTAGTAATGTTTTTGTTGGAGTCTTGTCATGAATGAGTTATGTGCTCATTTTGACCATTATTAATTTGTTTTGATTTCAGAGTATTAACATGTATCAAAATGATTGTGCCCTTGCTGATTATGTTACGTCTCTGTTCAAGTTCTTCTTATATTAATAAGTGATTTAACTCATTAAATGCCAATGTTGTATTCCACATTTTATTTAATTTCTTCATATCAGTGTGTGTGAAACCGTTATTTGGATTCAATCTAGGTATGTCCGCATTTCCGGAAATGACTAAGAATCATTTTACATATTTACAAAATATTCCATGACCGTATTTTAAAATATTGTTGCCTATTAACGTAAACATGTATTTTCTGTACTCTTAAAATACTCAGATTTATTCGAAGGTAAATAGACTGGCTAGTAGAAAGTTTGTTTACATTCGGTAGGAGGCAACCTCACTCATCACTTACTGTCAACAGTTTCATAAATAATGCATCTACTAATATTAACATTTTTTATTTGTCAAGCACATTCCTCTTATGCATCTTCAGTTATTGAGGTTGTATTCATGACGTGATTTTTAAGAAATGTCAAATGGCCCTCCCCTATGACGAATCCGTCAAAATTGTGTGTGTGTGCGTTAAACAATTGTTAAACTTATTCATGAATGTGAATATTATATGGATAGAGTTAATCGATATAAGGAATATATGCTGTACCTGTAATTTCTCATTGGAAGATTAAGACACTCTATGTATGCACAGACATTTGACGGGTTTAAGATTTGTCATTAATGGTTAAATCTATCTTCTCCGAATGAAATATTTGTCCTTGATGAAGTTACGTTGCAAGTTATATTTACTTCGGTCATTGAGAACTGGGAGAAGCTGTGATGTTGTTGGCTAGACCAACAGGCAGAGCGGCCCTTTACCCTTGGGGGGTAACCAATATAAAGGCATCAAGGAAAGTGACTATCCAGTAGGGATGACCATTCCGCCCAATCTC
Source organism: Riptortus pedestris (assembly GCA_019009955.1). Taxonomy (NCBI): domain Eukaryota; kingdom Metazoa; phylum Arthropoda; class Insecta; order Hemiptera; family Alydidae; genus Riptortus; species Riptortus pedestris. The sequence continues at coordinate 17,939,136 of CM032230.1, read as the reverse complement.
GCAGCCAACCCAACAAGGATGGCCATTCTTCGCTATACCGCCCAATCTCGCAACCAACCCAGCAAGGAACGTCCTTCCTCCCCATACCGCCCAATCTCGCAGCCAACCTAACAAGGATGGCCCTTCTTCGCCATACCGCCCAATCTCGCAGCCAATCCAACAAGGAAGACCCTTCTTCGCCATACCGCCCAATGTCGCTGCCAATCCAACAAGGATGGCCCTTCTTCACCATACCGCCCAATCTCGCAGCCAACCCAACAAGGACGGCCATTCTTCGCCATACCGCCCAATCTCGCAGCCAACCCAACAAGGACGGCCATTCTTCGCCATACCGCCCAATCTCGCAACCAACCCAACAAGGATGGCCATTCTTCGCCATACCGCCCAATCTCGCAACCAACCCAGCAAGGACGGCACTTCTTCGCCATACCGCCCAATCTCGCAGCCAGCCCAACAAGGATGGCCCTTCTTCGGCATACCGCCCAATCTCCCAGCCTACCTAACAAGGATGGCCCTTCTTCGGCATACCGCCCAATCTCACAGCCTACCTAACAAGGATGGCCCTTCTTCGCCATTCCGCCCAATCTCGCAGCCTATACAGAAGGGATAGACCTTCCTCTGCATAGCGCCCATCTCGCAGGCCACCCAACAAGGATGGCCCTTCCTCTCCACCGCCCAATGCTGCAGCCTAGCCACGAGAAATGGCCTTTCCTTGGAATACCTAAATCATAATAATAAGAAAACCATTTCACTCGTATTTATATCGTAATATTGTGGCACATAAGTGTAGCGGACATATTTTATATTGCTTATAACTTCTCAATTGCTTTATAACCGGAGTTTGTTACACCTTTCTTCACCTAAGTTCTCTATTTCTTTTTGAGCGGAGAGGCCCCTCTAGGGGATGGCTTATAGTGATCTGCTTGCAATTTTTACAAAACCTTTAATAATACTTAATTTGGTTTTAGACTTTCTCCACTTTGTTTGTACATATATCTTACTAATTCCTTCTAGATCATCAGAGTTTTTATTCTAAAGTGACTGAATTCCCCTACCGAGCTAAGGAATAAAATAGAGAAGAAATATATAAATTATTTTTTTAATCAAAACAGTTCTAGAAATCTCAATTTTTTATGTATGGTATCGAAAAGATATATAGAGCTAACGTTTATTCTTTAGAAGGTCTGCGGATTTCCAACGATGTCAATAGACTGCTCTGTGAAAAGAAAGTTTCAATACAAAAATGAGTTGAGGACGAGGAAAAGCGCCCAAAGCTTTGGTTCAACAGCTTGAGAGGCATTGAGTGGAGGAGTGTAGTGTAGGTGATGGAGAGAAAAGGATCTCAACCTATATCGGTGTGGGGGGGAGGAAATACCAGAGCCCAACCACTTCCTCCCTGCGTACCCCAGCTCCAGACACCCAGGCCTCTCTTGGCAATAGCTACACTATTAACCATCTACTGCAAGTGCAAGCCTCATACCATCTCCATATACTGCAAATGAAAGCCTCGCACCATCTCCATCTACTGCAAATGCAAGCCTTATAACATCTCCATCTACTGCAAATGAAATCCTTATAACATCTCCATTTCCCGCAAATGCGAGCCTCGCACCATCTCCATCTACTGCAAATGAAAGCCTTATAACACCTCCATCTACCGCAAATGCGAGCCTCGCACCATCTCCATCTACTGTAAATGAAAGCCTTATAACATCTCCATCTACTGCAAGTGCAAGCCTCATACCATCTCCGTATACTGCAAATGAAAGCCTCACACCATCTCCATCTACTGTAAATGAAAGCCTTATAACATCTCCATCTACTGCAAATGAAAGCCTCACACCATCTCCATTTCCCGCAAATGCGAGCCTCGCACCATCTCCATCTACTGCAAATGAAAGCCTTATAACACCTCCATCTACCGCAAATGCGAGCCTCGCACCATCTCCATCTACTGTAAATGAAAGCCTTATAACATCTCCATCTACTGCAAATGCTAGCCTCATACCATCTCCATATACTGCAAATGCAACAAACCTCATACCATCTCCATCTACTGCAAATACAAGCCTCATACCATCTCCATATACTGCAAATGCAACAAGCCTCATACCATCTCCATCTACTGCAAATACAAGCCTCATACCATCTCCATCTACCGCAAATGCAAGCTCCATCTCCTAGCGACTAAGGATGGGGGGTGGGGGGCAGAGCCCTACTACATCCTTCCTACATACTGCAGCTCCCTACTATACACACCTAGGCATTCCTTGCAATAGCAACACTGTTATCATCTACTGCAAATGCTAGGCTCATGCCATCTCCATCTTCAAGCGAGTTTGTGCTACATGTTCGGAAGGAAATCTCGACTCTTGTTAGATGGTTATTGTCTGATACCTTGAAATCTCGTCATGAGTGCGAAATCAATTTCACACTGTTTTTTCCTGTGCGAAATCTGCTAAATAAATATGTATGAATTAATTAATTAAAAAAATAAATATGTATGGATCGGCAGTAGGTGATTATTCATTGAAACATTCACTTCTACCAAAGACTCTTCAGTAGATTATAAAAAAAATATATATATACCTATTCTAACATACTCACACAACTGCGGTATTGAAGAAGAGCACCGAGTGTTTTTTTTTTTTTAAATGACCGTTTGCCGATCTATTCCTCTTTTAAAGAGATAGAACCAGTACATTAATAATAAAAGTAAATAGGGAATGAGAACTCTAATAGTTAAGTCAAATTATTCTATAATTTATTTCGTATTTGGCGTCACTGTCTAAGACTGAAAACGCCACTTAAGTGAAGAATGGAGAATAAACGGCACATTTCCTTCCAATGCTCCATAGTTTCCACCATCACATCCTCTAATTCGAGGCTGGTACTAGGAGACCAATATCCTCCCTAAACTTAACACGCTCCAGGTTGCGGCAACTACCGTCTCGACGAATGCTATGTAAAGTTATGTTATTGTACGCCTTTTTTGTTGTATTAGTGTATGTGGTTTTTAAGATCGAGGCTAGGATATATTAACGGTATGTGTGGGGAATATTAATGTAGGGAGGGCGGCTCGTGTAACTAACCATCTCTCATTATTCAGGTCTTTACTTATGCACGCTAGCTTCATTAGGCTTTTAGAAATATGAATGACTCGGGTCTGCTATGTCTTCGCTTATCTGAATGAGTTCGAATGTCATCCCCATTGTAGAAAACCATTCTTTGTGATTAAAACTGAAGTAGAAAATGCTCGGCTGGTCAGGAAATGAAATGTAATGTCCTAGCTAGAGGTGAGCGATGGGATTATCCTGTGCTGGATGGATAGCTAGCTAGTGGTGGGCGATGGGATTACACAGTACTGGGTGGATAGGTTGCTAGTTTTGGGATATTGGATTGTCCTGTGCAGGCTGGATAGCTAGCTAGAGGTGAGCTATGTGATTACACAGTACTGGGGGAATAGCTAGCACGAGGTGAGCGATGGGATTATCCTGTGCTGGGTGGATAGCTAGCTAGTGGCGAGCTATGGGATTATCCTGTCCTGGGTGGATAGCTAGCTAGTGGTGGGCGATGGGATTATCCTGTGCTGGGTGGATAGCTAGCTAGAGGTGAGCTATGGGATTATCCTGTGCTGGCTGGATAGCTAGCTAGAGGTGAGCTATGGGATTACACAGTACTGGGTGAATAGCTAGCATGAGGTGAGCGATGGGATTATCCTGTGCTGGGTAGATAGCTAGCTAGTGGTGGGCGATGGGATTATCCTGTGCTGGGATGGATAGCTAGCTAGTGGTGGGCGATGGGATTATTCTGTCCTGGGTGGATAGCTAGCTAGTGGCGAGCTATGTGATTATCCTGTCCTGGGTGGATAGCTAGCTAGTGGTGGGCGATGGGATTATCCTGTGCAGGCTGGATAGCTAGCTAGAGGTGAGCTATGTGATTACACAGTACTGGGTGAATAGCTAGCACGAGGTGAGCGATGGGATTATCCTGTGCTGGGTCGATAGCTAGCTAGTGGTGGGCGATGGGATTATCCTGTGCTGGGTGGATAGCTAGCTAGTGGTGAGCTATGGGATTATCCTGTCCTGGGTGGACAGGTTGCTAGAGTTGAGATATTGGATTATCCTGTGCAGGCTGGATAACTAGCTAGAGGTGAGCTATGGGATTACACAGTGCTGGGTGGATAGCTAGCTAGTGGCGAGCTATGGGATTATCCTGTGCTGGCTGGATAGCTAGCTAGAGGTGAGCTATGGGATTACACAGTACTGGGTGAATAGCTAGCACGAGGTGAGCGATGGGATTATCCTGTGCTGGCTGGATAGCTAGCTAGAGGTGAGCTATGGGATTACACAGTACTGGGTGAATAGCTAGCACGAGGTGAGCGATGGGATTATCCTGTGCTGGGTGGATAGCTAGCTAGTGGTGGGCGATGGGATTATCCTGTGCTGGGTGGATAGCAAGCTAGTGGTGGGCGATGGGATTATCCTGTGCTGGGTGGATAGCTAGCTAGTGGTGGGCGATGGGATTATCCTGTGCTAGGTGGATAGCTAGCTAGTGGTGGCAATGGGATTATCCTGTGCTAGGAGGATAGCTAGCTAGTGGTGAGCTATGGGATTACACAGTACTGGGTGGATAGGTTGCTAGAGTTGAGATATTGGATTGTCCTGTGCAGGCTGGATAGCTAGCTAGAGGTGAACTACAGGATTACACAGTGCTAGGAGGATAGCTAGCTAGTGGTGAGCTATGGGATTACACAGTACTGGGTGGATAGGTTGCTAGAGGTGAGATATTGGATTGTCCTGTGCAGGCTGGATAGCTAGCTAGAGGTGAACTACAGGATTACACAGTGCTAGGAGGATAGCTAGCTAGTGGTGAGCTATGGGATTACACAGTACTGGGTGGATAGGTTGCTAGAGTTGAGATATTGGATTGTCCTGTGCAGGCTGGATAGCTAGCTAGAGGTGATCTACAGGATTACACAGTGCTAGGAGGATAGGTAGCTAGAGGTAAGCTATGGGATATCTAGCTAGAGGTGAGCTATGGGATATCTAGCTAGAGGTAAGCTATGGGATATCTAGCTAGAGGTGAGCTATAGGATTATCCAGTGCTGGGTGGATAGTTAAGTAGGTTGTTAGTATAATAGGAATCCTTTTGTTGTAGTAAAGACTAGCTGGTTATATAGAAAGTAGGTTATGGCTAATTCCCTCCTCACCACCATCCTCCCTCACTTTACCTTTCATAGCTGTGTAATTAGATACAAACTTTCCAAACAATTCTCTCTCAGCTCCAGTTATTCTTGTATAACGCTCTCTTGCTCAATACCTTGTCATTTCCATAGTGGTCTGTTTTCTTTTTATCTCAGTTCACCATTTCCATCGAACGTTCTTCTAGCTTATCTAGCTGGCTTATTTTTGGGGGTAAGTCTAGACCCAAAATTTTAATATTATTGAATTACAGTCCTTTTTAATGGATTATTAGGGGCTGAGAAAATAATATAGTACGTTTTATGGAAGGTGTATATTAAAACACTAATATCATTGATAATAAGTGCAACATAATAGATTGTTGGAGGACATAGAGCAGATCTTCCCACCCCTTCTTAATTCCCTCGGAAATGAGAACTTGCTGTTTATCAATTACTTGGCTTTGTATTTAAATGAAGTCTTCCTTCAAGTGCCAACAATAATTCTTCCATCTGCCTCGGAGGTTAGTTTAGTCTTTACTGTGTGAATATTGTTCTACCGTTATCTTCATATTTTTATTATGTTCTATTTAGGAATAATTTGTAAAACAGGTCAGGTATAACCTTTTCTCCACGCACTCTGAGATCAATAATTAGGAGCATTTGTCCTGGTTGGAGCGTGACTGACGGACTGATGGTATTCGGTCCCGATTAGATTTTTGGGTCGTGGCTTCCCTGAAGGACAATGTGTTCTTGAGGAGCAAAGAGGTGTAGAGCCGTTAGCTTTACAACTTTCTCCTACCTCCTTGATCATTTCCCTTGTTTGTTGATAACATACCACCGAACCAGGTTAGAGGTAAATACATTCCACCCCACCCCCTTATTGGTCATCCAGCATTTCAGTGTAAACTTAGAAAATATCTTTAAGGCTATCGGTTAATTCCAACTATTTAATAAGAGAGATAAACCCTGCGGCAAACTGGTGGGGGGGGGGTCTTATTTATTTACTCTCGTTTAATAATGAACACGTATGCAGTTTTTAATTTTGTACTCTAGAATAAAGGTGATTGCTGATAAATCACCATGCTTCATACTTGTAGAACTGCATTTTCCAAATGTGCTTTAAGTTATTCGCAATTTTACTCCATCTCAGTTTGGCTTGTGTTCAGTTGTAGGAAATTTTCCTTAAGGGAAATCAGCTACGTCGAGCGTCAGTGATCGTACTCATTGCGTGATTTTCGAAACATGTCCTCAACTGTCAATCAATCCTACCCAGGAGATGATGAAAATGAGGTCCGTTCAAAACTCTTCTTATATATTTATATTATCTGATATATATATATATATATATATATATATATATATATATATATCTTACTTAATATATATAAATCTCCTGTCACGATGTTTGTCCTCAATGGACTCCTAAACTACTTAACCGATTTTAAATTAAATTGGCACACCGTGAACAGTCTGGTCCAACTTGAGAGATAGGCTATATTAATTTTCTCTGAGACGAACAGGAGTGGGGGTTATAAGGGAGGCCTGAAATTAAAAGTCGCGATATTTCGTTTTCTATTGGTTTTTTCGCAAATATGCACATAACAAAAGTTGTTTATTTTGTTATTTAGAGTAACTTTTGTCATAAACACTTTCATCGTATTCCGAAGTTTAAATGAGTTATACGCTTATGACTATAGCGGGAGTCAACAATATTATTTGGCACAAAAGACTCAACCGAACTAAATAAAACACTCGGTATGTGTATTAGCACTAACGCCTTCATTATAAGAAGCCATACCAACATTTCTAGGGACGGGCAGGAGTGGGGGTTATAATGGAGGCCTGAAATTAAAAATAGCGATATTTCGTTTCCTATCGGGGTTTATTTTGTTATTTAGAGAAATTTGCTGAACAATTCTTTTCAATATGAACTACCAGGTACCTCACCTGGAAAAATTAATTCAAATGTATGTTAATATTTAGTCCTTAATAATTCAAATCTATGCATAATGCACAGGAAGCGGGAAATATGACAATATGGAGGACAGTGAAGTCTTACATAAAAAATTAATTTTATTATTAACAAATCCACAGAAACGACGGGTATTAACACTAGGACGGGTAAATGTCAAAATATTGTGCAAAATAAAGCCTTGCCAAAAAAATACCATCAACATTCAGCCTCAAATGAATTCCCGAGCGAAGCCGGGTATCTGAGCTAGTATATATATATATATATGTCTGTTAACTCTATAGCACTCTATAGCGATTTCTGTTTGATTGTTACCAAACCCGATATTTAAATGTTTTATTTGAAATTACATATCAAGTTCGTTAATGCCAGAAATCCGACTAGTGGCAGGGGGAGGGGGGTGATTTATAAAATTCTCAATGTCCGTTATTATGCGTCGAATCGAAAAATTGTATAGGACCAATCTTACCTCAAACAAAATGTACTATAAATATTGTTATATACAGTTATTCACTATCTTTAATATTAACGGAGATATTTGGATTTTTTTAGTTTTGAGTCTTCAGCAAACCCCCTCTCCTACTCATGTCATATTAACAATAAGCTATTATATCATACAGCACTTTATTATAAGCTTAAATACGAAATATTGTTTTCAAGAGTCATTTATTATGGAAGATATTGGCAAATTCTTTGTGTGATGACGTCATCAATTAAGATTTTACGTTCTTGTTTCGAAAATGTTTACTTGATCTATACCATACTCGATATTTAATTGCTTCAGTCAACACTAAAGATAATATTTCTTGTTGACTGAAGTCGGAAAATCAAATTACTGCCTTATTATGAATCGGTTCGAAAAATGTCATATGGTCAATCTTGTTGCATATGAAGTATTGATGCTCTACAATTGTTGAGCTAGTCATTTTATCGCAAATCAAGTATTCAGCGAGTTATCCGTACTGTTTTGTTTTCAGAGCATTAGTAACCCCCCCCCCTTCTACTCATCGGTTTTTACATAGAAGAAGGGAATATGTTGTGATATGAGATCAAAAGTGTGTTATGGGATACGTGGGAGATCTACTTAGTTAACCCAGCCCCTGCGTGACGGACTTTTTTTGCTTATGCGCTGTATTGTTTACTCTCGCCCACAAACCCTCACGCGTGTTCAGCACTTTCTGGGCATGATGGGTGAAGATATGAAAGATTTTTAAAACTGCGCTCATATGTCAATAGCAAGTTGGCGACCTAAGGTCAAGAAATACTTCAACTCAAAAAATAAATAAATGCAGATAGAAAAGTAATACTAATTTATTTACTTCCTGCCGTTACTGTTATACTTTCATTGCATAGTTATCATTTATGAGTAATCATTTATATTTGAGTTAAATGGAATTGTTTTGGGGTATAAGTGTGGAGTGTGTGTGGTGTGGTGGGGAGGGCGGTCCTTGAACCTGATACTTCCGCCAGGCCTGCAGAGGCCTACATCCACTCCTCACGACTACTACATCTAGGCTTAAATCTGGAAGAAATTAAATCTCACCTGTATTTTACCTTGGTTTGGATCAGAGCTCCAACTATTGGCGGGGGGAAGAGAGCTTCAACTGACAGTAGCTGCTCTTCATCATCCTCCTGGTAAATGACTTCATCAACGATTGTATTCTTTCATCATGAATTTTTCAGGAAAGGAAATCGGCTATTGAGTTTGTACTCCATTTTGTGATAACGTTTATACCAATAACCATCAATCCTACCAAGATCATGAAATAGAGGCGTGTGTGAGTGTGTAGGCACTTTCTATGTGTTGGACGAGCTACTAATTGCCTCTATAGGTGCTGGATTTTTTTAACAGGTGTCCCCCTATCATAATAGAGGCACCCAACGAAATGTACCTGCGATTCAGTCGTGAATATAGCAGACCGAAGAGGACCTTAGAGTGTCAACGGTTCTTATTTTGCTTCCTTCCAACATTATACGACTCTACCGAGGTGTTATTGGTTTTGGGTTCAATTCGGAAGGAGCCGTTGGAACACATCTTATTGTCATACACTCAAATACACCACTTTATTTTCATTCTCATACAATACAATAATTCATTCTTTTGTTTTACACTTGTAACTTTTTATCATATGTTAAATACAATGTATCGATATACCACAACTCTCCCCCTTTAAAGAAACTAGGAAAACCACTTGATAGCATCTTCCTTGGTTTGTCGGTGCTGGAATCCAACTACGCCAGTCTTCCTGGGATTGGTTAGCGCACTGAATTTCATCACTGCCTTTTCCCTCTAATGCAATACTCCCAAAATATCAAGCAATCAATAATACCTTCTGAAGGTATCACAAGGTGAAACTGGTATTAACAAATTCTTCACTAGCCTAAAAGCATCTTCTGTGAATAAATTTACGCATCTCGTCTACAATATTATTCCACAATCCTAGAGTGGCGAGTTCGATTCTTGCCTGGGCAAAGAAAATTATTTAGTGACGAAATTCATTAAATAACATCCTAAGTCCCACCCTGGCTTGAAAAGGGTGGTAACCTGTAGATAACCCGTCCCAATTAGCCTGAGTTGCAAAAAGTGGACGTTAATAAATAATAACAATAATAATAATTATTCCACGAAAAATACTGGTGGTATAATTGCATTTTAAAAATAGTCCAATCAGTTTTTAATGAAAATTCTCTTGCATGACCAATACAATTTTGGTTACTCACATTTTTCTTTCTTCAACTCTAACTGTTCTCTTTGGAGGATTCTTTTTCTTCCGTCCTGTCAATATTTTTTAATCCTCGTAGTAATACAATATAATCCATCCTTTTGTTTTAGACATGTGTCTTTTTATCATATGTTAAATACAATATATCACACTTATTTTTTTCGGATAATACCTATGCGGTCCCGAAAAAACTCGCGAGATCTCGGAGGTGGAAAGCGACCGCTTTGATATGCGGAACAAAATAACGCAGCCGGACTATACAAACACATGATCCATCTGTTCCGTGACGGCGAACAGATTACAAGAACGGTTGGAACTATTTGAAAACCAACCATTGCAAACGTCTTGGAATTCATCCAAAAAAAAAACATAACTGTCCCAGAACTTGACATTAGTGACAAAGGCCACTAGTCGGCTGCTAGGTCTTTGTCTTGCTATCTTGAAATAAATGACGGATTTTCGCAACCTACTTAAAATATACAAAACCACTGTTTCCAGAAAAACGGAGTCCTAACTACAAGGATTCGTCAAAAAAGCGGAAACCGTCAGTTGTTATCTTTGTAGGGAAGATACTATAATGAGCGTATACGACACATAAGATTTGTTAAATTCTATTATTTCGTTATAAATTGATCACAATACCAAAATAACATTTTTCTACCTCCTTCGATAGGTAAAAGATATTTCGCAAATGTAATATCCAAATTACATTACACTGTTACATATTGCTGTTACATTGGGGACAGCAATAAATTTAATCAGTTGCCGTTTCAAAATTGTACTCATAATCTATTACTTTCCGATGAATCAACGTTTTGATCTTTAAATTATTACTGGGCGGCTCTCCTTTATAAACACAAAAGTCGGTCAGGGGCTGCGTAAACTAAATAGACTTCCCACACTAGTGATCTCATCTTACCACGGAAAGGAGGTGTGTGTGTGTATATATATGAGCTACAAGTAAACGGTATTATTATTATTATTATTATTATTTTTTTTTTTTTTTGCAAGGCCTTATTGTGCTCAGTCTTTTTACATTTCCCCATCTCAGTGTTATTCTTGAATAACTAATAGCTTAAGAGAACTTGCAGAATCTTTTAGTCTTAAAAAATAAAAATGATTTCCCGATGAATCCGTCTGCACTGTTCAAAATATCGTAGGCAATATTAATTATAATCATGAATAGCATTCATTCATTATTTATTCCCATTGCTGAGGTAGCTTTGCTAGGGAACTATTTATACTGAATAATGAGTGTGATTGTTTTTTCATTTCAAGGCTATAATTCTACCGCGCGGCCGAAGAAAAAGTATTCATACTTTTTTCATGATATGCTGTGTAATGTGTTTCATAATAAATAGCAGATATAATTGCGTTCACTGTTGCAATACTTTCAATTCCTTTAACACTCCTAACCCCACAAACGTTTGGTTATGCCATGAGTTGATTTAATAATGATTTTAGTAATAGTCATGGATTTAGTTATATCATGCTGTACTGCATATGTGAGACATAACACAACTAAGGATTTCATTAAATAAAACCCGTAGTCCACCCAGGATAGAAAAAGGTGGTAACCTGTAGATACCCCATCCCAATTAGCCGTAGTAGCTCAAAGTGACGATAATAAATAATTGTCTATTGAGCCCACCCCCTCCTCTCCTGAAGTCACCTTTCGTATTATTGGCAGACGATCCAACAGTAACAAACTGGTCCATTGGTATAACACTACATTGCACTCTTAATCTCGATATTTGTAACACGTTTCCCCATGGGTCAATTCATATGAAGTTATCCAAGTTGATCATTTTAATTTTTAGCAAACTTCCATTAAGGGAAATCAGCTATTGAGCTCGTACTCATGTACGATTTACGAAAAATTTCCACAAATGTTTATCAATTCTGACTCTAGAAATGACGAAAATGGAATCCGTTCAAAATTATATATATACTAGCTCAGATACCCGGCTTCCCCGGGAATTCATTTGCGGCTGGATGGTGATAGTATTCTTTTGGCATGGCTTTACTTTCTAGAATATTCTGACATTTATCCTTCCCAGAGTTTAGGGTTAATACCCCTCGTTTCTGTGGATTTGACAATAATAAAATTAATTTTTTGTGTAAGACTTCACTGTCCTCCATATTGTCATATTTCCCGTTTCCTGTGCATTATGCATAGATTTAAATTATTAAGGACAAAATATTATAATAATATATTATAATTTGAATTAATTTTTCCAGGTGAGGTACCTGGTAGTTCATATTGAAAAGAATTGTTGAGCAAATTTCTCTAAATAACAAAATAAACAACTGTTGTTATGTGCATATTTGCGGAAACCCCAATAGGAAACGAAATATCACTATTTTTAATTTCAGGCCTCCCTTATAACCCCCACTCCTGCCCGTCCCTAGAAATGTTAATATGGCTTATTATAAGGAAGGCGTTAGTACTAATACACATACCCAGTGTTTTATTTAGTTCGGTTGAGTCTTTTGTGCCAAATAAAATTGTGCACTTCCGCTATAGGTTTTAGTCTATATCTCGTTTATAATTCGGTATACGAAAAAAGTGTATATAACAAACGTTACTCTAAATAACAAAATAAACAACATTTGTTATGTGCATATTTGCCGAAAACCCAATAGGAAACGAAATATCGCTATTTTTAATTTCAGACCTCCCTTATAACCCCCACTCCTGTTCGTCTCAGAGAAAATTAATATAGCCTAAAGTCTAAGTTGGGTTAGTAGTAATATATATACCAAGTTTCATAAAATTCGGTTCAGCCGTTTATGCGTGAAAAGGTAACAAACAAACAAATAAACAAACAAACAGACACGAAAGAAACAAAATGCAGTTATGGTGTCTATGACATGTGAAACGAAAAGTTATCGTGAAATTTCGCGAAAAAAATCAATGTACAGACAGAGGTTACAATTTTATATATATATATATATATATATATATATATATATATATATATATATATATATATATATATACTTATCTGTTACCGCTCTAGCGGTCGTAATTCTTATTTGATCGTAACAAATCTCGATATATAAGCGTTTTATGTAAAACTAAACTAAAGGAGTTCGTTAATCGCTGAAAACGACCATGGGGTTGGGAGGGGGTGAATTTCGGAGATTCGAAATATCTTCGTTATTGTGCTTCTGATAGAAACATTGTATAGATCCAATCGTATTGCAAATGTAATGTTCTATAAATATTGTTATGCACGTGTTTTCACTATCTTGATTATTAACTGAGATATTTGGATTTATTAGTTTTCAGCCTTCAGTAAACTCTCAGTCTTATTCATGTCATATTAACAATAGGCTGTTACATTATGTAGCACTGTATTTGAAGCCTAAATACCAAATATTGCTCTCATTGAACCTTTATGATTTGAGATAAATACAAATACGTGACATACGTAGGAAATCTGCTTTGTTAACGTAGCCCCTGCGTGACGGACTTTTTTTCTTTTATTAATTAAATTTGATGTATTGATTAAGTGAGTATGTTCGAACTGAAATGTGGTTTACCCACTTCTAGCAGTTGGTATATATGAAGTAGGTCGATGAATACCAACTGCAGACTATCCTAATGCATTGCTTATGCTAGCACCTTGGGCTGCATCACGTTCTTCTCGAACCATATCCATAATTCCAATATTGGTGTGTTTCGGCAGCCGGTGTCTTGGCTCTGAGCCCGATGTAGTTCTTTGCCTTGGCTACGTGTGTGTGTCGCTGGCCCGTTACCTCTTTCTTCCTGAGTACGGTATAAGCCTGGAACCGCTTCCGTTTGATTAGAGACTCTCTTTCTAAACGGTAAGCCTACGTGATGTGCTGTATTTTCGTCCGCTTTTTAGCAGATTTCCCTTATGGGAAATCTGCTATTGAGGTTGTACGTATGACACGATTTTCTAAAAATTTCTTCAAATGCCTATAAACCCAGGAGATGTCGAAAATGAGGTCCATTCAAAACTCTTTCTGTGTGTGTGTGTGTGTGTGTGTCTATATATAAATATATATATATATATATATATATATATATATATATATATATATATAGGTATATTTGTCTGCTACCTCTCTAGAGGTCGCAATTATTGTTGTATCGTTGCCAAACTCGATATATAGGCGTTTCATGCCAAACTAATGATCAAGTTCGTTAATGGCTAAAATCGGACCTGGGGAGGGGGGTTGGAGGGGTAGAATTTTGAAAATTCGAAATTTCTCTACTATTGTACATCGGATCGAAAAATAGTATAGGTCTAGTCTCATTGCAAAATTAATTGTCTATAAATGTTGATATTTTCTCTAAGATTAATATTAACCGTGATATTGGATTTTTTTTTGTTTTCAGCCTTCAGTAAACCCCCAGTCCTACTCATGTCTTAATAACAATATTATTCCTAGCGGATTTGATGCATGCAAATTCGTTGTGCGATGACGTCATCTATTAAGGTTTTACGTTCTTGTTCCGAAATAGTTCATTTGATCTATACTATACTCCATATTTAACCGTTATATTCAACACTAAATATCATATCTGTTATTTTCAAAAATCGGACTATGAATAGTAGGGGTTTAGAGAGGGGGAATTAAAAAATTCAAAATATCTCGATTATTATATGTCGGGTCGTAAAATATTATTGAGTCAAACTTGTTAAACTATTAGAGCTCTACAATTGTTGTTCTATGGTTTTCTTCGTAACTCAAGTACTAAGCCAGATATTCACAGTTTCTTGTTTTCATTTTCGGTAACTCTCATCCCCCCCCACCCTTCTCATCGGTTTTTTCATAGAAATAGGTGTGGTGAGGTGAGATCACGTGTGTCATTGTAGCATGTGGGAGATCTAGTTAGTTTACGCAGCTCCTGCGTGACGGACATTTTTTGTCTTTCCTTCACATGAAAAGGATGGCTATTTGTAACCATTTCACGCTCAGTCAATGCCTTATGCCAAGGCGATACGCAACAACCAATGGCTTCCAATAGCCTGTACGTATGGAATGAACCGAAAACATTCCAATATACAATAAATCGGCTCTCTGTATATCTAGAAAGGTTGTTACATTCTCATTCTAAAAATCACGTTCACGTGCTGCAGTGAGATCATCTTCATGAATCAGTTGCTTGGCATAATCATTAGCCCCGGGCCTAAAACAATTATGTGGACACCAGGTCAGAAATCCTCTCGGAATGTACTGTAATCTTGCTCTCTTTTAAGGCCTGATTTCTCTCGTGAGACTCTACGGCCTGATTTTCCTCCTGATACTCTTCGTCACATAATTCCGACTCCCACATACCAAGTCTGTGAGTATAACACAGATATTATTATGTGTGAATAAAGGATAGCATGCGACATCCAGCCGCATGTGAGTGCGCAACATCGCTAATGCTCCGCTGTAAATGGGAGGAGTGATGGAGGATCCGTGGTGTTGAGGTTGCCGTGTAACTGTATCCATGTCTATGTGGATTATTTGATTAGCAGATTTCCCTTAAGGGATATCAGATATATAGATATATATATATATATATATATATATATATATATATATATATATATATATTTGTCTGTTAACGCTCTAGCGGTCGCAATTTTTGTTTGATCGTTACCAAAGTTCATATTTCATCGTTTTATGTAAAAAGAAAGATCAAGTTCGTTAATGGCTGAAATCGGACCAGGGGGAGAGGGGGTTTAGAGGGGGAATTTTTGAAAATTCGAAATATCTCCGTTATCTGTCGGATCGAAAAATTGTAAAGAATCAATCTTATTGCAAATTAAATTTACTATAAATATTGTTCTGTACATATTTCCTGTATCTTGAATATTAAACTGTTCTTGTTCCGAGATATAAATGCATTTGCATTGTGTGTGTGGTCGGCAGGAGTCGGCTATGTTCGGGACTTTCCGCCGAGAGCTAGTGCGGCCGTTTTCGTAACTATTCGTCCCTCGTGAATAGGTTTAGAGAGCCATTACTACTACTGTCATTATTAGGCAGATTTCTCTATTGTAAAACTTCACGTGGGAAATCTGCTTAGTTTACGCAGCCCCTGCGTGACGGACTTTTTACTTTGTGAGATATATGCAAATATGTTCTGTTCATCCGCCCCTCCCCCTTCATTATATCTTGGATTACTAAAATTTCAGTTATTAAAATATAAATTATTCTGATTTATTATTAATTGCAGTACTAGATTTAGCAAATAGTTTGCAATAATGTTGTGTTACATTCAGATGTATATCAGTAATTGTTTTTCTTTCCAGTGAAAATATGTTTATCTGTTCAGCTCTCAGTTGATGGCAGACTTATTTGTCTACAATTCATAAACCGTTTCCGTTAAAGCTTATTAAAATTAACTAAACGCTTTCTCATTACCGTTTGTATTTACTCACGATGGTGTTAAGTGTTACGCTATTGTAAAACTTTACGTGGGAAATCTGCTTAGTTTACGCAGTCCCTGCGTGACGGACTTTTTATAAATGGTCCCAGCTCTGAAATTAATGAATCTTTTCTTTGTGGTCTTATTGCTTGGTTTATAGGATACTAGCTCAGATACCCGGCTTCGCCCGGGAATTGATTTAAGGCTGAATGGTGATGGTATTTTTTTGGCAAGGCTTTAATTTGCACAATATTTTGACATTTACCCGTCCCAGTGTTTAGGGTTAATTCCCATTGTTGGCATTTGTTAATAATAAAATTAATTTTTTATGTAAGTCTTCACTGTCCTCAAAATTGTCATATTTCCCGTAGACAAATAGACAATGAAATATCGCGAATTTTTATTTCAGGCCTCCCTTATAACCCCCACTCTCGTTCTAACCTAAAAATTTTAATATAGTTTAATCATGGAAGAATTAATGCTAATTGACAAACCGAGTTTTTGTAAGTTCGGTTTACTCGTTAGCGCTCAATGTAATCGTTGACTCCTTTAGTTTATAGTGTATATCTCGTTTATACTTTGTTAAAAGACAAAAATGAATATGACCAAAGTTACTCTAAATAACAAAATTAACAACTTTTGTTATGTTCATATTTGCCGAAAAACGAATAGAAAACGAAACACCGCTATTTTTAAATTCAGGCCTCCCTTACAACCCCCACTCCTGCCCGTTTCTAGAAATGTTGGTATGGCTTATTATAATGAAGGTGTTAGTGATAATAGACATACCGAGTTTTATTTAGTTCGGTTGAGTCGTTTGTGCCAAATAAAATTGCTCACTTCCGCTATAGGTTTTAGCGTATATCTCGTTTATAATACGTTATACGAAAAAAGTGTACATAACAAAAGTTACTCTAAATAACAAAATAAACAACTTTTGTTATGTTCATACTTGCCGAAAAACCAATAGGAAACGAAATAACGCTATTTTTAATTTCAGGCCTCCCTTACAACCCCCACTCCTGTTCATCTCAGAGAATTTTAATATAGCCTAAAGTCTAAGTTGGGTTAGTTGTAATATACATACCAAGTTTCATAAAATTCGGTTCAGCCGTTTATGCGTGAAAAGGTAACAAACAAACATACACGAAAGAAACAAAATGCAGTTATGGTGTCTATGACATGTGAAACGAAAAGTTATCGTGAAATTTCGCGAAAAAAATCAATGTACAGAGGTTACAATTTTATATATATATATATATATATATATATATATATATATATATATATATATATGTGGGCAGCAATGCCTAAGATAAGATTTGATTAGGCCGTTGAGACATTTTGAAAAACCCAATTAAACAAAAATATTACACTAGTTACTCCAAATGAGGAAGATAAGGAGAGATTTGTGCCTTTGGCAGTACTTATAAATGCGAACAGTTCTTCTCAATGATGAAAGTTCATAAATCAAAACATCGTACTAGGCTGACTAACAATAATTTAGAAAAAATTTTACGTCTTTGTATCAGTGGAATTAATTCATACATCTATGGATTAGTTTCGCAAATTTAAGCTCAAGTGTCTCATTGATTTCGCCGTCGCTATTTAACTTTCGTTGTTTTTAATAATTCCAAATTTTACGATTTAATTATAATGTTGTACCATACTAGTAACAATTAAACCCACCGCGAATATTAAGCGAATAAATATAAACAGTAAAG
Source organism: Riptortus pedestris (assembly GCA_019009955.1). Taxonomy (NCBI): domain Eukaryota; kingdom Metazoa; phylum Arthropoda; class Insecta; order Hemiptera; family Alydidae; genus Riptortus; species Riptortus pedestris. The sequence goes on along the minus strand of CM032230.1, from coordinate 17,921,138 downwards.
AGTAATATCTCAGTCACTTTTAATAACCTCCAAACGGAAAGCGTCTGAATTGTAAACAAATAGGTCTGCCAACCTCTCACAGCTGAACAGGTAGATAGAAATGTTCTTCACCGGAAAGAAAAACAATTACTGAAATATATCTGAATATAACATATTAATTATATTGAAAACTATTGAATCAGAACAATTTTTATCTCCAATCACTCAAATTTTTATACTCCAAGACCTTATGAAAGGGGGTGTGATTAACAGAATATATTTGCATGTATCTTGTATAAAGGTCTCTTGAAAACAATATTTGGTATTTAAGTTTCAAATAAAGTGGTTTATTATAGAACTGAGTATTGTGTATGTGACATGACTAGAAGTGGAGGTTTGCTGAAGACAGAAAACTGAAAAATGCAAATATCTCAGTTAATATTCAAGATAGAGAATAAATGTATATAACAGTATTTAAAGTACATAATTTGCAATAAGATTGGTTCTACACAATTTTTCGAACCGACGTATAGTAACAGAGATTGTCAAAATTCTCCCCCCTCTAAACCTCCCGTCCACCTTGTCAGATTTGAGTCGTTAACGAACTTGATCTTTAGTTTTGCATGAAACTCTAATAAAGCGAGTTTGGTAAAGACATAACAATATTTGCAATCTCTCTCTCTCTCACACACACACACACACACACACACACACACACACACACACACACACCACACACATACCTTTGAACGGCCCTCATTGTCGTCATCTCCTAGATAGGATCGATGGACATTTGAAGAAAAATTTCGAAAATCGCGTCATGAGTACGACCTCAATAGCTGATTTCCGTTTAGGGGAAATCTGCTAACATACCTCTGACCCGTACAAAGCCAGCCTAGTATTAGACTTATTCTAGAACCCTCTACGTTAGAGAATTTCTTTTCGCTCATTGTCAATGTCACTTTATTGTGGAAATGTTTTTTGATTCGACTAAAGAAATACTTTATAAATAACATATACAAGTTTGAATGGGCGTCTAAGTCCTTTTTCTGCCAAGGTAGAAGCCTTTGAGTGTGTTACGTCACTTACACTCTGTTGTATGGCCTCGGTTGGCTGCCATCTAGTCTATACCTCTATGGACATAAACCTAGTCCCACCCACCCCCTGCCTCTACTTCCTTATACAATAAATATTTCGCTCCCTTTATTTTTATTCTTGCATCTAATTATATTTATTTCCGCCCAGTGATTAGATAATATGTAGGAATAGTTGCCTTTTCCTCTGGATTCGTGAAGGTAGGAAGCTATGTTGCTTCACACCAAATATTTATTTATGACTCTTACAACACTACTATTACCAATATCAAGAGATGGAGCTAATAACTCTTTTCCCGTTCATTAATATTCATAAAGACTTTGATAGGAAGAGAAATATTCATATTAATGGGCTCAGCCATCGCTACTATTTGTTACTAATTTCGTTTTGAACTGACTGCTACAAACCCTGTTTGTTGTCCAAGTACTTTCCCATCCAACTCGGATACCACTGAATGTTTTCTTACCTTGAAAACTCAATGTCCTACATCCAACATATTTTATAGATCTTCTCATTATAAACTAAAACGGCACTAGTCAGCCAATGTGACCCGAGCCATACGGAAACGGACTGTGATTGCCTCTCCATTACTTCCGCTCTCCCATGTTGTGCAAATTCAGCATTGATTTGTAAATTATTGTAACTTAAGTTATTCCAAACAATACACCATCGGAATGTTAATTCATATTTCTGGGGAAAATAAATAACTCTGAAACGTGTTACGCAGCCATGGCTTAATTTAACTTAAGAAAGTCCGTCACGCAGGGGCTGCGTAAACTAAGCAGATTTCCCATGTGAAGTTTTACAATAGAGATATTTCACGAGTGCCGAGAGTTAAGGAAACGACCAAACTAGCTTTTGGTGGGGAAGCCCAGTTAGCCGCCTAGATTTAATAAAAATGCAAATATCTCGGTTAATATTCAAGATAGAGAATAAATGTATAGAACAATAATTTGCAATAAGATTGATATATTACATATATCAACTATATATATATATATATATTGCATATATATATATATATATATATATATATATATATATATATATATAGTTTTGAACAGACCTCATTTTCGTCATCTCCTATGTAGGATCGATAGACATTTGAGGAAATGTTTTGAAAATCGCGTCATGAGTGCGATCTCAATAGCTGATTTCGCTTAAGGGAAATATGCTACAAGTAGTATTTTTTATTCTCCCTTTAAAATAGAACAAACAGTTGAAGTTGTGCTTGTGAAAATCTATTACTAATGTAAAAGTTTGCCACAAAATTACTTTTTTTATTATTTTTTATTTTTTTTTATGCTAATCTAATCCTTCTTAATGTTATATACATGATGCTATCTTCAATATGGACCAAGATATTGACATTTTATTAGTTCTCAGTTACTTCAGGTAGCCCCCACTTTGTTGCGATTTGTTATCTCACTTAATCAATTAGTGAATATATCATGAGACGTCTTATTCGAAGCATAAATACCAAATCTTGATTTCAACGGTCTAATGTATCAATGTATTATGTGAGATACATACAAATAGCTAGGAATGTGATGACATCAATTAATATTTTATTGACCGTCCACTTCTACTCATCGGATTTTTGTTTTGTATATAGTGAATATGTGGTTAGATGAAATCAGTAGTGTGTCATTCCAACTTTTGGGAAATCTCTTTACTTTACGCAGACCCTGCGCGATGGACTCTTTTTTACTGATACTGGATTTTATAATATTCCAGATTAATTGACAAATATCATGTTACCCTCTATTCTTGCTTGTTGGTGCGGCACAATGTTTTTTTCCAGTCGATTGTTATACTGCTTAACGTGTATTGGTGTCATGAGGAAGGTGATTTGGGAAAGGATGAGATGATGATGATGATGTTTCCAGTGAGGATCCTTTCTTGGCAATAGATTTCCACATCGAGGAAAGCTATTCATTTCCTGCAGAGAGGAAGGCAACCATTATGATAAACTGTCTGTTGCAAGACCTCACAAAGCCCTTTCACTTTGCAAATATCTTCACTATCCATCACATTTCTTCACCTGATTGTCTTCATCCTTACCGTCATGTGTAATATGGTGGGCTGTAGTGGGGCCCAGGCCTAGAATCTCCTCTAATATCCTTTGTGGCATAAGATACCCGAGCAGCAGAACTGATGAAAACATAGAATTGGAAATGTTGTACATAACTCAAGAAATCGAATCGAAGAACTATATATAACTGAAAATATCGAGGATTTTCTATTGTAAACAAGGGGCTGGAACAATTTCTTCTTGTTGTTATCCCAGATTGCGTGGGGCACTATTGAAGGGCGACAACGTGAGAGCAAGTGAAGGGCATCTGATGGATTTCCTGGAAACCCATAAATAGAGCAGCTTTGTATTGTTCTTCAAAAGTAGAGCATCTCCAGGCGATTAAAGTTTTAGCAAAACATTTTCAAAAAGAACAAAAGGGAAGTATTCCTGGTGATACTTGCTCATTTATTGGGATTTTTCGTTGATCCTCTAATAAGGATTGCGGCTGTTGTGAAGGTTGTATTCTGAGACGTGATGCTGATAACTGCTCATCTCTATGGAGATACTTATCCTAAGGTCTGCTCATCTACTATTTCTGTTTTCCATGATGTTTGGCTAATGCAGATTTTTGATTTGAGTAGATAAAATCTATGGTGCGGACTTGAGGAGGTTGGATGAGGATAGATGGTTGTGTTTGTGTGCTGGTTGTGGTGGAGTGTGAATGAGCGAGGGGAGGTATGTGGGACCCGTTAGGAACCAGTGTTGCCATCTCTCTCTCTTCCTTCCGCTATATCTCTGCACTCTCCGGATAGTGGTAACACTGCTCCATTAGCATTTATATTCCCATTAGTAACCCCCACCCCCGCCCATATTGTAGGCAACCTTCTCTTGTTGTGCTACTTTTGATGTGTACGTTTTAGGATTGAGGATTAGAGAGTAAGGGATGAGTCTGTATGTGTAGGACCTGTGTTATATTGTGGGCTCAAGGAAGTGAGGTAGGGCCACTGGTTGGGGGTTGTCCTATACGATTGACAGGATATTGCTCCCAACCTAGGGGTGAACAAGCGCCTATAAAAGATCCAATCCGGATCCGAAGCAGCAGAATAAATAGATGAAGGGAAATGGAATATAAGTAGGGAGGATGGAGGGGGGGGGAGTCAAGGCTAACTACAGTAGCAGATATCCAGTGTATGTTTTTGAGAGGATGAATGAGAAAGTAAGGCTATGCAGAAGGGATGAAAGGACCCAAGGAGGAGTGATATGATGTCTGCTAAGGCGGTAGTCCTATAGGATATCGCTGCCACCTGAGAAACTTGCAGATGATAATGCTCCCAACTTAGGAGGCACAACTGATTATTGCGCCTAACTCAGGAGGCACAACTGATTATTGCGCCTAACTTAGGAGGTTCAGCTGATTATTACTCCCAACTTAGGAGTTTATATGATATTGCTCCCAACATAGGTGCTGTCAGCTGATTATTACTCCCAACTTAGGAGTTTATATGATATTGCTCCCAACATAGGTGCTGTCAGCTGATTATTACTCCCAACTTAGGAGTTTATATGATATTGCTCCCAACATAGGTGCTGTCAGCTGATTATTACTCCCAACTTAGGAGTTTATATGATATTGCTCCCAACATAGGTGCTGTCAGCTGATTATTACTCCCAACATAGGTGCTGTCAGCTGATTATTACTCCCAACTTAGGAGCTTGATGCGGATTGTTGCTACCAACCTAGGAGTTAAGCACAGATGATAGATGCAGTCCTTGGTTAAAGGAGCGTATAAATACTTATAGAGGAAATGGAGTATATGGACAGATGACAGAGAGGAGGTCAGGATCAACCATAGAATTTCATATTTTCATGACTAACCAGTTGATATTTTGCTCTCTCTCTCTCTCTCTCTCTCTCTCTCTCTCTCTCTCTCTCTCTCTCTCTCTCTCTCTCTCTCTCTCACACACACACACACACACACACACACACAACGGCGTGCTCACGCCGGCACACACATTTTGAAATTTTTGAAAACAGCTGCTTAATCTATGTGAATTAAAAGATTTAAGTGTGATCTTGGATTTATTGGCACATTACAATATTTCCCTTGTCTAGTCTATATCTGCCCCTCCTTGTCTAAATTCTTACATGTGATTGGGGTAAAGCCTGCATGCAAGTTGTAGCCTGCATTCTCATACTGGCTAATGTCTATCATTAGTCAGCTTAGCAGGCTACCAAGGGATGGCTGTCTAACAACTCTGGCCTTGAATCGAATTTTCTCCACTCATGCCACTGGTGTGAATCGAATTTCCCTCACGATGCCTTTATTGCTGCATAATTATGCATTTAATACATAATGTAAAGGGAAGTCGACGGCATGTCGTTGTGATCTTCTTACTCCCTTGTTCGGAAAATCAGGTTTACCTAATCAGGCCTGTAAATGCTAGAGTCTATATCTGATGGCAACAAAAAGGCATTTTTTTATTACCCGAGTTCCAGATTTTGGGAATTGGTTGATGGGGAGACAGAGTGACCTGCCGTGGCTGTCCCGACAGTTCCCCTTCTACTGAGCACTCGAGTTCACAAAAAGGCAATATTTTCCTTCTCCATTGTATATCAATGTTGAGAACGGGAGTCCTGTTTCCTCCAGCTTCATGTTACAGGTTTAATTGGGGGTCGATGTATTCTAGTTAGCTGAGGTGGGGGGAGGATTTCCACCTAGCTGAGCAGCAACACTCCACATCCTCTCTAGGCCACCGCACAGTCTCCAGTTAAAATCTTTTTTTCTTTTAAAAATATTACTTTGCTTTGATTGAATTATTGTATGGTTTATTTTACAAAATTTATAATTATACATAATAAATTGTTATATATTCTCAAGGATATGAATATTGTCAGCTTGGATTATTTTTTACTCTACTATCAACGAAAGGAGTAGGGGTTCAATTTGATGTCGATACTTATGTTCATCAATATATTCGTTGACATTAGTTTTATCGGGAAAATGTAAACATCGAATTGCCTTTCAAATGTATTTTTCTACCCTAAGACATTAGTTTGTGAATTTCAAAATTTTGCTACGAATTCCCACAAAATGTCTTAATGTTCCATGGAGTACGCCAAGAAAATTGTTAAATTTTATATATGTTTATTTAGGGCATGGATTTTTTTAACATAGGATATATTATATTATATTCTAAAATGAAGAGCTACTAAAGAGAGTGAGGCTTACTTGGAATAAACTTAGTTCTTTATTTCAGCAGGAACCATTTTTATTTTAACCCACAGCAACGGCCGCACAGATAGTTAATTATTTCCGACTTCCTGTGACTATTTCATACATCTAGCTGAATGTCAACGATTTCCCCTCTCCCCCCCCCCCCGGGAATGTTAAAAATATGCAGTCGTTATTTTTGACGGAAAAGTATATTTATTTGATTCCATGAACAATAATACATTTATCAATTTTTGTCTAATAACCATTCCCGCTTCCCGTTTAAAAACAATAATATGTCTAATTTCATGACATTACAAAGCTAAATGTTATTTATTAACGCCCACTTAATCTACCACGTTATCTACAGGTTCCCTCCATGGGAGGAGCCTGAAGTGGATGGAGAGGAGTGGACCCTTCCTGGGAGAAAGGGTGAGAAGCTTCGTGACTGTACTCGCTTCAGTTGAGTACCATGAAGAAGGGAGCCGAAGAAGGGGAACGTTGGGGAGACGATTGGACAGAATTACTTGTAGTTTTGTGTATTCAGTATTTATAAATTAATTATTAACAAGTATAGAAATCGGATCCATGTTATAACCATTCGAGGTGTTGAGGTTGAGTTTCTATATATTGGAGAAGCATTCTATGATTGGTATTTTGATTTGACTAGAAAGGAGTAACCGCCAATATTGATAACTCTCTACTTCCTATTTTCCAGTTAACCTCATCACCACAACAACCCCAGATGGAGTTCCTTCTCTATATGCTCACTCAGGATTAGCTACTTCTAGTTGACCATGCGTTATGGCTGAGACTGGCTACGCCCTGGTCTCCGGACTTCTGTCCAGTGTCCACAAGGGCAGAGGACATTCACCCCTCTACACCAATTGTAGAGACTTCCTAGTTTGTAATTGCCATGAGAGAACAGTCTATGCTAGCGGAACAGCACACGCTAATCATACTGTTCAGCAGTGGACAGCACCTCTCACTCAATTCGTCCCCATACTGTTCACAAACCTACACTAGCAATACAAATTATACTTATTACTATGTGAGAGAGAGCCAGTAGTTTGTGGTAGGATAAAAGATTACAGTAGCGTACGATTGTAGTTAGTTGGTTGCACCTTTCGATTTGGTAGAATGCGCTCCAATTGTCATGGCTTCAGTTGTGCAGTGTATTTTATCCTTTATAGAGGCCGGCATTTGTGGGTATAGCTTTGCAGTGTATGTTGCCCATTACAGAGGCCGGCATTTGTGGGTATAGCTTTGCAGTGTATGTTGCCCTTTATAGAGACCGGCATTTGTGGGTGTAGCTTTGCAGTGTATGTCGCCCTTTATAGAGACCGGCATTTGTGGGTGTAGCTTTGCAGTGTATGTCGCCCTTTATAGAGACCGGCATTTGTGGGTGTAGCTTTGCAGTGTATGTCGCCCTTTATAGAGACCGGCATTTGTGGGTGTTGCTTTGCAGTGTATGTCGCCCTTTATAGAGACTGGCATATGTGGGTGTAGCTTTGCAGTGTGTCGCACTTTATAGAGATCGGCATTTGTGGGTGGAGCTTTGCAGTGTATGTCGCCCTTTATAGAGACCGGCATTTGTGGGTGTAGCTTTGCAGTGTAAGTCGCCCTTTATAAGTTCCTATTTGCCTAGGCGGGAAACGAATTCACTTCTCTAGGTTTACCATGTGAGATTAAGGCCAATGCTCTAACTCACATGGCTAACCTGAGCCACAAACCACTGATTAGATATTACCAGTGTAGGGAAAATCGTATCCGGCAGTTATAATGTACTTAATTAACAATATCTATTATACCTATTTTTGTTCCGAGGAAGGTTTTTTTTGTTATTATTTTACCAGGGTCCATTCCCGTTTATCCGTCCATTCACTAGGCATTTCCTTTACATTGAAGGACTTCCGTCATGACTTCTATCTTCGATAGTATGTAGTTGACGATGAGTTGTGGTTAGGAGTGACAGCATTGGGGAGGTTGGTCTGAGGTTCTGGAGGCTGTCGTGACGAGCGTTGCGAATTGAGGAGGCTAGGGACCCTCTTCACCATTACTACTATTACGTGATAGAAAGAGAGAAATCTTGGGAGCTCTTCCTGCCAGAAGGAGTGAAACTGCCAGAAACATAGTGAAGCCTTTCCTCCCCCGATCTGCTGACATCCGTAGAGAATCGTATTACTTCCCACCAATAGCTGGAACCCACCCGGATTGATAAACCGATACGTCTTTTATTTAAAAACAATTATTTAATCGAGTTCGGTATAATCATATTTAGCTCAAATGATATGTACAATCGGATGACAGTGGTAAGATTGATCCACGCGAATGTAAGCTATAGGGCATTAAGTTCTCAATTTGGCGGGGTTCAAACGTTCATAACAGAATCAAATTCAATTGAGGATACACCAAATTTGTTTATTTGGTATATGCAAAAAGTGGACGTTAATAAATAAATATATGTATGTATTTACCATAATAAATATATTACCGCGAGTTGTGAAGTATAATATTACCAGAAATCGGTATTTCTGTGCTAGCTGCTCATCTCTTTTGTTGTATTTATTGGATGCCTAGTCATACAATGTGCAGTTGTTCCACCTCCATTCTTAATTCCATTATATCATCTCTCTTTGATTTTTCCTATGCTAGCTCTGAGATATTTTTTCTGGTTTCTGCAGACCAAGCCTGGTAATTGTCCCCCTGACAGGAATTCAGTATTCTTGAAAAGAGGAGGTAATGTAAGTAATTACCTCGTCTCTGAATAGTTTGCCGCCGCCATCTGCATGAGACTACTGTACAATTAAGTTTTCGTGCGAAACAGAGAGACTTCCACAGATTAGGGGCTAGTTTCACCTTATAAATACTCCTATTCGCGTGAAACAGATTATAGCACTAGCCTAGTCCTTGCTGTACGAACACCCAATTGATAGCTCTATACATCCTTGGTTGTATCTCACAGGCAGCAGGATGTATGTTAGCGAAAATGTTAGTCCTTGAAAGTTGTCTTTGTTGTTCAGAGTTAAATAATACTTCTAGTATACAATTCAAATTCTAATATATCCTCTTCGGTGTCCGAGATTCTTTAAAAAAGCTGCTCTATATAAGATTTGATTAACATTTAGCCGTCTTAATTTTGATTGATTAGGACAATGGTAGATCAGCGACCTGCCAGTGTGATTGCCACCCTCTCTCACTCTTGGACTAGCCTTACTAGGAATCCCTGTTCTCCCCTTGGTTACGGACTGTAAGGGATGAGCAGTGATAGCTGTATGTTATATGAGGAAGTTGGCTGTATTGGGTTGGAATATGTGTGTGTGCCTGCCTCTGTCCTAGATAAGGGCTTATCCCTGGTAAACAAGATAAGCCCCTCCCTCTCCCCTGTCCACAGCAATGGACCCTTCATCACAGATAAGCCAGCCTTAGCTCCAATTGCCTCAGGAAAATATTCTTATCAGCGACAAATCGTGGAACTGTCAATATTTTGATATATCCTCCCCTTTTGGCTTCCTCCTTCTGGTCAGATCTAGTCTCATATTTACCCATTCTATCTGAGGAGTAAGCCGTTATATTATGGTTCACATTATTTGAAACATAAATACCAAATATTGTTCTCATTGAACTTTTACTTTTTGGGATAAATGTAAATATGTGGCACAGGTGGGAAATGTAGTTAGTTTACGCAGCCCGTCCTGTCGCGAATTGGTCCTGTAGGATTCTCTAATCTCCTGCCATCTTAATCACCTGTTGATAGCTAATGCTATGAGCTATCATATACTATGGATAATTCCATCTCCGCCAGTTCCAACAACCTCATCAAAGCCAATCCTATTATGCATATTTTCCTATGAATATTTGTCTTATATCCATCTGTACATTGCAAGTATATATATATATATATATATATATATATATATATATATATATATATATATATACATACATACATACACACACACACACACACAATCTTAGTAATGGACTGCAGAAGGGGATCACAAACCCACCCTATATTTCCATCCTCACTTCCTTCCTTCGATTTCTCATTAGTTCATTGCTCTTAAGGACAATCACCTACACATCACTTATTATGTCTTCGTATCAAAAATTCTTGTAAGGAAGTGTGACAAATGTTACTTTTATTTTATCTTTTTATTGATTTGCATTGTTCGTTCTTGAGGTATTCTGATATAGACCAAGCAAGGTATTCCCTCACCTTGATGACCTGAAGTCGGCAGCCAACATTCCAAAATCAAAATTTGTTCTTTACACCTTTTTCGTTAATAGCAATATTAATAAAGATTAAAGAATTTATATTTTAATTTGACGTTAAAAGTACCTTTTTGACGTCAATGTACCCCCTCCTTGTTGAAAATCTGAATTCTCTGATAGCCCATGTTATACCTTTGGTACAGTTATCTCAGAAATATAAAACCCCATTGAAATTCTCCCAGCAGTTTTCAACTGCTTGAGCAACAAACGGGCGGGCAGAGAGGCACACAAGAATTTTAATGTTGCTGCATTGTTCCTGGGAATGAATTGAAACGTGTAAAGAATCTATCCTCGCCGAGATTAACTACATTACCAAGAAGTATATATATATGTTGATAGTTATATCTCTTCTACTGTTGGTTTTTGAACATATTGCTTATTCTGCCCCTACATAATAGTTGTTTGATCTTTACCGAAATTGCAACATCAGGGTCATTAATGGTTGAAATGCGAAAGGGGGAGGGTGGGATTGCAATTATTTACAGTTATCTAGGGTAAAACCGGGTGGTAGGGAACAAACCGGGTACCTCCTCTTAGCCGTTGTGTGTACTGCAGTCGGGCAGATAACAGAGGAACTACAATCCACCTTTGAAGAAGAAGCAGCGGCCAAGACGCCAAATCGTTTGTCGTGCTTGTTTTGGGTCGGCGACAATAATTCTGTTTTCGTGGAACCTGCTTATGATTTTGGTGGAAAAGGTGTTTGATTGTACTGCGCTACTATTCCATTTAGAATACAGGCATGTAGTTCCCTTAGTACAAGTTTTAATTATCTTTATTTTAGTTCTAAGTACTTACTTAGACTTACTTCAGACAATTGTCTTTAGCGTTTTGTATGCCCAAATGACGCACTGTTAAACTTTACGCGCGAAGTAAAACCGGGTAGCAGCTATGCCGCGATTCTCGAAACATCAAAAACATAATTTTACCTAATTTTGTTTCATTATTACACTGTAAAATCATGTATAATGACAAACAATATGATAAATCTTGCAACTATGAATTTTTTTGAAATATATAATTGTTTTGAAATAGCTAAAAAGATTAATTTTGTTATTTGTTTATATTTTTTATATTGTTCCCAAAAGGAGGGTTTGTTTTAATGCATCAAATAATATTTTTTATTAACAAAAAAAACATTAATTTGATTAAAAATCTTTACATGTTTATTTTCCCATAAGAAAAATATATGTACGGGGAAAATGACTTTTTAAAAAAAAAAAAAAAGTAGGGTAAAACTTCTTTAAAAATTTAGATTTTGTTTTTGAAACAGTAGTTATGTTACAGATAAATAGACTTTATTTCAACAAAACTTTACTTATTTCAGGTAAAAATTGTGATTTCTGGAAGACTTCGAACCTTAGCTATCCGGTTGTACCCCACTTTCCCCTACAGTTTCAAATGAATCTAAGAGATTTAAAATTGTAAATAATGCATTTCAAAGAAAGAAAAAAAAGAAGGAAAACAAGTAAACAAATGGGCTTATAAGGAAGATGAAGAAGTTATGACCTACCTATTGTCTTCTGTTAGATTGCTTGCGAGTTTATTCTCGATCGTTATGGAAACTGTAGGAAAATTCCTATTTTTAATAAACAACGTTACATATATATTTATTTATTATTATGCATTATTTCATTCCCAAAATATTTCTTTATTTATATTTGTCTTATAATGTTTTCTTCTTTTTTTTTCAGGTGAGTTCAAGTTTTGTTAATTTGAAGATTTAAGGTGAGGCAATCTTCAGTTTAAAATTATTAATTAATTATGGAAGGTCTAGATGGAGCAGAGCTTTTTCCTCGAGTAACTAGAAATAGGATAATGGATATTATTAGGAGACTGGATCGAAGGAGGATGGCGAGCAAAACTAAACTGCACATCAAACTAGAAACTTATATATAAAGGCTGCACGATAAAACTCTATATGTACATTTCAATTGAAATACAAAACTATTGCTGTGATTTAACATATGAGGGGTATCTTTGCAAGAAATACCACACCTACCTCATTAACATCTTATTGCTTTTGCTACTTGCAAATACTGAGCAAATAAATAAAATTTAAAGAACTGCAGCCGCTGTCCGTTTGTATATAGCTGAAATCCGGATTATTGCACACTGACATGTCCACATACATTTTACTACAGATATTATTTGTTTTTGATTTTCGTATAATTAATTGAGGACATGTATGTATCGACACAATAAATAAAATCTGTCTCAGGCTTCCCCTTTTTAACCATAGGTCCTGTTATTGTATTTTGAAAATTTGGTTCTAAGAAATTGACTCGTCGAGTATTGTCGTTGCAACCTGGCTAAAGGCAACTCATTTAGCGTCAAAGAATTAAATAACATTTACAATTTTGTGTGAGATTGACGAGAATCAGTGAATGTGCCCTCCCTGAGTCTAGAGATTGGATTGAAATTCAATGTGACGTCAGGAACTCTGACCTTGGGCAAAGAAAGTACACTCATTCAACTCTACTCGGAGCTTTGGTGACGCATTCACTAAACATTTGTCTCCCAATACATTCCAAAGGAAGGCCTAACATATTTTCCGTGGCCCTACCAATTGGTGGGCTTCCATATTTCCCGGGATCCTACAAATAGGAGGGCTTCCATATTTCCCGTGGCCCTACCAATTGGTTGGCTTCCATATTTCCCATGGCCCTACCAATTGCTGGGCTTCCATATTTCCCGGGATCCTACAAATAGGAGGGATTTCGTATTTCCCGGGATCCTACAAATAGGAGGGCTTCCATATTTCCCGGGATCCTACAAATAGGAGGGATTCCATATTTCCAAACGAAAGCCTTACGTACTTCCCTGGACCCTCGGAATATGACGCTTATAATTATATGTATTGAAAGCATTTACATATAGTATTCTAGTCAACGTTATAATTGTTAGTATTTTAGAAATACAAAACACAACAATATCTTTAAAAACGAAATGATGGATTATCCAAATTTACTAAAAATATTCGGAATGAACGCCCTTGAGAAGTCCTCGTCGTAAATGTTCTAAACTATGTTAGGTTTGTTTAATATATCACAAACCTGGAAGCCATTTCTTTGGAGGTTGATGTGATTTAAAGAGAGGTCTTCCGTTCAGCCATTTTGACGATGGTTCTTGAGTAATGGCTATTCAAATCTCTTCTATTTGTTTGTAGTTAGCTAATTGTGAGAGTGATGCTAATAGGGGAGCATTGTGTTGAAGGACACCTGTAACCTACCTCACACGTAACCATCATTCAAACTGCTGGCAGAACCTCACTCTTCCTCTCTTGGCTGTGCATCATCACCATAAATAAGCAGGGTTCCGGATGCACCAATGTCATCCCTAGAGCAAGGTGAGGTGGCTCTCCATCCAACACCTCTAGTTCCCAATGAATAGTGTTATCTAGTTGGGTCCTTCGTGATAATGGTTTGTGATAAGATTGTACCAGGTATTTGTTTCATCCACCATGAACGTGGATTGTGCTAATTATCTATACTCCATTCCCTTTGAACTTGGGAGTTGATAAGATTCTGATAGTTAACTACACTCCATTCCCTTTGAATCTGGATGTTGATAAGATTCTGATAGATATCTATACTCCATTCCCTATGAACCTGGATGTTGATAAGATACTGGTAGGTGTCTGTACTCCATTCCCTGTGAACCTGGGAGTTGATAAGATTCTGATAGTTAACTACACTCCATTCCCTTTGAACCTGGATGTTGATAAGATTCTTATAGATATCTATACTCCATTCCCTTTGAATCTGGATGTTGATAAGATTCTTATAGATATCTATACTCCATTCCCTATGAACCTGGATGTTGATAAGATACTGGTAGGTATCTGTACTCCATACCCTGTGAACCAGGAAGTTGATAAGATTTTGATAGATATCTATACTCCATTCCCTATGAACCTGGATGTTGATAAGATTCTGATAGTTAACTACACTCCATTCCCTTGCGATTCATTCATATACGTTCTCTTTGACCCCCCCCCCCCCCCGTCTTTTGTTCTTGGATTTTAAAATTAGATACAAATTATTCCGATTCATTATAAATGTTATTTAGAGATAATAAATAGTTTTAAATAAAATGAATATATTATATTGAGATATATTTCAGTTATTGTGTTTCTTTCCGGTCAAGAATGTGTGAATGAAAGAATGACGCTTTTTGGTGTGGAGGTTACTGAAATGTGAATTGACAAAGATTTCTCATTATCGTTTGTATTCATTGACTTCATATTTACGTTGGTGTTAAGTGTTATCCGTATGAAGATTTATCTATTATAAAACTTCAAGTGGGAGATGTGCATAGTTCATTAGTTCAGCGGGGGTTACGCCGCGTGACGGACTATTTTTATATCGATAGGTACCAACAGCCGAGCACGGGCTCAATTATATTTATTTGCGCTGTTTGTTCAAGTAGGGCGTACTCGGGGACGAGTAGATCCGGCAGAATGATAGCGGTGACCGGAAATGATAGATGGATTTCCTTCCTCTGCCGGTGGGGGGCTCATTCATAGAATCACTTCCTGCAACGTCGTCCATCAATCATGAATGAGTTGGACAAACAGAATGTAGTTAGGGTGAGGGTGCCTGCCTCCTCATGAATCATATTACTGTCCAATGTTGTTAGCTATTAAATACTTGCCTAATGCCACTAACCTCCCTCATTCTATTATTTCTACTATTTACTAATGTCTAATAACTTCATTAACGTTGTTTGTTTAAGACGTGGAAAAATAAACCTTCCAATAGTCCCACTACCCTGTATTGAAGTGCAAATATTTACCGTGTTCAACTTTATTCAGCTAGTCTCTGTCTCGAGATGTTGATACACTCCTTATCGACATCTGTTGGGCAGCCCAATAATGGCCCAGCCAATCATATTCAGCAGTTTCCAACTATTTGCTTCCTTTATTGTACCTATTTTAACAGGAAAATCGCCAATTTCGGTTGCAGTCAATGCCCGTCTGACGAATGGGAGATCCTTTCAAATTTGCACACACACGCGAGCGCGCGCGCACATACACACCATCATAAACGGTCTGGTAACTATGAATCATATGGTATTTTGTACAATATTTATATAGCTCAAAAATAAATTCAAAGATAAGTATTCAATAGGCCGAGGACAATAGTTGTAAATCTTAATCATGGGTAGCATTCATTATTTTTAAGTATCAACACTGAGGTGCAAGTCTTTGCTCGGGGAATATTTAAGGCTGAATAATGAGTGTGAATGTTCTTCATTGTAAGACTATACAATACACAACCTATTTACATTGCCTACCTCAATTTTTATGTTCTACCTTTATAATTTCCTGGACTCTATAGAAAGCCCTTGTACTATAGTAAGTATGGTAGAATAAAGGTTTAGCGGTTTCAAACCAATCCTATATTATGAGCAAGAATTCATTGTCATAGTCAGTATTCTATAGTATCATCTATGTATGGTGAGTGATTATTTTATTGTGATCTCTCTCTCTCTCTCTCTCTCTCTCTCTCTCTCTCTCTCTCTCTCTCTCTCTCTCTCTCTCTCTCTCTCTCTCTCTCTCTCTCTCTCTCTCTCTCTCTCTCTCTCTCTCTCTCTCTCTCCCCCCCCTCCTTCCCTCTTTTTCTAACCACCTATACACTGATAGATATACTTATTTACATATTCTATATTTTTGGGAAGGCCAACATACGTTTAAATAATAGTCAAAACTAAAACTCAAGTCATTGACTAAATAAAATGGAGACTGATATCCCTTAGAGTAGTAGCTTCTAGTTTTAAACAAGTCCCGTTTCAGTACCAAGTAAATTCATTTCCTTGAATCCCCATTGGTTTATGTAAATTGGTTCATTATCATTTGCCTAACTTACTGAAATAGTATTAAAATGCTCAGGTTTAGGACGCAAATAATTAATTCATCTTAAAAAAAAAAAAAAAAAAAAATGTTGACAGTTTATTTCGAAGGAGGCGCGTGTTCAGAAAATGACTGCAACTTACTTGTATTTGGAGCATAAGTCAGCATGTTACTAGGAGATTTTGTGTTCTATCCCTAACTAACATCTAGACAGCGCTTCTGGAATGAGGTCACCACTCCTGGAATTACACTGCGATGACCTCATACCAAATCAGCCAGCTGTATGTGTTTGGCTTTCTATAGGTTTGCCATCCAGGCGCACTCATATCCGGCAGAGATATTGGGCACACCTATGCAACATGTAACATTTAACACACCTCCAATCATGTTCTCAATGGCCTACGCTTACACAGTAATTTCTCTAAACCTTCTAATCATTCTTAGTATGTTATAGCCGTACGCATGAAGAATTGAATTTTAATGCGAATTTCAGCACTCTACTGTTATAGTAGGACTATAATTTACATTTTGACCAATAGAAATTATGAGCAATAAATTATAAACCGACCCACAAATAAATTATCTTAAGAGACAATTATACACACCATCAGACGTTAGGAGCAACTAGTGGCAAAAAACTAGTTCCTGGAGCATGAAAGGGATTGTTTACTCGCTGCTGAAGTGGGGAATGGCGCCTCCTCGACCTTGCCCCCATCCAGCTGGCTCCACTACCATCCATCCAACTCTGATCTAGGACCTTGCCCCCATTCAGCTGGCTCCACTACCATCCATCCAACTCTGATCTAGGACCTTGCCCCCATCCAGCTGGCTCCACTACCATCCATCCAACTCTGATCTAGGACCTTGCATCCATTCAGCTGGCTTCACTGCCATCCATCCAACTATAATCTAGGACCTTGCATCCATCCAGCTGGCTTCACTGCCATCCATCCTACTATAATCTAGGACCTTGCCCCCATTCAGCTGGCTCCACTGCCATCCATCCAACTCTGATCTAGGACCTTGCATCCATTCAGCTGGCTTCACTGCCATCCATCCTACTATAATCTAGGACCTTACCCCCATCCAGCTGGCTTCTCTGCCATCCATCCAACTCTGATCTAGGACCTTGCATCCATTCAGCTGGCTTCACTGCCATCCATCCAACTATAATCTAGGACCTTGCATCCATCCAGCTGGCTTCTCTGCCATCCATCCAAGTCTAATCTAGGACCTTGCCCCCATCCAGCTGGCTTCTCTGCCATCCATCCTACTATTATCTAGGACCTTGCCCCCATCCAGCTGGCTCCACTGCCATCCATCCAACTATCATCTAGGACCTTGCCCCCATCCAGCTGGCTTCTCTGTCATCCATCCAACTATAATCTAGGACCTTGCCCCCATCCAGCTGGCTTCTCTGACATCCATCCAACTATAATCTAGGACCTTGCCCCCATCCAGCTGGCTACACTGCAATCCATCCTACTATAATCTAGGACCTTGCCCCCATCCAGCTGGCTCCACTACCATCCATCCAACTATAATCTAGGACCTTGCCCCCATCCAGCTGGCTCCACTGCCATCCATCCAACTATAATCTAGGACCTTGCCCCCATCCAGCTGGCTCCACTGCCATCCATCCAACTCTAATCTAGAACCTTGCCCCCATCCAGCTGGCTTCTCTGCCATCCATCCAAGTCTAATCTAGGACCTTGCACCCATCCAGCTGGCTTCACTGCCATCCATCCAACTATAATCTAGGACCTTGCCCCCATCCAGCTGGCTCCACTGCCATCCATCCAACTATAATCTAGGACCTTGCCCCCATCCAGCTGGCTCCACTGCCATCCATCCAACTATAATCTAGGACCTTGCCCCCATCCAGCTGGCTCCACTGCCATCCATCCAACTCTAATCTAGGACCTTGCACCCATCCAGCTGGCTTCACTGCCATCCATCCAAATATGATCTAGGACCTTGCCCCAATCCAGCTGACTCCACTGCCATCCATCCACGGAAGTGGTGCGTGGACTGATATAGTGACATCCCTTCTTGAACCAGTGCGTTTTGAGACCAGAATCCATTCATCACTATCCTCTTCATGATGGATGTGGGGCGTGGATTGATATGGTGACATCCCTTCTTGAACCATTGCGTTATGAGTCCAGAAGCCATTCATCACTATCCTCTACATGCTGGATGTGGGGCGTGGATTGATATGGTGACATCCCTTCTTGAACCATTGCGTTTTGAGTCCAGAAGCCATTCATCACTATCCTCTTCATGCTGGATGTGGGGCGTGGATTGATATGGTGACATCCCTTCTTGAACCATTGCGTTTTGAGCCCAGAATCCATTCATCACTATCCTCTTCATGATGGATGTGGGGCGTGGATTGATATGGTGACATCCCTTCTTGAACCATTGCGTTTTGAGCCCAGAATCCATTCATCACTATCCTCTTCATGCTGGATGTGGGGCGTGGATTGATATGGTGACATCCCTTCTTGAACCATTTCGTTTTGAGACCAGAATCCATTCATCACTATACTCTTCATGCTGGATGTGGGGCGTGGATTGATATGGTGACATCCCTTCTTGAACCATTGCGTTTTGAGACCAGAAGCCATTCATCACTATCCTCTTCATGATGGATGTGGTGCATGGATTGATATGGTGACATCCCTTCTTGAACCATTGCGTTTTGAGCCCAGAATCCATTCATCACTATCCTCTTCATGATGGATGGTGGGCGTGGATTGATATGGTGACGTCCCTTCTTGAACCATTGCGTTTTGAGCCCAGAATCCATTCATCACTATCCTCTTCATGATGGATGTGGGGCGTGGATTGATATGGTGACATCCCTTCTTGAACCATTGCGTTTTGAGCCCAGAATCCATTCATCACTATCCTCTTCATGATGGATGTGGGGCGTGGATTGATATGGTGACATCCCTTCTTGAACCATTACGTTTTGAGACCAGAAGCCATTCATCACTATCCTCTTCATAATGGATGTGGGGTGTGGATTGATATGGTGACATCCCTTCTTGAACCATTACCTTTTGAGACCAGAAGCCATTCATCACTATCCTCTTCATAATGGATGTGGGGCGTGGATTGATATGGTGACATCCCTTCTTGAACCATTGCGTTTTGAGCCCAGAATCCATTCATCACTATCCTCTTCATGATGGATGTGGGGCGTGGATTGATATGGTGACATCCCTTCTTGAACCATTGCGTTTTGAGCCCAGAATCCATTCATCACTATCCTCTTCATGCTGGATGTGGGGCGTGGATTGATATGGAGCCAGGTGGTGGTTGCCAGATGCCTCCTTTATCATCTAACTACTCACCATTTACTTTCTTCTTTCACAATAAGGACCTATATTTACGTTTGAACTGCAATGAATTAGGCTCTTGTAAACCTGTCTCCTGAGTTTGTTGTATTAATCAACTTGAACCGTGTAGTTCTAATATATTTTTATTCTTTGTATGTGTTCGTGATTCTTTTGTATTTTGGCCTAGAGTTCGAAATTTTCATAGGTTTTTCTATGAATTATTATTACCTTTATATTTTGGACATAACTAGCTGCAGACATTAATCATGTTTCTATTTTCTCCCGAAATTGTCTATCGATAGTCAATTCAGTTGAATAGAGAAATGTCCCATTAATATCTTCAATTTTCAATTCGTACTTTTTTATATTTTTCCTTCTAATCCCTTATTATCTGTAGCTTATTAAGACAATTCCGATAGAAATATGTTTCGTATCATGTTAATTACAGTCAGGACGAGCTTTCCCCGTATTCAGGTTCTCTCCTTCTGTCCTGGAAACTTACCGGACCATGGAACCGAGCAGAGTAACGTCCTCAAATCCTATCTAGATATTGTTTTACATTGCGTGCTATGAGCCTGCCCTTGGAAATGGTTAGATGGAGCTGATAAGGCCGAGATCCGCTTTCTCAATGAGGCTTATGTAGGAGTAATTAGTATTTATTAAGGCCCCAGCCTAATGACCGCCATATAGGCTCCAACTGGCAGCTCTACGGCTCGTCCATGGTTGAGTTGAGTTGTAGTGTGGAGTTATAGAATGAAGGAGGATGAGGTTGGCTAGGGGTCTGTAATTGGAGGGTGATAGCTATTGGCCGCAGTAAAGATGGCGCATCTACAAGGAATGTTATGACTGTTAGTAACTAACTAAAACAATGCCATCGATTCAGCTCTTCAAATAAACACAAATATATATATATATATATATATATATATATATATATATATATATATTAAAATTAATCCCTCTTTCCTTTAGTTACGGCATCACACGTGAACAGTTGAACCAATTTCGATAATTCTTTTTTTGTTGGGTTTGTTATTTTAAGGAGATAGTTCTTGTGAAAGAAAAAAAAAATAAGAAAGCTGTGTGGAACATTAAAAATAGTAAACTTAACGACCGTATTTCGTTTTCTAATGCCAGAAACAATACAGCAATATTTCGTTTCCTTGATTTTTCGACACATTTGTTTATTTTGTTATTTAGAGTAACGTTTGTTTTACATTCTTTTGTCGAATAACTAACGAAGTATAAACGAGATAAACGCTAAAAGCTATTGCTGGAGTCAACAATTTTATTTCTCACAAACGACTGAACCGAACTAGGTATGTTGCTTCTAAGGTAGGCATGAAATGAAAAATTGCCATAATTCGTTCCTTATTTGTTTTTCGTCAAAAGTGCACATAACAAAAGTTTACTTTGATATTTAAAGTAGCTTTTGCTATATACACTATTGTCGTATAACGCAGTATTAAAATTATATTATTATTTTTATTACTAACGTCCACCTTCTGCAAATAAGGCTAATCGGGACGGGTTATCTACAGGTTACCACTCTTTTCTAGCCAGGGTGGGATTTAGGATGTTATTTAATGAATTTCGTCACTAAATAATTTCCTTTGCCCAGGCGGGAATCGAACTCGCCACTCTAGGTTTACCGTGTGAGATAAAGGTCAACGCTTTAACTCACATGGCTAACCTGAGCCCCCATTTTAAAATGATATACTCTAAATACTATTGCAGGAGATCAATTTTATTAGTACTAAGTTTATTATAGTAAAGTAGAATTTTATTAGAGTAAAGTGTATTAGATAAAGGCACATTATAGAAAAATTACGTTATAATTTAGACTTATATGATAAGTTCATGATTCGGATTAGTGAGGTTATAAATCTCTGCCCCCCCCCCCTACCTCAGTTGTTATTTATTTTCACTAGAAAATAACTTAGTTATTTATTTCAAATATAAATATAAACTACCAGAGCATTTCGGTTATTTAATTATTATTATGTATGTATGTATGTTATTAAACAAAGTCGTGCTGAATTCGCTCAGCGGAAGTTGTGGGGAACCAAACTCATTAATTCTGTTATATATTACCTTATTTCCTCCGATATGTTGACGTTATTGAAATAACTATGCACTATCTATAACTATTAAAAATTTCTTGGTATTGTCGTTATGACAACATACAATTGCCTTTTTAGCTTATTCAGTCAACAATGATTTCCCGGGCATCGCTACCCGGTGGGCGGGCAAGGCACTGTAATTTGGTGTAGCTTAGGTTGCCGCAGATGAGGCAGTTCTAACTCATTGAAATATTAATCACATTTTACGCGATGATGGTTACGAAATACATCTGAGTCCTTCCTTTAATCTATCAAAAGTGACAGGGTGCAAAATTTCTGGATGAGGTGATCCAGATTAGAACCTTGGAAGCTAAATTTTCTTTGGTTTGTTGTAACTAATGTGCACCGTTGTGAGTTTCCTGCTCATCATCGTGAGGAGCTAGATGAACAGAGTCCTTTGGTCTAAAATGGTACTAGTGCACAAGAAGCGTCTGGATGTGGCCATTCGTCGTTGCAAGTCGGTGTATAATAGTATCCCTCTGAACAAACGCAGCTTTGAAATGAAGGAGGTTTATAATGTGCCGAAATAGAAGAGAGGAGAGGAAGACTGCTTTGAGAGTAGTTGAATGGAGGAGGCTGGACTATAATTGGAGACAGCTGTTGTCCCTACCTCCATCCACCAACCACAGCCACATGTATACTATCTCAACATTCAAAAACGATACTGCTACAACTCTTCTTCTCAACTTTCGTATAGGTCCGGAAGAGTAGATGTTAGTTCATATCTCATCTGGGCTTATTTAATGTCATATTCGCTCATTCGGGATGTAATTCAAGTTCATGCCGGCGTTTGACAAATAGCTCACTCATTTGAATGGAAAGCTGGAAAGCATATTTGTGAGATATCCCCATTAAACAATACAACCAGTTTGTTTAAACATATATCCTTGAAAGAATGACGATGCAAGGACTGGGTTACTGTCCTAGAAATGACAAGTTCATAGCTCGAGTTGGGACATCTTTGGCTCAACGTGAATGGTGGAATGAGTTTCAGCGGCCCCTTTGCAGCTACGAGATATAAGTCTGCAATTTTTTTTATTCAAATATCTGCTCATTTGGTTCGAGCCCGTTGCCAGTCTCCGTCTTATGGCAGTGGGAACAAGTATTTGCTTCCTCCCATATTGTTGGTATTCGTCATCTACCCGGATAACTAACACTCTTCCCTGATAATAAAATTGCCTGCTTACTTCAGATATTGAGAGGGTATTTCATAATGACAGCTTCTGCGTACTTCAGATATTGAGAGAGGATTTCATCTATCTTAATAACTCTCTTCCCTGATAACGACATCTCCTGCATATATCAGGATATTTAGTTTTTAAAAGACTGGGTTGTTTCCAATAGTTTCAAACTAACATGGAAGTCCCATTATAATTAGTACTCTGGAATATGCTGGATGGTAGAGGAACCAATTGATAAGGATCAATAAAAAGGCCTTGTCCTCTACTTTTTTTAATATTATGCAGAGTGCACTTTTGGAGTCAGAACTCAATCGTCAGTGCCTGCTGACAAACAAAACCTTGAGTCAATTTAACAATCATAGCATGGCCATAAGTAAAAAACAAACACAAAAATAAAGAATAAAAACAATACAAAATTTAATAATTAATCAACTAATAAAAATTAAAGAAGTTAAAAGCGATAAGCGAATGTCAAAAACTTAAAACTATAAATAAAATTAAAAAACAACTCAAATTACAGATAGGAAAATAATATAAACGTATCACAGTGGGTGGGAACCCTGAAATGCACACCAGAGGACATGTAATGCAACAGCCCCTCCCACTAGTCCGATTTCAGCCATCAACGAACTTGATCTTCCTTTTTACATAAAACGATTAAATTCCGAGTTTGGTAACGATCAAACAAAAATTGCGACCGCTAGAGCGTTAACAGACAAATATATATATATATATATATATATATATATATATATATATATATATATATATATAATTTTGAACGGACCTCATTTTCGTCATCTCCTGGGTAGGATCGATGGACATTTGAAACAAATTTTCGAAACTCGCATTATGAGTACGACCTCAATAGCTGATTTCCCTTAAGGGAAATCTGCTAAAACAGTAGAGGACAAGGCCTTTTTTTGATCCTTATATTTAGTACGTCTAAATGTGTAGGCATAATTTAGATTTCTTAAATGTTTACAGGATCCTGCCCTCTAGTTAGACGTAGTTAACCCAAATAAACAAAGAGGAGAGGCAATGTACAACCGTAGACTTACGCGATGCCCTGGTAAGCTTATGGAATCTTTCCTTTTATTCCAGTAGGGAGTGGGAGGATTGCATCTATAACTGACAGCAAGTCAAGGGACACTGGCATCATTTGTGTAACAGTTTGCATATCATTAGAATGGAGGTGGCTTTTGTGTTTACCTTCTATTAAAGAGTAAGGCTAAGGTTATATTGTTTGTAATGGAAGGTTTGTTCACCCCTCCACCTTCATTTCCACAGCTCTTCCCACTCTTTTATCAAACAACTACACCTCATGATTATCACTCTTATCTTCTGTGCATGCAGGAAGTCCTAATGCCCTATTCGACTATTGACCAAGGCTTAGTTTCCATAGGGATCACATTCATAAGGATTAAATTGTCAAGAACAAGACGAGGAAGAGAAATTGTTGGCTTGAAAGGATTGTGATATGAGGAGTAAGAAGGCTAAGTTAGAAGCATTGACCCAGATAATGATTAAGCCAAATAATAATATGTTTGTTATCCATATACACGCCCTGACAGCAAGTTAGAGTATTAAAGTTCATCGGAAAATTATATTAATAGCAATTTGGTTTAAACCCATTTTTTTCTAGATAGGCTTTTAGCTTCTTGTAACAAAATATTTAAATGTATCTGAATTCAAGATGGCCCTACTTGTTGCTGTGTAAATGGAAGTAATATGTTAAGTAGGTGCTTCCGGCTGGGGTAGAGCGGTGTAGAGGATATAAACATGGAAATGCTGTTGGGAGCCAACAACATTACTGCCTTCTCTAACACGTCGTTTTACTGTCTCCCTAAGTGCTCGCTCTCAACATCTTCTTCGACGACGTTTTATGACCGAGTCCAGAAGGTATTCCAAGTATCTTCGCGACATCTTAACCAGTTTGAAAATGACAATTATTTTACGAGGGTGGACCTTCCGATTGTACTATTCGCTGTGAACTTAAGCAGCTGATCTTTTAATTATCACCAGCTCCTGGATAGCACAGAATCCCGGGTGTAAACGCCTTGAGGAGGAACTCTCTGAAAGGGGGTCACCTGGGAGAATGGATACTGGCAGACAAAATGTTGGGGAGTGGCAGACCGGTGGATTGTTGCCCTCTGGGATTGTCCTATTCACAGCAGCCAGTCAATGCTAGGGCGAGGTCCAGGTACTCTAGCCCCAATAGCAGGTACGATTTTAGCCTCTTAGAGTTCAACGAAACTGTTAGATATCAAGTATGGTATAGATCTAATAAGAATTTCCAAGTCAAGACATAAGATATGTTCTTTAGAGTTGAATAGAACGGCTAAATATTGAGTATGGTATAGGCCACATAAATATTTTCGAATTCAGAACGTGACACATTAGTTTAAATTTAATAAAGGTCCGTTGAACACAATGTTTGGTATTTAAGCTTGGAATAAGACATTTATGATATATTCGCTTATTCTTAAAGTGCAATCTCTAAAGTGAAGGTTTCCTAAAGGTTGAAAACTAAAAAAATTCAAACACCCCAGTTAATTATCAAGATCTAGAAAAAAAGTCCGTCACGCAGGGGCTGCGTAAACTAAGCAGATTTCCCACGTGAAGTTTTACAATAGAGAAATTTCACGAGAGCTGAGCAGTTAATGAAACGGCCGAACTAGCTTTTGGCGGGAAAGCCACTTCGTCCTTTAGCCGGCCAGATTTAATAAAAATGCAAATATCTCGGTTAATATTCAAGATAGAGAATAAATGTATATAACAATATTTATAGTAAATTTAATTTGTAATAAGATTGGTTCTATACAATTTTTCGAATCGACGCATAGTAACGGAGATATTTTGAATTTTCGAAAATCCTCCCCTCTAAACCCCCCTCCCACTGGTTCGATTTCAGCCGTTAACGAACTTGATCTTTCTTTTTACATAAAACGCTTAAATATGAAGTTTGGTAAGGATCAAACAAAAATTGCGACCGCTAGAGCGGTAACAGTCAAATATATATATATATATATATATATATATATATATATATATATATATATATATATATATACAGTTTTGAACGGACCTCATTTTCGTCATCTACTAGGTAGGATCGATGGACATTTGAAGAAAAATGTCGAAAATTCCGTCATGAGTACAACCTCAATAGCTGATTTCCCTCAAGGGAAATCTGCTAAATATTTATGTAGCAACACTTATAATAAACTAAATGTGCATAAGATTGGTTGTGTACAATATTTAGAACCCAACTCATTATAACGGTGATACGTATATCGAATTTGTCGAAATTCACCCTCTAAACCCCTTCCCCCTTTCACTGGTCCGATTTCAGCTATTGACTAACTTGATCTTTGAATATCAAGTTTGGCAATGACCAAAGAGAATTTTTGGCCGCTGGAGCGTTACGTTACAATTACCATTATGTGTATAAAGAAGAATATATATTTATATAGTTTTCAACGGACCTCATTTTCGTCATCTCCTGGTTAGGATGGATGGACTTTTGAAGAAATTTTCCAAAATCGCATCATAAGTACAACTTACAACAGTTGATTTTCCTTAAGGGGAATCTTTTAAATACTACAAATTCCTCCTAACTTGTAATAGAAAAAAAATAGTACAGAAATGTTTTTGTTTTATCTGTGAATTATACTGTATGGTATTTTTTCGAGATGCATAGGAGATATCATACATGCCTCGAAAAAGAAATAATTCTAAATGCAGTGCTGACATCGACGTGCGTATTTAATCTAATAGGAGTAGCAGTGATGTGGGTATTTCATTCACAAATATAGATGAGAGCTGATGATTGTGCCGCCCACATGTGGCCACATTCCCTCTTCACTCATCACCGCAATGACAAGCCACATTAATGTGGGGAATTTAAAACTGTTGACTAGAACAATAGGATGAATGGATGACTAAGCTATAGGAATGACTGTAAGGGGGCTGCTGGTTCCGATGTAGGCTCGCCTCTACCTCCCAGACTCCAGATATTCCCCTATGTAGGATTGTCAGCTACTTACCTATTATCACTACTTTTAGCAGCTTAAGGGAAATCAGCTATTGAGCTCGTACTCATGACGCGATTTTCGATAAATATCTTCAAATGTCCATTGATCCTACCCAGGAGATGACGAAAATGAGGTCCTTTCAAAAATATATATATATATATATATATATATATATATATATATATATATATATATATATATATATATATATATATTTGTCTGTTAACGCTCTAGCGGTCGCAGTTTTTATTTGATCGTTACCAAACTCCATATTATTATACCGTTATTATGGGTCGGATCGAAACATTGTATAGAATCAATCTTATTGTAAATTAAATTTACTATAAATATTGTTCTATACATTTATTCTCTATCTTGAATATTAACCGAGATATTTCCATTTGTATTGTGTGTGTGGTCGGCAGAAGTCGGCTATATTCTGGACTTTCCGCCAAGAGCAAGGTCGGCCGTTTCCGTAACAGTTTGTTCCTCGTGAATTGGTTTAGAGATTCGTTACTACTACTGTTATTAGTAAGCAGATTTCTCTTTTGTAAAACTTCACGTGGGAAATCTGCATAGATTACGCAGCCCCTGTGTGACGGACATTTTTAAAATTATTTTTCTTCCCTCTTCTTAGGACTGTGGTTTAAGAGGTGGACTTACAAAAAAGCTTGGAGCACGTTGGCTATCTCGTCATACTCTAAATCCTTCTGAATAATCATTTTCGAAATATCATAAATTTATCTTGTTCTCAAGAAACGGAACTACATTACACAAAGTGGGAACCGAGTTTTCAAGGGAATTATGAAATAAGATAAAGGATATTAAGCCTTATAATTGAATGGCCCGAAAAAGACTAATGATTTCCTAAGAGAAGGATAGAATAAACAGAGCCATTGTCGCTATTGCAGTCGGCGGTCAAAGGCGGAAATAGATATGATAACGTCTGTAACATGATGAGGATCAATGAAAAGGCCTTGTTCTCTACAAGTGCCTGTGACATGATTAATTTCTGGACAGCTAGTTCAGAAACCGAATGGATTGTTAAGGCAATCTAGGAGCAAGTAGATCCTACAGACGGCATGTGTTGAAATATTTCCGAGCTTAGCAATAAACTTATATTACGTTAGGCTGTATAAAATGGTGAAAAGTATTTATAGGGTCACAATAATGTATTTAAGTCATCACAGAATTTTAATGGAATTCGCTATTGTGGGAGGGGTGGGGGTGGGGAAGTTATCTCGAACTACAACATAACAAGCATCATTCTTATTCCTAATCCTTTTAATTTTAATTATTTTGATACGTGCAGTGTACTTTTGAGGTAAATGGCGGATATCGCAAATTATTAAATAAGTAACGAAATTACTTCATTGTTAAGCAGTTATGTATTTTGCAAGGCAGTCGATGATGCCTAGAGGTTGAAATAAGAACCCCTGATTGGGAGAGGTTATTAGCCTCCACGAGAGGTGGTCGCAATAAGAAGGAAATAATGCCACTTAACCTTCCTCCTCATGAACCATTTAGAGAATGGAGTTCTCCAGTAAATAGCTTCTTTCCCTCCTAGCCCATGCTCTGCTCTAGTGGTTATTAAGTAGTACACTCCGTAGGCCAATACTCTAAGGCGACCCCACTCTGATAGTGTTACACTGGATAGACCATAGGAAATACTATATGACCACCTATCACTGGCAGCTATACATTTTGAATTAATTACCTTTTTTTTGCTCTTTGTGGCCTCTCCTCTGCCAACCCTCTATTTCAGCAATTTAAAAGGGTTCCTTCAGTTATTCCTGTCTTGACCGAAATTGTATTAGGTCAGCTAAACCTTTGTTGTAAAAGACCATTAGTCATATCTATTTTCAACGAATTGCATTCCGTAAGGCAAAATTTTGTTTACAAGGTATCAAAATAATAGTGTGTAAAAAAAAGAGAAGTCCGTCACGCAGAGGGTGCGTAAACTAAGCAGATTTCCCTCTAATAATAGATAAATCTACATACCGGTAACACAACGGCACCGAGAATATTAAGTGAACAAACGATAATAAGAAACCTCCCGACGGAAAGCTTCTGGAATATAAACAAACAGTTCTGCCAACTTCTTACCGGAATGAAAAACAATTACTGTAATATATCTGAATATAACGTATTAATTTCATTGAAAACTATTTACTACATTTAGTACTTAAATTATAATGAATCAGAATAATGTTTATTCTGAATGATTTGTTTATTACAAAACCGAATATTGATTGTTTAACATGAGTAGAGTGGGGGTTTGCTGAAGGCTGAAAAATGCAAATATCTCGGTTAATATTCAAGATAGAGAATATATGTATATATCAATATTTATAGTAAATTTAATTTGCAATAAGATTGGTTCTATACAAGTTTTCGATCCGACGTATAGTAACGGAGATATTTCGAATTTTCAAAATCCTCCCCTTTAAACCCCCTTATCTTCCTTTTTACACAAAACGATTAAATACCGAGTTTGGTATATATATATTTTTGAAGTTTTTGATTCTCCTGGGTAGGATCCACGAACATTTGAAGAAATTGTTCGAAAATTGCATTATGTCATGAGTACGACCCTAATAGCTGATTTCCCTTTAGGGAAATCTGCTAAAATTACAGTTTCATCGAATTCAAGATTTCTAAGGACTGTTTAATCCTACTTAATACTTAACAGTGCTTAATAATCCCTTCAGAGCTTTTTCTAGGCTTGTCCCATTCGACATCTTCATAAGAAGCCTCAGTTTAGTTATTTGTTCAAAGAAGAATCATGACAGTGTCCTACCGAATTCTCGTAATTTATTTATTACGGACATTACTGGACAAAAAAAATCACAGCTGCTGAAGCAACTCATAAAATTATTAAATATGGTAGGGAAGGTGCTCTTACAAGCACACTGCTCGGCGTTGGTTTACGAAATTCAGCAGTCGAGACTCAGCGTTGGAAAGGAAGAAGGGGGCGACCATTAATGGATATTTGATGAGGTTCTGCAGGAAGCTATTTAGTCAAATCCATCCACAAATACTCGCGGACTTGCCAGGAAGTGCGGTGTGAGATGTCAGTCGCCGTCTACACTCCATGGACAAGGCAAAAGAGCAGTAGACTGGTCCATCACGGTCTTACTCCTCATCAGCTTAGAGGTTAGACATTTTTGAAAATAAATTGAAAAAAGGTCCTTCTTATACGAGATTTTACCGGACATTTTTTTTTTTTTTTTTTTTTGAATTTTGAAGGTGTTATTCATCACGAATTTGTTCTTGTTAGCTCTATGAATTCTGATCTTTACTGCGATTACAGGAAAGATTATACGCAAAGTTGCCATAGCGTTATCCTGCTTTGATCAACTGAAAAGGAGTTTTATTCCAACAAGATAATACACGTCGTTCTCACACTTCCCGTCAAGCCAAAGGAGAGTTTAAAGAACTTCATGGATTCAAACGTTTGCCTCATCCACCATATAGTCCAGACCTCGCACCAACGGAATACTACTTGTTTTGATCCAAGTCGCATTTTCTTCAAGGAAAAACATTAGATAATTTTTCGGAAATTAAAATTGTAGTGAGAGGTCGTTCCAAAAATGGTATCAATGTGGGATCGAGCAAATTGCTGGTTGAAAAACGTTCATTTTTTTTAATATACTCTATTAGTTTCCCTATCGCCATCACAATGGCATAAAATGAGCTCATGCTTTCTCACAAGTAACCAATAGCTTTTCTTACAACGCAGTGGCATTAGGTCAGTTCATGGGTTTTTGAAAGAGACCTAAGCTTTTCGGATGTGCAACTCCGGTCTTATGCAGAAGCAATAATTCAAACATTGGTCTTTAGTTCGCCTTTCAATATAGCTGCTTCAATGCATATCATCTGAATATCGTCCAGGTTCTATTCTGCCGAATCGGTATTATAGATTGAAGGCTAATCTATAACGATTGTTTTGAGAGTTTATTGTTAGGATATAGAAAGTCTTATATGATCTGAGTCTTATATGTTTTAGGCATGACTTATCACAATTTATATTTGCTATAAAGAATAATGCCTGATGCTAGAGATTATTTTATTTACTTACTTCATACCTTTGGATTTTGTTTAAACGTTTGACGTCATAACTTACTACGCCTTAGGTTCTGACTCAATCGCACATGTGAGGAGTTGACATATGCATACGCAGGGAGTTGATACTCTTGTATTGACAATGTGACCATTTATTATTTATTGCTGTTATTATAGTGCGTTAGGTATGTATCACCTTGCCCCCATTATGGGTATAACAGCTCGATACTTGAGTATTATCAGCTTGATATTGTTGTTATCAAAGAGTAAACGCGATTAGCTTGCCCGTCTCCCCGTGGCTTAGCCTCCCATCTAGCCTATACCTATCATCACACCAACATCTACTAGCAATCGGCTGTATTCCTGTCTGTTAGACCATCTCCCCCGTAGCTTAATCTCCCATCTTCTTGATTATTCCTGCTATCACACCAATATCTACCTCCTTTCTCTCCCTACACGAGCAATATGTTTCATTCTTCTCAGTTAGACCATCTCCTCGTGGCTTAGCCTTCCATCTCGCTTATTCCTGCTATCACACCAATATCTACTCCCTCTCTCCCTCCATGAGCAGTCTGCTAAATCCTCTCTGTTAGATCATCTCCCGTTGGGTTACTCTCCCTTCTATCATATTCCTATCGTCACGGCCGGATCTGTTACCTTGCTTCCACTATCAGCATATTTACACGCCACAGATATAGCTGTTTGTATTCCCCTTTTATAGGCCATCTTCCTGGGGCTTAGTATGCTTGTTAGATACATGCTAGTGCATTACTTGGAAATATTTTATTTATCTGCCATACTCGATATTTAACCGCTCCAGTAATTAATATTAACTCAGACCAGTAATTGGGGAAGGGATATAGTGAGGATTCAAAAACTACCCGAGCAGAATGGTGATAGCGTCAAGATATCCGGAGGCTGGTCTACGCCCACTCTACCATATCCACTCCCCTTCACTCAATTCCCCAAGCAATGTGGTGATAGCCTCATGATGTCTGGGTGCTGTTCCTCGCCCACTCTACCATATAGACCTCCCCTCTATCCAATTCCACAAGTAGCGTAATGATAGCCTCATTATATCTGGTTGCTGCTCCTCGTCCCCTCTACCATATCCACTTCCTCTCCACCCAATTCCTCAAGCAGGACTGTGATATCCTCTTGATGTCTGGGGGCTGTTCTTTGCTCACCCTACCTACCACCTGCACCTCCCATCCAACCAATTTCTCGAGATCAGAAATTTAGACGAACAGAATTCGAGAGTTTTGGGAGGTAGGGAAAGCACATACTCATACTGTCATCGTGTCACACCAGGTTATGATTCAGTAGGTAGGGACAATGGTTCTGGAAAAGAATGAGGGAAAGTAGGCACGAATAACAGACCCTGCTTGAGGAATTGGGTGGAGGGGAGGTAGAGGTGTTAGGGTGGGCGAAGAACAGACCCCAGACATCATGCGGATATTACTAACCTGCTTGAGGAATTGGGTGGAGGGGAGGTGGAGGTGTCGGGGTGGGCGAAGAACAGACCCCAGGCATCATGAGGATACGACTATCCTGCTTGAGGAATTGTGTGAAGGGGGAGGTGGTGGTGTTGGGGTGGGCGAAGAACAGCCCCCAGGCACCATGAGGATACGACTAACCTGCTCGAGGAATTGGGTGGAGAGGAGGTGGAAGTGTCGGGGTGGGCGAAGAACAGCCCCCAGGCATCATGAGGATATTAATAACCTGCTTGAGAAATTGGGTGGAGGGGAGGTGGAGGTGTCGGGGTGGGCGAAGAACAGACCCCAGGCATCATGAGGATACGACTATCCTGCTTGAGGAATTGGGTGAAGGGGGAGGTGGAGGTGTTGGGGTGGGCGAAGAACAGCCCCCAGGCACCATGAGGATACGACTAACCTGCTTGAGGAATTGGGTGGAGTGGAGGTGGAAGTGTCAGGGTGGGCGAAGAACAGCCCCCAGGCATCATGAGGATATTAATAACCTGATTGAGGAATTGGGTGGAGGGGAGGTGGAGGTGTCGGGGTGGGCAAAGAACAGACCCCAGGCATCATGAGGATATTAATAACCTGATTGAGGAATTGGGTGGAGGGGAGGTGGAGGTGTCGGGGTGGGCAAAGAACAGACCCCAGGCATCATGAGGATATTAATAACCTGCTTGACGAATTGGGTGGAGGGGAGGTGGAGGTGTCGGGGTGGGCGAAGAAACAGACCCCAGGCATCATGAGGATACGTCCTATCCTGCTTGAGGAATTGGGAGAAGGGGGAGGTGGAGGTGTAGGGGTGGGCGAAGAACAGCCCACAGGCACCATGAGGATAATACTAACCTGATAGAGGAATTGGGTGGAGAGGAGGAGGAAGTGTCAGTAGTGGCTAAAGATCAGACCCCAGATATCATGACGATACGACTATCCTGCTTGAGGAATTGGGTGGAGAGGAGGTGGAGGTGTCGGAGTGGGCTAAGATCAGATCCCAGACATCATGACGATACGACTATCCTGCTTGAGGAATTGGTGGAGTGGAGGTGGAGGTGTCGGGGTGGGCGAAGAACAGCCCCCAGTCATCATGAGGACATTACTATCCTGCTTGAGTAATTGGTTGGAGGGGAGGTGCAGGTGGTAGGTAGGATGAGCAAAAACAGCCCCCAGACATCAAGAGGATATCACAGTCCTGCTTGAGGAATTGGGTGAAGGGGGAGGTGGAGGTGTTGGGGTGGGCGAAGAACAGACCCCAGGCACCATGACGATACGACTATCCTGCTTGAGGAATTGGGTGGAGCGGAAGGTGGAGGTGTCGGGTGGGCGAAGAACAGCCCCCAGACACCATGAGGACATCACCATCCTGCTTGAGAAATTGGTTGGACGGGGAGGTGCAGGTGGTAGGTAGGGTGAGCAAAGGAACAGCCCCCAGACATCAAGAGGATATCACAGTCCCTGCTGAGGAATTGGGAGAAGGGGGGAGGTGGAAGTGTTGGGGTGGGCGAAGAACAGCCCCCAGGCACCATGAGGATACGACTAACCTGCTCGAGGAATTGGGTGGAGAGGAGGTGGAAGTGTCGGGGTGGGCGAAGAACAGCCCCCAGACAACATGAGGAAATAAAAATCCTGCTTGAGGAATTGGGTGGAGGGGAGGTGCAGGTGGTAGGTAGGATGAGCAAAAACAGCCCCCAGACATCAAGAGGATATCACAGTCCTGCTTGAGGAATTGGGTGAAGGGGGAGGTGGAGGTGTTGGGGTGGGCGAAGAACAGCCCCCAGGCACCATGAGGATACGACTAACCTGCTTGAGGAATTGGGTGGAGAGGAGGTGGAGGTGTCGGGGTGGGCGAAGAACAGCCCCCAGACACCATGAGGACATCACCATCCTGCTTGAGAAATTGGTTGGACGGGAGGTGCAGGTGGTAGGTAGGATGAGCAAAAACAGCCCCCAGACATCAAGAGGATATCACAGTCCTGCTTGAGGAATTGGGTGGAGAGGAACTATAAGTTAGATCGAAAAAATGTATAGAACAAATCTTATTGCAAATTAAATAGTCTATAAATATTGTTCTATGCATATTTCCTGTATCATGAATATTAACCGAGATATTGCCATTTTTCGGTTTTCAGCTTCAGTAAACCCCCACTTATACTCGTGTTATATAAACAATACTCTGTTATATAATAAACCACACCATTATTTGAAGCTTAAATACCAATATTATTTTCCAGAGACCTTTATTATACGTGATAGATGCAAATATGTTCTTGTGACCCCACTTCTTAAGTTTTTGGTCTACTTAAATTTGATTGATTGAGATAAAAATTATTCTGATTCATTATAAATTACATTACTAGATATAGTGAATAGTTTTCAATCAAATTAATACGTTATATTCAGATTCATTACAGTAATTGTTTTTCTTTCCGGTAAGAAGTTGGCAGAACTGTTTGTTTACATTCAGATGCTTTCCGTCGGGAGGTTTCTTATTATCATTTATATTTATTAACTTAACATTCCCGGTGGTGTTGTGTTACCGGTATGTACATTTTTTATCTGTAGTTAAACTTCACGCGGGAAATCTGCTTAGTTTATGCAGCCCCTGCGTGACAGAATTTTATTACATTTTTTTTTTTTTTTATATCATTCTCTATAACAATAAAGGAAGTATTGGAACTAAATTATTACTGTGGTAGTAGGCAACAGATGGGTAAGGGGGACCTGCTCTATTTAAACAGTGAGTATTTATGTCTGTCTTTAGAGAGAACATTGTTCCATGCTTTCTTTGTTCGGGCTTGTAGCAACCCACACTCTAATATACCTAGTCCCACCAAAGGCTAGTATTAATTCTATGGAGAGCAAGCTATTAATAGTTTTAGTGCCGAAATGGGGTAATATATATATATATATATATATATATATATATATATATATATATATATCATTCATCCATCCATATCCAATATTCTTCAAATGTTTATGTCAATGGTCAGGAAACTATTTATTAAGAACAACAGAGCTTGTATGAAATTCTTTAAATGCATTCAATGAGTTAAAACCAGCTGGAGGGCTAAGTCAGCTGTACTGTACACTTGTTGATAGAATCCAAAGCGATGAGTGTCTTCTATGATTTCTTCATATATATATATATATATGAAGAGATCTAGATCTAGATTTGGTAGATAGGATTCAAATAAAGTGCTTCATGATATGACAGCTTATTGTTAATATGACATAAGTAGGAGTGGGGGTTTACTGAATGCCGAAAATTGGAAAAATGCGAATATTTCCGTTAATAATCAACATAGTAAAAAAAACGTACTTAACAACATTTATAGAACATTACATTTGTAATACGATTTGTTCTATACAATATTTCGATCCTTCTCATAATAACTGAGATATTAAATTTTTTTTAAATTTCCCTCCTTTAATCCCACCCTCTCCCACTGGTTGGATTTCTGCGGTTAACGAACTCGATCTTTAGATTTACATAAAACGTTTAAATATCGAGATTGGTAACGATCAAAAAAAAAAATTACGACCGCTAGAGCGTTAACACACACACACACACACACACACACACACACACACACACACACACATATATATATATATATATATATAGAGAGAGAGAGAGAGAGAGAGAGAGAGAGATACACAAGGTGTCCCAACTTCCCTTGTCGCCCCCCTTAAAATCGCCAATATTATTAATAAAAGGCTGAGACTTTGGTGTGCCATAATTGTGACACCTGAAGAATCTTTCCATTCCATATTCAACCTCCTAATTTTCTTCGGTACTTCTCCAGCGATCATAACTTTGGAATGACATACTTTTTTTTACGGATTCTTGTAGAAAAACAAATTCTACAAGAATCCGAGTTTATATCGGTGAATTTTCCGATTTGACGCATCCTTTAGCCATAAAATCCACAGACCCTTATTTCAGAAACTGCACGTTTTATTCAAAAATGCTGCGACGTAAAAGTTTTTGACAACAAAATTATCTTTGAAACAATTCTATGGGAAGAGGACTGAATGAATGAATATATACAGTTTTGAACGAACTTCATTTATGTCATCTCCTGGATTGGATCTATGGGCATTTGAGGAATTTATTCCAAAATTGCGTCCTTTCCGGGAGATTTGCTAATAGTATTAGTATTCCCTTGAAATAGTATGAAAATTGGAGAAGTAAGTTTCTCCTGGGAGTTGAAGGAATTTGTGTCTCTACGCAATTCGACAGTGAGTAGTTTTAATAGAATAGAGCTGACATATACGTTGAGTTATAGCCTGACTTGATGCTGCATAGTGTTTTTGTGGAGTTGCGCAGGGCGAGCTTTATTAAACCATTTAATATAATTAAGAACAGTGTGCATCGCCCACGGTCAACCCACCCACAACTCTGCTCCGGTAGCAGTCATTCGACAGTTGGATTGCTATTTCCTAACTTCTCTATCTGTCCTTCCTAAAGTGGCACATTAGCCACGTTAAAGCGATGCCCTCAATCCCACATGGCAAACCTAGTGTGGGCAGGTTCGATTCCCGCCTGGGCAATAGGAGTTTATTTAGTCATGGACTCATTAAATAAAATCCTTAATAATCAAGATATTGAAAAACAAAAACGTGCATAACGACATTTATAGAACATTACATTTGTAATAAGATTGGTCTAGGGGCACGGCGGACTCTACAAAAACGAATTAGGTGACAAAAAGTACATCCAAAGATCAGAATATTCCCATAACATACTCCAACATAACAAAACAAAGTCTGCTACACGTTACGTATGAACACAATAAAATAATGGCAGGAACGATGGCATAAAACTGAAAAAGGCAAGCATTTAAAAAGATTGTTTTCCAAATCTTGACGAATACCTAAAAGCATGTACCAGCATTGACTATTATTCGACAAAATACTCTCTGAGCACGGAACAACTAAATCTAACATAGGTTCAAAGTAATAAATCACAAGAATTGTCGCTGTGACAGAACAAACTATGGAACATCCACCCCATATACACTTGCACAGTTACGAAACACATTATAACAAAAACAAAGATCAATCAAAACAATCAAAGAATTTCTTTAATAAATATCCACTTTAATTTAGGCACACCATACAACGGAAGTATTAAACATTTTCCTTAAAGACTAGCATTGTAAGTCTCCCCCTCATTATTTTTTTTCTTTACATCAGGAGTAATGCAGTAGACTAAAAGGCATAACTTTCTTATAGAAGTTATTAATTAATTCTCGTGTTTTATTGGCTTGTTTCACTTTTTATTTATTTTGCATCTTGATTTTTTTTAATCACTATGATTGTTTACTTTTTCTTGTATATTATTTGTTTATTTTTTTCTTTAATTTAATTAAATTAATTTATTTATTTTATTAATTTTCTTTTTTATTATTTTTTTTCAAACATTATTCTGAGTTTTCACTGAGACTTCACTCAAGTGAGTATTAGGGAGGTACAGAGTTTTATGTAAATAGTCACCTGTAACAACTTATATTTTATCTAAGCCTTAATAATTTTAAATTTCTTTTATTCATTTTATATATCAATTTTATTTTAATTATTGATTTATTGAATATTTAAATATTTTATTATTGATTTTCAGTTTTGTACCTAGCTTGGAATTTTGTCTTTATTTGTTCTCTTGGTCATTTATTTTGTTCTTTCTTATGCTTCATTTTTGTTTTTTGTTTCCATTCTTGGTTTTTGAGTTCCATTCTTGTTTTTTGAGTTCCATTTCCGTTTTTTATTTCCAATTCCGTTTTTGTGTTTCATTCAGGTTTTGTTTTTAATTTCGCCTTTTGTGTTCTATTTCTGTTTTGATTTCATCACTGTTTTCGTATTTTCTCTCTGTTTTGTGTTCTGTGTTCCTTTTACGATTTGTGTTCCTCATCTGTTTTGTTTTCCTTTTCTGATATGTTTAATTTTGTTTTTCAAGTTACGAAGCTTTTGTTTAGAGCAACATCGCCAAAGCTGCGAAGCTCCAATAAATAAATAAATCAAAAATTATTCAATTTTCATTTTGTTCTATTCACAAAACATAATGTACTATGAACATACATGTTATACACTATATATATAAGATACGACACACATTACCGCTCTACTTCCATACTAAATATTTCATTAGTTAATTTCATTCAAATGGTCGGAATCTGGTTTTCGGATATCCTTACAGTTCATTTTGATTTAATGCCTTACTCTGATAGGATTTCGTTTATTAAACACGTTATCCTTGAGGCATTTAATTACAAAACACACTTTAAAAGTGCTGAAGCAGCTGTGTAGATAGATGGTTGGTGAAGAGAGCAGGTGGTCGAGTTGCATTTCTCTATGAGGGGGGATGGGCCTAACAAAAACCCTCTTTAGGAACATGTGCACATTCCTTAGCCCCTATATCCCCCAGCTCAGGCTCCTCCATCTCTTGTAGGAACATGAATATTTTCACTCCCATTTTTGAAAGTACTTTTTACCTCATATCTAGCTTAAATGCCTCTCCTTGATTATAGAGGGTTATATCTAAGGAATTAATAGAGAATATATTGTGAATTGGGAATACATCATCTCTCACCTCTTAATCTTCCTCTAGGCTACTCTTTCCTCATGACACACACACACACACACACACAAGCATATATATATATATATATATATATTATTGAAAAAGTTTATTAGCTATTCCTCAAATCTTCTTAAATCTGTTATGCCGAGTTTTGATATTGTAAGTAAGGAGGATATTGAACTAGGAAAATATTTCAACAAGGATATCAAAACGTATTGTTTAACACTTCTATTTTTTCTTGTGTTTCAGGGCGATGGGATGAGGGATAGCGAGGGGCCCAGCGTGGGCCTCGACTACTACACTAGCATCCTAAGGACCAAAGCACTCAGGAGCTCTTACAGTGACAGGTAGGCTAACCCCATTCATATGTAACAGCATTCAGGATCACTTACAGTAGTAGATATGCTAACTCCCTTCATATTCAACAGCATTCAGGATCACTTACAGTGACAGGTAGGCTAACCCCATTCATATTCAACAGCATTCAGGATCACTTACAGTAGTAGATATGCTAACTCCCTTCATATTCAACAGCATTCAGGATCACTTACAGTAGCAGATATGCTAACCCCATTCATACTTAACAGCAGTCAGGATCGCTTACACTAGTAGATATGCTAACTCCCTTCATATTCAACAGCATTCAGGATCACTTACAGTAGTAGATATGCTAACTCCCTTCATATTCAACAGCATTCAGGATCGCTTACAGTAGTAGATATGCTAACTCCCTTCATATTCAACAGCATTCAGGATCACTTACAGTGACAGGTAGGCTAACCCCATTCATATGTAACAGCATTCAGGATCACTTACAGTAGTAGATATGCTAACTCCCTTCATATTCAACAGCATTCAGGATCACTTACAGTAGTAGATATGCTAACTCCCTTCATATTCAACAGCATTCAGGATCACTTACAGTAGTAGATATGCTAACTCCCTTCATATTCAACAGCATTCAGGATCACTTACAGTAGTAGATATGCTAACTCCCTTCATATTCAACAGCCTTCAGGATCACTTACAGTAGTAGATATGCTAACTCCCTTCATATTCAACAGCATTCAGGATCACTTACAGTAGTAGATATGCTAACTCCCTTCATATTCAACAGCATTCAGGATCACTTACAGTGACAGGTAGGCTAACCCCATTCATATGTAACAGCATTCAGGATCACTTACAGTAGTAGATATGCTAACTCCCTTCATATTCAACAGCATTCAGGATCACTTACAGTGACAGGTAGGCTAACCCCATTCATATGTAACAGCATTCAGGATCACTTACAGTAGTAGATATGCTAACTCCCTTCATATTCAACAGCATTCAGGATCACTTACAGTGACAGGTAGGCTAACCCCATTCATATGTAACAGCATTCAGGATCACTTACAGTAGTAGATATGCTAACTCCCTTCATATTCAACAGCATTCAGGATCACTTACAGTGACAGGTAGGCTAACCCCCTTCATATGTAACAGCATTCAGGATCACTTACAGTAGTAGATATGCTAACTCCCTTCATATTCAACAGCATTCAGGATCACTTACAGTGACAGGTAGGCTAACCCCATTCATATGTAACAGCATTCAGGATCACTTACAGTAGTAGATATGCTAACTCCCTTCATATTCAACAGCATTCAGGATAACATACACTAGAAGATATGCTAACTCCCTTCATATTCAACAGCCTTCAGGATAACTTACACTAGTAGATATGCTAACTCCCTTCATATTCAACAGCATTCAGGATCACTTACAGTAGTAGATATGCTAACTCCCTTCATATTCAACAGCATTCAGGATCACTTACAGTAGTAGATATGCTAACTCCCTTCATATTCAACAGCATTCAGGATCGCTTACAGTAGTAGATATGCTAACTCCCTTCATATTCAACAGCATTCAGGATCACTTACAGTAGTAGATATGCTAACCCCATTCATATTCAACAGCAGTCAGGAGCTCTTACAGTGACAGGTAGGCTAACCCCATTCATATGTAACAGCATTCAGGATCACTTACAGTAGTAGATATGCTAACTCCCTTCATATTCAACAGCATTCAGGATCACTTACAGTGACAGGTAGGCTAACCCCATTCATATGTAACAGCCTTCAGGATCACTTACAGTAGTAGATATGCTAACTC
The DNA here is from genome assembly GCA_019009955.1 of Riptortus pedestris. Lineage (NCBI taxonomy): Eukaryota > Metazoa > Arthropoda > Insecta > Hemiptera > Alydidae > Riptortus > Riptortus pedestris. The sequence continues at coordinate 17,879,740 of CM032230.1, read as the reverse complement.
CCTTCATATTCAACAGCATTCAGGATCACTTACAGTAGTAGATATGCTAACTCCCTTCATATTCAACAGCATTCAGGATCACTTACAGTGACAGGTAGGCTAACCCCATTCATATGTAACAGCCTTCAGGATCACTTACAGTAGTAGATATGCTAACTCCCTTCATATTCAACAGCATTCAGGATCACTTACAGTAGTAGATATGCTAACTCCCTTCATATTCAACAGCATTCAGGATCACTTACAGTGACAGGTAGGCTAACCCCATTCATATGTAACAGCATTCAGGATCACTTACAGTAGTAGATATGCTAACTCCCTTCATATTCAACAGCATTCAGGAGCTCTTACAGTGACAGGTAGGCTAACCCCATTCATATGTAACAGCATTCAGGATCACTTACAGTAGTAGATATGCTAACTCCCTTCATATTCAACAGCATTCAGGATCACTTACAGTGTCAGGTAGGCTAACCCCATTCATATGTAACAGCATTCAGGATCACTTACAGTAGTAGATATGCTAACTCCCTTCATATTCAACAGCATTCAGGATCACTTACAGTGACAGGTAGGCTAACCCCATTCATATTCAACAGCCTTCAGGATCACTTACAGTAGTAGATATGCTAACTCCCTTCATATTCAACAGCAGTCAGGATCGCTTACAGTAGCAGATATGCTAACCCCATTCATATTCAACAGCCTTCAGGATCACTTACAGTAGTAGATATACTAACTCCCTTCATATTCAGCAGCCTTCAGGATCACTTACAGTAGTAGATATGCTAACTCCCTTCATATTCAACAGCATTCAGGATCACTTACAGTAGTAGATATGCTAACTCCCTTCATATTCAACAGCCTTCAGGATCACTTACAGTAGTAGATATGCTAACTCCCTTCATATTCAGCAGCCTTCAGGATCACTTACAGTAGTAGATATGCTAACTCCCTTCATATTCAACAGCCTTCAGGATCACTTACAGTAGTAGATATGCTAACTCCCTTCATATTCAACAGCAGTCAGGATCGCTTACAGTAGCAGATATGCTAACCCCATTCATATTCAACAGCCTTCAGGATCACTTACAGTGACAGGTAGGCTAACCCCATTCATATGTAACAGCATTCAGGATCACTTACAGTAGTAGATATGCTAACTCCCTTCATATTCAACAGCATTCAGGATCACTTACAGTGACAGGTAGGCTAACCCCATTCATATGAAACAGCATTCAGGATCACTTACAGTAGTAGATATGCTAACTCCCTTCATATTCAACAGCATTCAGGATAACTTACACTAGAAGATATGCTAACTCCCTTCATATTCAACAGCATTCAGGATAACTTACACTAGAAGATATGCTAACTCCCTTCATATTCAACAGCATTCAGGATCACTTACAGTGACAGGTAGGCTAACCCCATTCATATGTAACAGCATTCAGGATCACTTACAGTAGTAGATATGCTAACTCCCTTCATATTCAACAGCATTCAGGATCACTTACAGTGACAGGTAGGCTAACCCCATTCATATGTAACAGCATTCAGGATCACTTACAGTAGTAGATATGCTAACTCCCTTCATATTCAACAGCATTCAGGATCACTTACAGTGACAGGTAGGCTAACCCCATTCATATGTAACAGCATTCAGGATCACTTACAGTAGTAGATATGCTAACTCCCTTCATATTCAACAGCATTCAGGATCATTTACAGTGACAGGTAGGCTAACCCCATTCATATGTAACAGCATTCAGGATCACTTACAGTAGTAGATATGCTAACTCCCTTCATATTCAACAGCATTCAGGATCACTTACAGTGACAGGTAGGCTAACCCCATTCATATGTAACAGCATTCAGGATCACTTACAGTAGTAGATATGCTAACTCCCTTCATATTCAACAGCATTCAGGATCACTTACAGTGACAGGTAGGCTAACCCCATTCATATGTAACAGCATTCAGGATCACTTACAGTAGTAGATATGCTAACTCCCTTCATATTCAACAGCATTCAGGATAACATACACTAGAAGATATGCTAACTCCCTTCATATTCAACAGCATTCAGGATAACTTACACTAGAAGATATGCTAACTCCCTTCATATTCATCAGCATTCAGGATCACTTACAGTAGTAGATATGCTAACTCCCTTCATATTCAACAGCATTCAGGAGCTCTTACAGTGACAGGTAGGCTAACCCCATTCATATGTAACAGCATTCAGGATCACTTACAGTAGTAGATATGCTAACTCCCTTCATATTCAACAGCATTCAGGATCACTTACAGTGACAGGTAGGCTAACCCCATTCATATGTAACAGCCTTCAGGATCACTTACAGTAGTAGATATGCTAACTCCCTTCATATTCAACAGCATTCAGGATCACTTACAGTAGTAGATATGCTAACTCCCTTCATATTCAACAGCATTCAGGATCACTTACAGTGACAGGTAGGCTAACCCCATTCATATGTAACAGCATTCAGGATCACTTACAGTAGTAGATATGCTAACTCCCTTCATATTCAACAGCATTCAGGATCACTTACAGTAGTAGATATGCTAACTCCCTTCATATTCAACAGCATTCAGGATCACTTACAGTGACAGGTAGGCTAACCCCATTCATATGTAACAGCATTCAGGATCACTTACAGTAGTAGATATGCTAACTCCCTTCATATTCAACAGCATTCAGGATCACTTACAGTAGTAGATATGCTAACTCCCTTCATATTCAACAGCATTCAGGATCACTTACAGTGACAGGTAGGCTAACCCCATTCATATGTAACAGCATTCAGGATCACTTACAGTAGTAGATATGCTAACTCCCTTCATATTCAACAGCATTCAGGATCACTTACAGTGACAGGTAGGCTAACCCCATTCATATGTAACAGCATTCAGGATCACTTACAGTAGTAGATATGCTAACTCCCTTCATATTCAACAGCATTCAGGATCACTTACAGTAGTAGATATGCTAACTCCCTTCATATTCAACAGCATTCAGGATCACTTACAGTGACAGGTAGGCTAACCCCATTCATATGTAACAGCATTCAGGATCACTTACAGTAGTAGATATGCTAACTCCCTTCATATTCAACAGCATTCAGGATCACTTACAGTGACAGATATACTAACTCCCTTCATATTCAGCAGCCTTCAGGATCACTTACAGTAGTAGATATGCTAACTCCCTTCATATTCAACAGCAGTCAGGATCGCTTACAGTAGCAGATATGCTAACCCCATTCATATTCAACAGCCTTCAGGATCACTTACAGTAGTAGATATGCTAACTCCCTTCATATTCAACAGCAGTCAGGATCACTTACAGTAGTAGATATGCTAACTCCCTTCATATTCAACAGCATTCAGGATCACTTACAGTAGTAGATATGCTAACTCCCTTCATATTCAACAGCATTCAGGATCACTTACAGTAGTAGATATGCTAACTCCCTTCATATTCAGCAGCCTTCAGGATCACTTACAGTAGTAGATATGCTAACTCCCTTCATATTCAGCAGCCTTCAGGATCACTTACAGTAGTAGATATGCTAACTCCCTTCATATTCAGCAGCCTTCAGGATCACTTACAGTAGTAGATATGCTAACTCCCTTCATATTCAGCAGCCTTCAGGATCACTTACAGTGACAGGTAGGCTAACCCCATTCATATGTAACAGCATTCAGGATCACTTACAGTAGTAGATATGCTAACTCCCTTCATATTCAACAGCATTCAGGATAACTTACACTAGAAGATATGCTAACTCCCTTCATATTCAACAGCATTCAGGATAACTTACACTAGAAGATATGCTAACTCCCTTCATATTCAACAGCATTCAGGATCACTTACAGTAGTAGATATGCTAACTCCCTTCATATTCAACAGCATTCAGGATAACTTACACTAGAAGATATGCTAACTCCCTTCATATTCAACAGCATTCAGGATAACTTACACTAGAAGATATGCTAACTCCCTTCATATTCAACAGCATTCAGGATCACTTACAGTAGTAGATATGCTAACTCCCTTCATATTCAACAGCATTCAGGAGCTCTTACAGTGACAGGTAGGCTAACCCCATTCATATGTAACAGCATTCAGGATCACTTACAGTAGTAGATATGCTAACTCCCTCCATATTCAACAGCATTCAGGATCACTTACAGTGACAGGTAGGCTAACCCCATTCATATGTAACAGCATTCAGGATCACTTACAGTAGTAGATATGCTAACTCCCTTCATATTCAACAGCATTCAGGATAACTTACACTAGAAGATATGCTAACTCCCTTCATATTCAACAGCATTCAGGATAACTTACACTAGAAGATATGCTAACTCCCTTCATATTCAACAGCATTCAGGATAACTTACACTAGAAGATATGCTAACTCCCTTCATATTCAACAGCCTTCAGGATCGCTTACAGTAGTAGATATACTAACTTCTTTCATATTCAACAGCCTTCAGAATCACTTACAGTACCAGATATGGTGTCTAGCCCTAGGTCACTAGATGAAAGGATTGCTTCCGATAAGAGTAGCTCAAGGTAGGAGATTGATACGACTCTAGACCCAGGACACTAGAGAGAGACGACTATTGAAGGTATGAGGTTATTACGATTCTAACCTTAGGACACTAGGGAAGGACTGCTCCCGATAGGACTAGCAAAGGAGGAAGTAAATACGACTCTGGCCCTTAAAGACTATAGGAAAGTGTTGCTTCAGATTAGACTAGATCAAGGTTGGAGGTTGATACGACTCTAGCACCAGGCCATAGAGAGTACGGTTGCTACCAATACGACTAACGAAGGTGGGAGGTTATTACGATTCTAACCTTAGGACACTAGGAAAGGACTGCTCCCGATAGGACTAGCAAAGGTAGGAAGTAAATACGACTCTAGCCCATAAAGACTATAGGGAAGTGTTGCATCAGATTAGACTAGATCAAGGTTGGACGTTGATACGACTCTAGCACCAGGCCATAGAGAGTACGGTTGCTACCAATACGACTAACGAAGGTGGGAGGTTATTACGATTCTAACCTTAGGACACTAGGAAAGGACTGCTCCCGATAGGACCAGCAAAGGTAGGAAGTAAATACGACTCTAGCCCATAAAGACTATAGGGAAGGGTTGCATCAGATTAGACTAGATCAAGGTTGGACGTTGATACGACTCTAGCACCAGGCCATAGAGAGTACGGTTGCTACCAATACGACTAACGAAGGTGGGAGGTTATTACGATTCTAACCTTAGGACACTAGGAAAGGACTGCTCCCGATAGGACTAGCAAAGGAGGAAGTAAATACGACTCTGGCCCTTAAAGACTATACGGAAGGGTTGCATCAGATTAGACTAGATCAAGGTTGGACGTTGATACGACTCTAGCACCAGGCCATAGAGAGTACGGTTGCTACCAATACGACTAACGAAGGTGGGAGGTTATTACGATTCTAACCTTAGGACACTAGGAAAGGACTGCTCCCGATAGGACTAGCAAAGGAGGAAGTAAATACGACTCTAGCCCATAAAGACTATAGGAAAGTGTTTCTTCAGATTAGACTATATCAAGGTTGGAGGTTGATACGACTCTAGCACCAGGCCATAGAGAGTAGGGTTGCTACCAATACGACTAACGAAGGTGGGAGGTTAGTACGATTTTAACCTCAGGGCACTAGGAAAGGACTGCTCCAGATAGGACTAGCAAAGGTAGGAAGTAAATACGACTCTGGCCCTTAAAGACTATAGGGAAGTGTTGCTTCAGATTAGACTAGATCAAGGTTGGAGGTTGATACGACTCTAGCACCAGGCCATAGAGAGTACGGTTGCTACCAATACGACTAACGAAGGTGGGAGGTTATTACGATTCTAACCTTAGGACACTAGGAAAGGACTGCTCCCGATAGGACCAGCAAAGGTAGGAAGTAAATACGACTCTAGCCCATAAAGACTATAGGGAAGTGTTGCATCAGATTAGACTAGATCAAGGTTGGACGTTGATACGACTCTAGCACCAGGCCATAGAGAGTACGGTTGTTACCAATACGACTAACGAAGGTGGGAGGTTATTACGATTCTAACCTTAGGACACTAGGAAAGGACTGCTCCCGATAGGACCAGCAAAGGTAGGAAGTAAATACGACTCTAGCCCATAAAGACTATAGGGAAGTGTTGCATCAGATTAGACTAGATCAAGGTTGGACGTTGATACGACTCTAGCACCAGGCCATAGAGAGTACGGTTGCTACCAATACGACTAACGAAGGTGGGAGGTTATTACGATTCTAACCTTAGGACACTAGGAAAGGACTGCTCCCGATAGGACCAGCAAAGGTAGGAAGTAAATACGACTCTAGCCCATAAAGACTATAGGGAAGTGTTGCATCAGATTAGACTAGATCAAGGTTGGACGTTGATACGACTCTAGCACCAGGCCATAGAGAGTACGGTTGCTACCAATACGACTAACGAAGGTGGGAGGTTATTACGATTCTAACCTTAGGACACTAGGAAAGGACTGCTCCCGATAGGACCAGCAAAGGTAGGAAGTAAATACGACTCTAGCCCATAAAGACTATAGGGAAGTGTTGCTTCAGATTAGACTAGATCAAGGTTGGAGGTTGATACGACTCTAGCACCAGGCCATAGAGAGTACGGTTGCTACCAATACGACTAACGAAGGTGGGAGGTTATTACGATTCTAACCTTAGGACACTAGGAAAGGACTGCTCCTGATAGGACCAGCAAAGGTAGGAAGTAAATACGACTCTAGCCCATAAAGACTATAGGGAAGTGTTGCTTCAGATTAGACTAGATCAAGGTTGGAGGTTGATACGACTCTAGCACCAGGCCATAGAGAGTACGGTTGCTACCAATACGACTAGCAAAATTGTGAGTTTAGTACGACTCTAGGGGAAGTGTTGCTGTCGATAGGACCCGAGAGGGAATGAAGTAAATATGACTCCAGCCTTGGACACTAGAGGGAAGGGTTACTTCCAGTAAGTCTAGCTGGAGGTAGAAGCTTAAAGTAAATAAAAGTAGAAAAACGTGCGAATTCCCTCTCTTTTCATTCTCAACTCTATCTGACCAACCTACCATTATTTTCAGATAAAGCAGAGGTCAATGTTCCCCTCTTCAATTTCCCAACAACAACCTTCTCTACATGAGATTCTCAAAAGTCTTTGCACCAACAAATGCATTTATGCAATATAAAATTGAAAGTTTTAAGTTTGCAATAAACATAATTTCGAAGGATGACGTGTTGGAAAACAATCTTAGGAATATATTGGTATTTGTATGTAGATATCTTTTGTAATAATAAGTAGTAAGGTGTTGATGTTGCAGGACAGGGCACGGGCATGGGCAGAGGCGTGCTGGAGACTCGCTGTATCGAAGCAACTCTAGCCTGGAGCTGATGGGCGGAGAGCAGGGCCATAGCACAACTGATGGCTACAGCAGTAACACTAGTCCCGTCCTCAGGCGGAGGGAATATGGTTCTCACGGCAGCATCGACATTATCAGTCAAGCAGAGAAGAGCCAATTCCTCGATATGCTTGATGAGTACAAACCTTCGGAGCTGATGAAGGTAGAAGGTGATGAGGAGAAGGCTCCAAGTCCTAAGCTGCGCATGAAGCTCTCCAAATTCTGGGGAGTGAAGGCTAGCCGCGAAGAAGCAGCTGCACTAGCACCTCCAACCGAAGAGGAGAGGGGCACTAGGAGGGCATTCGCACACTTCGATTGTAGGTGAGTAACATCCATTATTTCACAACTAGCTCTAATACATTGTGTGTTATTCGACTTGCCGACAGGTTTAAACAAACATGATTTAATGTTAGAATATAAAAATTATATTTTATTTATTTGTTACTGCCACATATGAGAGGTGATGAGCATGTTGTAAGGAGTGTATTGGAATATAATAAACGTCCGTCACGGAGGGGCTGACTAAGCAGATTTCCCACGTGAAGTTTTACAATCTGCATACTGCTAACACTTAACACTACCGTGTGTAAATACAAACGGTAATGAGAAATCGTTGGGGCGGATGACCTGAAAGTACGGGTATTTGCATATACTTCACAAAGTAAAAAAGTCCGTCACGCAGGGGCTGCGGAAACTAAGCAGATTTTCCACGTGAAGTTTTGCAGTAGAGAAATTTCACGAGAGCCGAGCAGTTAATGAAACGGCCGAACTAGCTTTTGGCGGGAAAGTCACTTCGTCTGTTAGCCGCCCAGATTTAATAAAAATGCAAGTATCTCGGTTAATATTCAAGATAGAGAATAAATGTATATAACAATATTTGTAGTAAATTTAATTTTCAATAAGATTGAGTCTGTACAATTTTTCGATCCGACGTATAGTAACGGAGATATTTCGAAAATCCTCCCCTCTAAACTCCCCCTCCCACTGGTCCTGCTACTGGAAAAGTAGCACCTTTGTTAATATTAGGTTCACTATAGATCTTTTTATGATAGTTCCTTATTTTGTGGTGAATTTTGCTTATTTTAGATGGAGTAGGATGTTTGTAATATATTTCCTATCATTATTTAGTAGTTGAGTCATGTCGTGGAGCATGGCAATGTCTTTTTGTTTATTGCAATCATCTGATATGTGTTTTTTAGTTAAGTAATTATTGTAGTATTTGCATACAGGAATGTGTTTACTTGTCATTGACTGGCTATGTGTTAGCTGTGTGTGGTCTATCCCAAGTCTGTCAAGAACTACTTCACCTCCAAGTACTCCTTTGGCTTGATGACCTCTCCTCAATTGTACTTCTGATACAACGAGGGTGGATTAGGTTTCGTAAAGTCTCACCTTGTCTTTGTATAGGAAGTTTGTTTGTCAGTAATTAATTTAAGTTGGTGGTCAACATAGGCACTTGGCTTCTGTTATTTATGAATATGTCTTATGTTCTGTGCTATTGGACATGTGGTGTTAATGTCTTGAAGAGTTTAAGTGAACGTAGGGAATCAGGACAAATTAGCGGGTGTTGGCCTGTGATGTGTTCATGTTTTTATTTTTAAGTGCTAACCAGCTTCCATCGACTTTAGCTCCAAATATACTGCGGTTACGAGGCAGTTGAATAAAATTCTATTACAATGGTTGTCATTGCTTTTGGGCCTGTCAGTATTCCATCTGGAAAGGATGTTTTTCTGTGCAAAAAATCTCAAGTAATTTTTGACAAAAATTTTGGCTGATTTGTCAGACTTGTTAATTTTGCTTTTAAATACAGGTCTGTAACATAGTTTTTAAGGCAAGAAGTGGTTCTATATTCTTGCTTGTAATAGCATACACACCTCCCTTTGATTGTATCTGATAGCAGAAGGATGGATATTTTGAGGCCTTTGACTCTTTTAGACCCTGTCCACAGGCAAACAAACACAAACATGGAGCTCCTGTAAGATGTTATATTATTTATTTTATTGTTATTAAATGATTTAACAATGTGTTTGCATTAAGCTCTAATAATTTATTTATCTTTTCCTTATATGTTTAGGTCGGTAACAGCTAACCTAGGCTATGCAGCAAAGCTACGGAGCTTGCTTCTGTCCCGCAGAAGAAACACAGCGACTGGTGCATCAGCAGCTTCAATGCTTGGTTCAACAACACCTGATGGAGATTCGGGAGATGAAGAGCAAGGAGATGGTACTTCTAATGATCTTATTGAAAGGTTCTTGTTTTATTTATTTATACTTTGAACTTTACTTGCACATTCATTATTTATTTTCAAAAAATTTGAATTAAATTGCTAAGTCCAAAGCTCTTTAAATTGAACGAAATTACATCACGAAAACGTTTTTAGGAAGTTGGAAATAGAACTTCATTCATTTCTAAGATACTTTAAATTGATTTAAGAAAATCTGTTAGAAAATATAAAGTTTGTATGCAGGGGCTGTGTAAACTAAGCAGATTGCCAACAACCCGGAACTATTGATTTCTTCCATCATATATTTTCTATTTCTATGTTAAAATCCGACGAGTAAAGTGGGGGGTTACAGAAGGCTGAAAACAAGTGTGCATTACTTGCTTATTATTTGAGATACAGAAAGGTGTATATAACAACAGTTGTAGAACAAAAATAGTTTAACAAAATTGGTTCTTTAAGATTGTTAATACAGCTCTAATTAAAGGAGATATTTTGAATTTTCGAAATACACCGATCGATGGACATTTGAGGAAAGTTTTTGAAAATTGTTTTATGAGCACAATTGGTTTAGTTACAAGTTCTCTTCCCCATCCCTTATTGCCTTATTCTTTTTCTCCATTAATTTTTTATTGAATAATAATTTGTTTAACACTAATTGTGTAAGTGACAGGTATTAAATATTTATTTGAGTGTATATTTGAATATCTTGAGAGGTTTTAGTCCATATGGTGTAGTGATTTTATTGTCTTTTCATAGCTGCCCCTTTTTTCGGAATGAAATCGGTGGTGAGGCTGAACGGATTGTGGGTCTGACGAGGGCAAGGAGCCGAAGGAACTCAGCCCCACTTCATAAGCCATCATTGGCGTGTGGAGTTTCTGTTTTGGAGTTCAACCCAGGAACATCTCATTGGCCAGCTGACATCCCTTGCCCATACGCTAATGGGCCACGGCCTATTGAAATGGTTGATAATGGAGCCCTTTACTACCGACAACACTTCTATAGCCAGGGTAAATACTACTTAATGCTTATGAGTAAGAACTATTTTTATTGAAATATATTTGACTCACTAATATAAAATTTCATTAGAGAGCCATTTTTGTGTGATTAACAAACGGGTGGACAGGCATACAAGTTTTTCAATTTTGATGCCATTGTTCTTAGAATGGTCTGGAACGTGAAAACAATTTTTTCATATATATAATTGGGATTAGGGTATTATCCGTTGATAGATTCTAGGTTCTTTGGTAATGGGATTAGTGCATGACTCTTTGATTTTTTAGTAGGGGCAATATGAGAATATCTTTTATTATGTTAATAGAGTCTCTAGGAGATGTCTGCCCATTCATATAGCTTTGATAGTGTTCCTTTATAGAGGACTTGTGGCATGGCAAAGGAGTATAATTGGGTTCAAAGTACCTTTTTGTCATATGCATAATTTATTCTCTTCATTCTTATTAAATATTACTTTATAATAGTAATTAATTACATTTTTTTATAGAAAAAAAGATTAAATTGTTGTGCTTATAAGTTGAAGTAACTATTTTCTTTATTTTATCCTGTAATTGTTGAATTTATTTAGAGCATCAAAACTGGTTTGGTATGGATGAGAATTTGGGGCCTGTTGCTATCAGCCTGAAGAGAGAGAGAGTAGAGAAGGGAGCTAGTTCCATGGGAAACAGCACTACTCCTCCTATATTCCGTTACAGAGTTCTAATTAGGACCAGTGAGGTATTTACTAGTTACTATTTACATTTTACTCAATTACCTATTTTTGTTTAGTGCTTTGTATAAATATAATATTTAAATTATGTTATTAGTTGCTGACGTTAAGGGGCTCTATATTGGAAGATGCCATCCCAAATTTAAAACCGACAAATTCACCAAAGACTATGAATACGAAAGAAGTTTTGGAGTATGTAGCACCTGAAGTACAAATCTCATGGTGAGTCAGTCTCCTTTTAGGAAGAGCGCTTATAAAATGTGATCACATAAATATAAAACTACTTATTTCATTACAGCTTAAGATTAGGAATATGCGGACAGCAAACAGAAGATGCTTTACTTAAACTAGATGAGCAGGGCCTGTCTCGACAGTACAAGGTAATTATTTCCTCTTTACATAATTGCATGATAAATATCTTTCATTTTTTCGTCTATGGAAGCATGTTTTTGATTGGTAACCCTGGGGATGGGTAATGGCCAGAGCAGTTGTCCAGACAGATGGCAAAACCTAAGCCCCATATCTCATTAATTCATTAACCTGCTAAATCTCTTCTATACTCTCGTTTTCCCATTTAAGGGCTTTCCTATTGATTCCTTTCAACCTAAGAAAGAATTGTTTTTTTATGTAGCTATGGGGTCTGGCCTAATTGCTATTGTTTACGTAATGCTAAAAGCTGCACACATGGTTTTACAAATAATCCGCCATTAGTCAAATATAAAAATACTGTAAATCTCCTAAGCAATAAATCACTGTCTTCACTTAATTAACGTATTTGAACTTGTTTCTTTTAATACAGTGGGCTAAGTTAAGAATGAGTCCAACTAATAATAATTAAGTAGGCTCTGGTAAGCTCAAATAAGCAGAGGTTAAAAAATGGACCAGGTACAAATGCATGTATAAAATGTAAGGACATTAAGTTAAAGATATAATTGTTTCTGATTGATTACTAATGTTTAACTTTTAGGTTGGTATAATGTACTGTAAAGCAGGGCAATCAACTGAAGAGCAGATGTACAATAACCAAGAATCTGGAGCAGCCTTTATTGAATTTCTAGAGACCATTGGTGAGAGAGTGAGGCTTCAAGGGTTCAATAAATACAAAGCAGGCCTCGATAACAAAAGTAAGTATTTTTTCTTTTATATTAAAGTACACAATATACGTTTTCCCTTTCCTCTCTCTAATATATCATTGCTATTTAGGCCCAACTAGCCTTATTAGTACAAAGTGAATGTTCACACTAATAACTAATATTTTAGTCAGTCACTTTATTAGTTTGTCAAAAAGCAATTGTCTTTGTTTCAGCTGATTCAACAGGCACTTATTCTGTTTACTCTCAATATCAAGACTGTGAAATTATGTTTCATGTATCAACTTTGCTTCCATTCACACCAAATAACAGACAACAGGTAAGTTTTTATTCTTTCATCTTAGAAGCCTTACTAAAAACAGTCTGCCCCACATACTCCATATTTATTATACTAATGTTAAAATACCATTTCATATTAATACAGCTCTTGCACGGCTAAAACAGCTCAAATTAAAAAAGTCCGTCAGGCAGGGGCTGATCTCTTCCTTTAAAGTAAAAATCCGATGAGTAGAAGTGGGGTTTACAGAAGGCTGATAACAAGAAAATACCAATAACTCTCTTAATATACAAGTTACAAATAAATATATAAGCATCAATATTTTAACAAGATTAGTTCTATACAATTTTTTTATCCGACTCATAATTAGAGAGATATTTTGAATTGGCAACTCCTCCATCTAAACCCTTCTATTCCTTTTCTAAGACATTAATGAATTTGCAAATTAGGGTTAAATTAATCAATTTAGAGTTGTATTAAACAATTCAGAGTTGAATTAAACAGATTATTATTATACCGAGAATCATAGGAGAAATTGTGATTATGGCTGTAATTACTGGGAAAATTGTAATTACGATTGTAAAAAAAATAAAAAAAAAATATATGTGATTACAACAGTAATCACTAGAGAAGGTTACTTTTACAGTTATAGTCACTAGAAGAAGTAATGACAGTCATAATCATAGGACAAAAGTTGTAGTAGCGATCACAGGACAAAATATGATTATAGGCGTAATCACATATAAAAGTTTTGATTAAATATTTATTCATAAACAATGTTATTATTAAGAGTGTAGTTGTAATCCCACTTTTGATTAAGATTGTAATCGTAATCATATTCATGTCCCCAGAGCCAGGGATTATAATCGTAATCACACCTCAAATGCCTGTGGTTATAATCGTAATTAAGATTATGCTCAAAACTGCACACTAAAGCCCTAGCCTGTCATGGGCCGTTCGAACAACAATTTTCTTTTTCAAATACATGTACTCTTTTTGGGGAGAAATGCCATATTTTCCAAATGCCTTTCGGATGGAATTTTCTATATTAATAAGAATATATATAATTGAAGCGAACATTCAGTGTCCATTTCTCATCTTATTTTTTGTTTTGTTTCAGCTTTTAAGGAAGCGACATATTGGTAACGATATAGTTACTATTGTATTCCAAGAGCCAGGCGCCCAGCCATTCACCCCCAAGGTTATTAGATCACAGTTCCAGCATGTCTTTATTGTAGTTCGGGTTATGAACCCATGTACTGACAATACCCATTATTTGTAAGTAGAATGTCTCCTTATTCGATGATGCTTGTTGCTCCTTATCACTCTCAGGGATGAAATACCAATTCGTCTTGTTTCAGGGTAGCTGTTACAAGATCGAAGGAAGTACCTGTATTTGGGCCACCTATTCCTGACGGAGCAACATTCCCTAAGTCAAAAGCATTTAGAGAGTTTATTTTAGCCAAAGGTTTGTTATTTACTAACTCTTTCTCTTTTGAAATAATAAATGCTATAGAAATATAGGAACTGATTTAATTTCTGATCGTTTCAAATTATTTGAGCGAGGATTTAAATGTATAATATTTAGTTGATTGTGAAGAAAGCTGTAGAGAAATGATTGTGTGATAATAATATGCCCTCAAACATGATTTTATTCTATACTATTATTATTACATTTAAAAACAAAATTATAACTTATAACACTACTTATTTGTTTTCAATAGTTATTAATGCTGAAAATGCTGCTCACCAAAGTGAAAAATTTGCAACAATGGCAACGAGAACAAGGCAAGAATATCTGAAAGACCTTGTTAGCAATTACACGACATCTACTTCAGTTGAAACCAGTCAAAAGTTTTGTAAGTATATTCTAATATAATATGTCCTTGTCAAAACACTCTTCCTTATTAATAATTTAATTACTTTTTAAATTCAGTTATTAATTGAGTTTGTATTGCATGCTAAAAATTAATAAAATGCAAAGTTTAAACTTGGTAAGAGTAGCCTATTGTGAGCTGTTAATTTGTAATTCTCAATTTTCTTTTTGTGTGCGTGTGTGTGTGTGAATAGATAGATGCATTTTTCTGTTAACTCTAGCAGTCACAATTATTTTTTAATCATTACTATACTCAATATTTAAATGTTTTATGTAAAACTAAAGAAGACGGTTGTTAATGGATGAAATAAGAGGAGGAGGAGGAGAAAGACGGGATAAAAAATACAAAATATCTCTGTTATTATGAGTAGGATCAAAAAATGTTATAGAACCAATTTCTTTAGAAATTTGATTTGCTTTAAGTGTTGTTCAATGCAATTTTTTTGTAGAGTAAAACCCCTGATAGAAATAGTCTAATTAACAGAAACTCCCCATTACCGGGCAATTTATTTCCCACTGACATTTTAATAAAATTTTCAATGCATTTGAACCTCTATTTAATGAAACTTCTCATTAACTGTCACAGGCAGGCTTTTAGGGTTGAAAATAACCTTTCTCATTTTCTGAGAATAGTTACCTGCTTCCTGTCTATGAAACGAGGCAGATCTTTGTTTCTGTTCTAGCTAGAGTCATGGGTTTGATTCCTGTGTAGGCAATGAGAATTTATTTAGTGATAAACAAATTAAATCAAATTTTTATCACATCTTGGCTAGTAAAGGATGTTAACTTGTAGATAACCTGTCTCAAATAGCTATATTAGCTCATAAATTAAAAATATATATTATGTGTTATGTTTTTTTGAAAATTAAAACAGCAAAAAGATTAAAAATGAAATAATTTCATCGCCTGAAAACTTCAAATTTCTCCAAAATTTAACACATTCATATTTGGGGATTTTCTATTACATATATTTGAAAGTATTTCAATTTTTTATTTATATTTATCTAACATTTAGTGTTTATATTTGGTTGTAGCTATGCTTTCGTTCAGCAGCAAAAAGAAGGATCGGTGGAGAGGTCGTGGGTGTGGTGTTGCTGACTCGAGCCAAGTCTGTGGTGCATTATCGTGGCAAGTGGCATTGGACGATGCTAGCCAATCCATGTTTGTAGACTCCTACCTAGCCATTTCCTCTGACTCTGTCGTCATTATAGAAGAAGCCACGAGGGAAATTATATTTGTCACTCCTACAAAAGCAGTACTCGGCTGGTCTACAAATACTAACAGGTGTGTATAACTAAGATTTTTCATTTATTTCTCTGTTACTTATTAGGGATTAAATATTACTTTCCCATGTTTGCTCCATTGAAGTCACCTCCCTGCCTGCTTGCCATACTTTTCTTCTCACGCCATACGTTTTCTTTTTATAATTTATAAAGTTGGAGATGAATGGATAACATAGTTGAGAGGCCTCAGTCTTTGCTGTGAATTATATAGACTGTCAACCACACCAATCTTCCTTTCCAATCAGTTATTCATCGACTTTATGAAATATGTTTGTCTGAAACAATTGATTGAGCTTAAAGAAATGTTTAAGTGCCTTGAAGAACACTGGTTAAATATTAATATCACAAGCAGTTACCAGAAATAAGTTGATTTGTTACTAGGGTTGGAGTAGAAAGCGATGACTGCTGGAGTTAGAGTTGAAATGTAGAATATACTCCCACCCTCTGCTAACTACACAATCCCTAAGACATTTTACACAAATATTGTGGCAGGTCCCATGTTGGGCACCAAATTTATGTTGGAGTGCATGTGGGGGAGAGGTTTTGGAATTTCAGTTGAATAAGGTATTAAAAGATTGTAATTAGACTTTAAATTATCTGGACTGGAGCATGTGAATATCTGCAGCTTCCTGTCTGTAATCCTTTTCTATCTCGAAACTTTTCATGTTTTATTAAAAAATAAACTTATGGAATAGTTGACTTATAACTAAATTTTACCCTTACCATACTAATTCATGTGACATGAAATCACTTGAGATAAAAATAAGTAAGCTTTAATCTTTAATTATACATTTTATTTATTCATGAATTTACACCGTTACTATTTCCAGATCAATTTATGTAACTTGGATACACTCAATACTTAAGATTAATACCAAAGATTTTACTACTATATTTTATCTATAATAAAATTTCATGAGACAGTTGCCCTCTTACTATATCGCCTCATTAAAACCAGATTATCTGTATTACAACAAATACCCTTGCTCCTTGAGTCTTGGTTTATATTTAACCAATATATTTATATATATTGTTATGTTTATTACAAAAAAATAATAATCATTGGTTACTAGAGTTCTTTTGGGTTGCAAAATTAAAAACACAAACTTCAGCGTTTTTATCACTGCACAATTTACTTGACAATGCACTACACACTTGGTAAATTAGTCTTCACTACTACTCACAATATGCACTGATAACTTCACTTCTTATTGCACAGTACAATAACTCACAATCACATGAATCACTGAAGATAACAAAACACAGCACTACACTGATCTTCACATAAAACACTGTGCCACACTGAAACTAAAACACACTGTTCACTAAAGCTTCACTGAATGCTTTGTTATTCACTAGTAGAAAAACTGAGAACAAACTAACTGTCGGGCGAGCTGAACCTCTTTATAGATGGACAGCGAATTTAAAGAAAAAGGGTCCAGACTGGGGACACCTAGAACATTCCTCGTGCCATCGGTCCTGGAGGGTTGCTTTTATTTACTTTGTACTTTTTAAATGTGTAATTAACTCTGTGTAAAATTTCAAGTATGCAGTTTTTGCAACAATATTCTACTTTGATTAACTTATCTTGTTGATGTCTCCTGGTTTCTGAGACTTTGATTAGTGTCGGCAATTTCAATTATGGGTGAAGAAATAATTATAATTCAAATTAAACTTATTTATTCCATTACATGGCTAATGTTATCTATGGATATTTTATTATTGTTGTTAGCTTGCGTTTGTATTATCACCAAGGAGAATGTGTGACGTGGCATATGCGGGAGAATGGAGAGAGGGACGAGTTAATGGAGGTGGTTAGCCGGCTTAGGTCTCTCACACAAGGCAGTGTGGCTCAGGAATTATCTCTCAAGAGGAATCCTCTCGGCCAACTTGGGTAAGTACAACTTTTATTTGTTTCTATATAATTATCCTCAGCATTGTGCAGCAATTGAGATCTGCTGGAATTATCCAGCATATTATTATCATCTAAGGAGTAGTGAAATGGTTAAAAGCCGCCACAATACGGAAAGGAATGGAACACTTCATTCCCATCAGAACTATCTGGCAGCCCTAGGCTCTTCATCTCAGTTGAGCCAAAGATTTTCATTTTCCCCTAAGACACAAGAAATAAACAAGATGTTATTTTTTATTTGTTTTACCTATGATTGAGAGATAAAGACAAATATATTCCAAGTATCCAATTATGAGAAATGAGCTGGTTATTAATATCATAACCTTCAGTTTTTTATAGATGTTATCAAACTTAACAGTATTTGGATTCATTGATAAGCTTATTCAGGTGGGTTATTAAATTATAAGGAATAATATAAAACTAAGCTCAAGATACTGTGAAATGAAGTATTCATTCATTAGTTTTATTCCTTCATCGCGATTTCATCTGAAGTGTGAAATTAGTATTTTGTCTTGTCCCTACATGAGCAAAAATAATTTGTTTTCCTTACTTTACGAGATTAAATACAAGTTTAAAAGGAATCAGAAAGACTAGTATTGGCTAGCTGCTTGTTTGAATTCCTCTCCATTTTCCTTGTCTTTAGAAGACATTTACAGTGAACATATCTATTTGAAAGCAAATAATTTCATATTTCTGAATGGGTGGGTTTTCTTCAGAATACTTAATATAGTCGTTTTTATTATTATTATGAATTTAATTCTCGTATCATTTACAACATTTCGCTCTTACTACCTACAACTGCTCTTTAATTAAATCTCTCCTTTTATATGAGTATCATAGAAATATTAATTAATCAATTCTCAATCCATCTGCTTAACATTATAGAAGGAAGCATTACCTTTCGTAATCTCGCCTCCTGTCAGTTGGAAACTGACTAGTCTAGTCACTAGATTCCGTCTCACTATTTCCAACATATATTAGCTCTACAATTATAAAATATTAAGCTATTATTATTGAGGTCAATGAATCAAAGTGTAATAACTAATCTACCTTTTATACTCTTTTTCCCTAATTTATATACACATAATTTTAAGATTTTATATTATTTTAAATAATTTTCTGCAGACATAATGATATAGAAGGGCTCATAAACAGTTCTCTTCCAACCATATTTTTAATGAATCAGAAATGATTTTTCTAATACATTATAATTGTATATATTGCAGGTTTCACGTGCAGCCTGATGGTGTTGTTACTCAGGTTGAGAGTATGGGGCTCGCCTGGCTAGCTGGGCTGCGACAAGGATCACGCCTCGTTGAGGTAGTTATCAACCCCCCCCCCTCTCTCTCTCACTCTCTCTCTCTCTCTCTCTCTCTCTATCTCTCTCTCTCTCTCTCTCTCTCTCTCTCTCTCTCTCTCTCCTCCCCCTCTCTCGTTGTATTGATCTACCTTACTCTATCTTTGTTTAGATATGTAAAGTGGCAGTCTCAACCCTCAGCCATGACCAGATGGTAGACCTGCTCAAGACATCGATGCCCGTTACTGTTACTGTAATACCACCTCTCACCGATGGCACACCACGCAGGTAAACTCACCCTTATTTATTTTCTTTAATTTTTATAATTTCATTCCATTTTTGATTAGTTTTTACTATTAAAAAATATTTCATATTTCTTTCCTCTCCTCACCAAATTAAATTTCATCTTCATGTTATAGTAAACCTACAAGTGAGCAAAAGCCTCGAGGCGAAGAGTTTAATCCCCTTTGTCTCTAACAAAACCGTTATAAAATATTTAACTACTTAGTTAATACTTTTAATTCGTGCGTGTACATTCAAATCTATATTGTAATGCGCACCTTACTTCTACTTCAAATGAGGAGTTAAATTCTTCCCCTAAATTACAGTTACTCTCCTACATTTCTTCTCAAAATCTTATAAATAAAGAGCTTTTTTATATCTGCATGCCAGCAAATACTTCTATACATTCTAAGCTCTTTGCTAGGATTCCATTAATTAGTCTATTAATCATGTTTCCTGTAATAACATTTGAATGCCCTTTTTGCAGTATGTTGCTTGCAGGACAAACCAACATGATAATTTAACAATTTTTAAAGGTTTATCAGTAACATTAACTTTGAATTATTTCTAGGGGCTGTTCCATTACAAATTGTAAATATAATACTACTTTTGAAGGAGACTATGAAAATGTAAATGGAAATTCCGATGCCAAATCCAAGACTGCTCGGCAACAAGCAGTGCCTACCAACATCCGGAAAAGGTAGTAGCACTGCCATTATTATTTAATATTTTATGGATTTCATTCATTTATTTCTTTCCCTGATGATAGATGATGGATGTCTATACTACTATAACAATTATTCTTTCAGGTACGAAAGGAGCTTTTCCCCTCCGAGATCGAGCAATAGCTCGGGTTATGGGACTGGAAGCAGTAGCAAGTCATTTATAAGCAGCGACAGGTTTAATAATGTTGAGGTTTGTATTTATATCAGCTGGTTGTTATGCTGCTATTAGCTCAATAATTACTACTCACACATATTAGCTGTACATCACACTCTACCACTGGCATGTGTAGTGCTCATTAGACATCTCCCCTCTCGCACCATTGTATCTACACCTAGATCTAGCTCTATACCCTCTCGCACCATTCTATCTACACCTAGATCTAGCTGTCTCCCCTCTTGCACCATTCTATCTACACCTAGATCTAGCTCTATACCCTCTCGCACCATTCTATCTACACCTAGATCTAGCTCTCTACCCTCTCGCACCATTGTATCTACACCTAGATCTAGCTCTCTACCCTCTCGCACCATTTTATCTACAACTAGATCTAGCTGTCTCCCCTCTCGCACCATTCTACGAGGGTCGTCCAGAAAATAAGTTCCGTTTTGGTCTGTAGGGCGGTAGGAGTGGTTTTTGCCAAATCCGGCAACACCGCTCGTAAGAGGAGAAGTGGGAGAATAGAATGAGAGGTGGGGGACCTCAGTCGGTCAATTACCAACGTCAGGGCAGGTAGTTGAAATGGAGCCCTCCATGTCACGTCCCGCCACCTCGATCCCCGTTCCCTCTTGAGTTGTTTTGCACGGAGTGATTCAATTTCTTTATGCAGAGGGTTTCAAATCAGTTCAAATTCACGAACAGCTCATTTCTGTTTATGGAGAAGGTGTAATGAGTGAGTCAATGGTGAGGAGATGGGTACGTGAATTTAAGGCGGGAAGACATTCACTTGGGGATGAAAGTGGGAGAGGCAGACCCTCAGTTGTGACGGACGAAATTGTCGCAGAAATCGACTCAAGAAATTGAATCACTCCGCGCAAAACAACTCGAGAGGGAACGGGGATCGAGGTGGCGGGACGTGACATGGAGGGCTCCATTTCAACTACCTGCCCTGACGTTGGTAATTGACCGACTGAGGTCCCCCACCTCTCATTCTATTCTCCCACTTCTCCTCTTACGAGCGGTGTTGCCGGATTTGGCAAAAACCACTCCTACCGCCCTACAGATCAAAACGGAACTTATTTTCTGGACGACCCTCGTATCTACACCTAGATCTAGATGTCTACCCTCTCGCGCCATTCTATCTACACCTAGATCTAGCTCTCTACCCTCTCGCACCATTCTATCTACACCTAGATCTAGCTGTCTCCCCTCTCGCACCATTCTATCTACACCTAGATCTAACTCTCAATGGATACTCAAAATCATCCCTACAGAGGGGCTCCATCCCTACTCAAGTCAATGATATGTTACTAATGTTTGCTTATTATTTGTACTTCTCACACCTATATCGTGTTTTATGTTTTTAGCAATTTTAAAATTTTATTTCTTTTGTTACTTAAAGTTTGTTTTGTTTTAATATTAATTACAATTTTACTATTTACAATATATATATATATATATATGCATGCTAAATTAACATTATTGAAATACCTTATAATGTTTGAGAGAATTTGTAATTGTTGTAGTGATTTAATGTTTACTGCTTTGACAGGGAACTCTGACCAGCTCTTCGAGTGGACAGTCTAGTGATGAGCGTTGGTACGAGAGCCTAGAAGGTGGGGCCGATGTAGAACCTCCCCCGCCCCTCCCGCTGAGGTTATCCAACTACTTATCATCATCATCTCCGGCTCAAGCCTCTGTAAGTATTTTATCTCTTTATTTTTGGAATGGGGATGGGGATAATTATTTGGAATGATTAAATCTTTAGTAGAAATAATGCCAAATTTGAGTTATTGTGGATACATGGGGCAGATTATCAACATTTTCTAAACCAAGATGGAACTAAGGATTTAATTTGAAGAGTCTATTTGCACCCAAATTAATTTTGTTTGGCAATAAGGGTATTGAATCGATGACCAAAGTTATCCTATCACAAACCACCTGGCTGACCTATTTCCGAGAAGGAGAGGGAAGGGTACAATATAGGCAAAGGCATCAGAAGAAAAGTGAACATTGAAATGAGTGCTCCACCAAATGGCAAAGCTATTAGGGAGCCAAAACTTCAATTGCTAATCTAATGACAGGCTTTAACTACAAGATTGTAGCTTTATTGATATATTTTGCTAGCTGGGTCAGATAATGAAATTGGTCAATTTACAGTAATTTTTTATTCAAATATGACTTATAAATTAACTTCTTTATATACCTGAGGCTAATCTAGATGGGTTATCTACTGGTTACCAAACACCTCTAGCCAGCTTACGACTAAGGATTTTATGGAGTGAGGCTCCTTCTAAATAAACTCCCTTAGCCCTCATTGGACTCAAATTTCACCCTCAGCTCAAAATTATTCAAAAGTATTATGCTGTAACACATATGGCTAATGTGTTTTGAAATATAATTTAATAAATCTCCCACTCCATAAACAAAAATTAATAAAAAGAACATTATTCATATAGACATATGTTGCATGTATTTTGCTGAACTATGTTTTATTACTATATGGAAAAAATATTTACTTCACTATGAATACATAAAAGAAATGACTATCTAAACTTTTTGATACCCTCTTGTACCCCCGGGGGGAGTCGCCTGGCGGTTGTTGTCCAGGCTACACAGCTTAATCAGCAGGCACTGACGATGGAGCGCTGACTACGAAAGTGCAGTCTTCATAAAATTAAAAACAGTAGAGAACAAGGCCTTTTTATTGATCCTTATCAATGGGTTCCTCTACCATCCAGAATATTCCAGAGTTATAATTTAGTTATAGTCAGTAGATGTAATACTTTGCTCACTCTAATCTACTTATATATTTTTGTGGTTAAGGTATTCTAGCTACAAACAACCTTTTATCATCAACAATCCCCAAATTATAATATACTTACATTGATTGCAGACATCGTCTAGATAATATGAAATTCTCAAAGCCTAGGCAAAAGTTTCATAGGCTATTTACATTTCTTTCATAGCTTGAATATTAATTGTTTTATTTGTACCCTCACTTCCACTCACCTCATTTTCCTTAGCCTAACTGACTCACTATACACCTCATGCCCACCTGACATTATTGCATTGGCTCCTTACCAAGGAAAACTTGGAGAATAGGTCGTGATATGAGCAAGGGAAATTCTGCTCCATCTCATAGGCTTATTACTTGTTACATGCTCCCTCACACTCTCAACATGACTTTGAAGAAGTTGATTAATGATCCTTGATTAGTCTATGTTTTGAGCTAGATTGATTCATAGGATTGGGTGACATATATTCTCTTTTGTTATGATTGAACAGATCACATGAAAATTTCACCATCAGTCGTCATTAGCTTATAGTAATATAATATTTATTTATTCATTATATAGAGCTCCGCAACAATGGCAAACAACAAAGAAAACAAGTAAACAAAATAACAAAAAATGGAACAAACAAAATAATATAAAGGACAAAACTAAGGGAACAGAACACAAAGCACTAAAAGAAAAAAGAAATTTTAGTAACTTAGTCATTCATAAAACAGGCATATATCATACGCACACACACAAAAACCCACTACAACATTTTAAAATATG
The DNA here is from genome assembly GCA_019009955.1 of Riptortus pedestris. NCBI lineage: Eukaryota > Metazoa > Arthropoda > Insecta > Hemiptera > Alydidae > Riptortus > Riptortus pedestris. The sequence continues at coordinate 17,855,849 of CM032230.1, read as the reverse complement.
TAATTAATTAATGTCAAACTGCCCAATTGTTTTTAAATATGTCAGAATACAGGTGGGCTACCCTCAGTCAGTAGCTCTTTCAAGTCATGTGGAATGTTTAAGTAAGTTCCTAATCTCCATTCTGATAGAAGGTGTTCTACAGTCAGCCCAGTGTTGCAATGATTACAGGTAGTCTTGGGAGGACAACTTGAATCTACGTATTGTCTCTTTGACCATCCTGTAGCATTGCGTTTTATTTCCAATAGTTTGTTGTCAGTACGTAACCAGTGTTCCTGCCAGTATTTTTGTTTCTCTGCCAACAGTAATATGATATCTCTGCTATCTTTTTGGTGCAGGTGAACGGGTTCTCCCTTGTCGAACCATCACAGCATGAGTTTAAGGTGGGTGAGAAGGTGACTTGCCTGATGAAAGCAGAGAAGAGCCATGAGCTACGGAGGCAGATAGAGAGGAGCCAGCAGGACTACCAACTCCCGCAGGTATGCACTCTCTACAACTATCTTATACCCACCTTGCCAAAAGGTTCATTTGCCCATAGCAATATATTCTTAATTTTATTAAGAATATTACAGTCTGCATTTTGTAATGTGATATGTACAATAATATCGTCCTCCATCACTCTCAACAGAAACTATACCCATTAACCACAATGAGAGGAGCAGCCTCTCCCTGCCTGGCAAGGAAGTTAAGAGATAAGGAGAAATGGCATTTGATAAGAAAATAACCACTGCTATCACTTCACTTTATACTTATAAATCTCTGGGCCATTTTCTCTTAAGGCGCTGTGGAAGGGAATATAGATGAGTGGTACTGTAAAGTTGCCACCTAGCAGTCTATATTTTACATCTCGTTGTGGATTAGTGAAACTCAGCATGGAGTTGTACATAGTTATTCTTGAGCGTGATTTTGATTGGCACTTCCATGGATTTCATCTTACATTATAATTGTAGAGGAGGGAGAAATATATCTTAGGATTGTAAAATTCCAAGATGGCAGAGACCTTGAAGTTGCCAATTTTTCAAGATCCTTTCCTCTCCCATTGCCCTATATTTATACATATCAGAACTATTCATTTAGCAGATTTACCTTAAGGGAAATTAACTATTGAGGTCATACTTATTAAGCGATTTCCTAATTTTTCTTCAAATGTCCATCGATCTTACCTTGTAGATGGCAAAAATAAGGTCCTTTCAAAGCTGTGTATGTTTTAATGGTCTGTTAATGCTATAGTGGTTGCAATTATTCTGTATAATAAAGAGACCTTTATTATACAACATACATGCAAATATGTTCTGTTGATCCCCTCCCCCATCTTAATTTCTTGGACTATTACAATTTGAGTGATAAAAATTATTCTGATTCATTATAAATTATAGTACTAGAAATAGTAAACAGTTTTCAATAAAATTAATATGTTATATTCGGATATATTTCAGTAATTGTTTTTCTTTCCGGTGAAGAATATTTCTATCTATCTGTTCAGCTGTGGGAGGTTGGCAGGCCTGTTTGTTTACAATTCAGATGCTTTCCGTTTGGGAGATTATTAAAATTGACTGAAATATTTCTCATTACTATTTGTATTTATTCACTTAATATTCACTGTGGTGTGTTACCAGTATGTAGATTTATTTATTGCAAAATTTCACGGAGGAAATCTGCTTAGTTTACGCAGCCCCTACATGACAGACGTTTTAATATCACACAGCTAATATAACATAATAAGAATATTGCACAACAAATTTTGTTAGTGAATTCTGTCAAATTTTTGTATATAAAATTAATTTATGCTAAATTAGTGGAAAATTTAGATGATATAATTATTCTATTATAAAACGTTAGTGAAGGGATTTGAATTTAACTAGGAAGGTGGAAGGATATATATACTCGTACTAGCAGACCTGACAGGCGTTGTTCTGCATGATATTTAAAGCGATTAGGATATTAAATTTAATAATGTTGTTTAAAACAAAAGCTACTTTTAATAACTCAAAAAAACAACCTTTTGTTATGTGCACGTTTACCTAAACACAAATAGATAATGAAATATTGTGAATTTTTTATTCAGGCCTCCCTTATAACCTCCACTCCCGTTCGAACCTAAAACATTTAATATAGCTTATAATCATGGAAGAATAAATGCTAATTTACATATAGAGTTTTGTTAAGTTCGGTTCAATCGTTAGTGCCCAATAAAATTCTTGGCTCCCACTTTAATTTTTAGTGTATATCTCATTTATACTTTGTTATACGACAAAAGTGAATATAACAAATGTTACTCTAAATAACAAAATAAACAACTTTTATCCTGTGGATATTTGCCGAAAAACCAATAGGAAACGAAATATCGCTATTTTTAATTTTAGGCCTCCCTTACAACCCCCACTCCTGCTCCATCTGCCAGGCTGATTTGTGAATCTAAAGCATCGATCCGTTTAGGAGGAGTTTAGTGATATACACACGTACAGTAGAATTATATATATAAAGATATATATTCAGCAGCCCAATCCTTTCACATTGCAGCTGGCGGAGCTAAATATATGCTTTATTATGTTGATGTATATTGCACAACTTCATGGCTCAACCCAATCCTCTCACATTGCAGCTGGTGGGAAAAACTCTATGCTTTATTCTGTGGATGAATATTGCACAACAGTGTGGCATATTTTTTTCATTTTATTTTCATATTTTTTTATTTTATGTTTTAATTTTCCTCAATTTTTGTTATAAAATGATTTCGTATTTTGAATGTTGAACCAAATCAGTATCTATATGGAGTAGTATATTGTGAACCAAATCAGTATCTATACGGAGTAGTATATTGCAACCAATTATTGGGAAATAACTTTTACATTACATTTTAACCTCATCTTTGTACTGCTTATGAGTTTGCTATGTAAACTCTGCATGTGATCTAGAGAGATAGTATAAATAGAGATGTTTGTTGGCAGTGCGAGTACAACCATTCGCCCGGAAATAGGAACGGAGAAAAGACGCCTCTCGAATCTACCCCTTCTGACACCAGCTCCACCGCCGACCGCATCTATGCTCTACCCAGTGAAGGTATGCCCCCATTAACTATCTAATACCATCCTCTCATAGACTCTTTGTCATTATCAATCATTATTAGTCATTTTGATTCCCATACAAGACAAAAACACACTTGTGTTCAAATTGTATGCTGATGTGTGTGTGTGTGCATATGTCTATCCTTTGCCAGTTCCTTATCTTTAGAATTATGAAAATGAAATGTCCAGTGCTATTGTGGGCTCCCTGCTTCACATATCTACACCACCTGCACACTCTATGAATTTTTCATCTGAAGTTATTGTAACTTTGTAAGTAATTTAAACAGGATTTACTTATATATTGTGAATTTGGACTTGCAGATGAATTATCATCGAAAAGTTCTCCAGTGGCTAGGAGAGCTAAATCGCGGGATCGGGGTGAGGCCAGACTGCGCCCCCGCTCCCAGCGCAATTCTGCCAACCTTCATAATAGCACTCTTCAGCAGGACCTCATACGCCTCATCAGCCCTGATTACCAAGACCAACCACTCCCTGCCAAAGTCAGTTTATATACAATGCTTTAGTAGTAGTCATAAGGAAATAACTGGAGTAATGAGATTACTACCATTAAGGCAGTAGTACTCTTAACTGTTTCATTGAAGTGTTCGATCAAAAGGGACACGTCCTTTTTTGATGGTGGGATTTCAGTCTCCTTGGTATTCATCTTCTGTCCAACAAGGTTAAAGGAGAGTGGTAACATTGCATCTCACTCATCTAATATTAGGTTGTAAAAAAAAAATAAAGTAATTTTCCTTTTTCTTTTATAGTGTAATATTAGAGAGGTGGGATAAAATGTTAGCCTTCTCTCCTCTATCCTTGTTGCTCTATAGATGGACGCTATGGAGACTGAAAATTTCACCTTCAAAAATGGACTCGTCATTTTTGATTGAGCAGATTGTGCAGCCGATGCCCAACTATCCCATTTAAGAAATCCATGATTAAAACCATGCCTATCAATATTCTTTATAAACATTGTTGTAAGCTCAAAGTGAATAATAAATTTATATAGGTAGGATTCTATTTGTTGATATGTTAAGTGGGTTAGGGGATGGATCCTAACAATAAGAGATGAGTACAAGATCCTATTTCCAGGAGACTTCTATCAGCAACAATACATATTTTTAATGTTTTTATAAATAATTCAATAAAATTCCTTTATTTTTACCTTTTTTTTTATAGTTACAAATTCAAAATAAAATGAGAAAGACAAGGGGTATTCTAATCTGTGACCAAAGGTGGGATAAAATCACGCAATAAATTCATGAAAATAGAAAATCTTTGGCTCAGAATTAACAGATATATTTGTTATAAAACACACTGCTGTGTTTGTTAGTAACATTCTTCTACTTTTAATAATATGTATAGTTTCTTTTATCTTTTTTCCCTTATTTTTAAATGTATGGTCAGTGAGTGATATTGTTTCTCCCATGAAAATGTGTGTTAATGATCTTAGAATGTTAGTCTTAATAAGTAATTTTCCTCTATTATTTTAAGGTTTCTCAGTAATATACTCATTGGTTCTTTATGAGGAGCTACTTTTACATTGCATTATCTTTATGTCTCAGATAAATATAGAAAAGTCTAGTCTTTAAGTAATATTGTTGGCTCCAAAGCAATATTTTCGATTTATTCTTCCCTTTTTTATTCGAATTAAACTAAATGCAAAATGCTCGAATATTACTTTGGCTTTATGTCAATTTTCTGTTTTTAATGTTGTTGAAATTTCTGTCCATTAGAAATAATAATTGATAAATGTTGTTGTTCTTAGGAGAGTGGGCCCGGGAGGAGCAAAGGAGCGAGCCCTCCGATCAGCGACATACTCACTATGGCAAGACCTGCGACTGTCATATCACAAACTACTCTCGACTCCAAAGATTCTAGGTTTATACTTCATTTTATTACTAATTTGTTAACAGAGTTGTCTATCATTTGTAACTGCTACTAGTCCTCTTTAAAAGATAATATAAGGCAAAAATGCCTAGTAATATTCCAGTAATCATCCTGCTATCCTATGCGCAGTTGCTATCAGCAAATAAATTATACATTGGATAGATCTATATCTATGTGTAAACGTATTTTGAAACTATAGTACAATTTTTGGGTGTATTACTTTTTAAACTAGTTGATGAAGAGAATCATTATTTCTATGATAAATGAAAGAGGCAAAAGCTGCCTGGATGTGAAAAACACATACTCTGAAAAAGAGAAAACCCAAATGAAAAAAGAGGGAGGGACCTTTTCCAAAATGTCAATAGTTAAGAAAGGAATTCAGTTATCACAAAATTTATGTTATACATTTTTAATACCTCTATTAATCAGGTACGAGGAACAGAATCATAGGCTTTTTTATAATCTACCTATGACATCAAGAGATTATGCTGCTTCGCAGTGACCTAGGATGCAATAAATGAATCAATAATTGTTGCTTACATTCTTTAGAATTGCTCTTCCAACCTAGTTTTGCTCTGGAGCTAATAACTCATTTTGGGTCACATGGTTCTTGATATTATTAGCTACTATTGATGTAAGGGGTTTGCAGACTAATATTTAAAGGACATGCACATATTTGTCTGTTAAAACTCTACGAGCCACAATTTCAGTTTGATCATTACCAAACCTTTTAAATATTGAATTTTGATGCAAAGACAAGAGCTTGTTAATTATGATTAGAGGAGTATTGGTAATGATAGAGGGAAAATATACATTTGTCTTTATCTCTCATTAAGAGTTGCTCTGAAAAATGTTATTGTATATAATCAATGTTATTTACTACATTTGTTTCTCTCAGCATTTTCCTGTAAGTCAAATATCAACTGAATTATTTGTATTTTAGTGACTTTAGCCTTCAGGAAACACCTGATTTTCATTCACGGCTATTAGGGTATTTTAACATCTGAAGCTGAGCTTAATTCAAGCTTCTAATTGAAGTAGAAATTATGATAAAATAGGTAATGTAATCATAGTCCTATCTTACAACACTGCACACTACATCATTACTACATTGTTAACCCAGGCCACTATGTCATGGACTTTTTTAAATTCACTCTTTTCTTTTAATTTTTTTGTTAAAATTATTGTTTAGTTTACAAAGAAATACCTAATACATTTTTTTCCCAGCAGATTATCTCCACCAAAGAAAACACCTATTCTCCTTCCTGACAGTCAAGAAATGGACTGGCCCAGTTTGGTCGACACTGCAACACGAGCTATTTTCCGAGCTGATTCTCAGGAAGATATTGATAACATCCAACCAGCCCCACATCAGAGCATCACGTGAGTTGCTTTACTACCACTCTCTCCCCCCCCTCTATTTTCTTTTATTCTTCTTTACCCCCACTTTACCTTAAGGCTGCCTTTCATAAAAGTGGTTCTTTTCAATTTTGAAACAGTCACATTAAATCATCCTTACTATTCAAGTAAGGCTCGACTAGTGAGGTCGTCTAAGTTCAATATGTTTGGAGTGGAGAGGCAAAATTTAAAACTAGCAAACGTCTTAGGGCTCCTGCAATTGAAATGCCACAGCCTCTGCACAGCAGAACTATTATAAAATCTTATACTACCGATGAACTTTAATTTACTTACAATTTTAACAACTTACTACAGTTATAATAATAAAATTGTAATTTATATTTATTGTATTTTACAATTTGTTAAATGCCTTCTGCTTCTACTAGTTTGACAAGCTACAGGGAGGCCTATCAAATGTGTCAACAAAAAGTCAGGTTGAATTCATGTTACATTGAGTCTGTTATCCACTTTGGGAAAGAATACATGTAATTTGGCCGATTGATCTAACCTTCATTGCCACTCTTCAATTGCAGTATTTCACATTCAGTATTTTAATCCCTTATTAGGATTCGCAGTTGTACATATGTACAATATACTACCAACTTTAGCTGGCAAGCCCCTTTTTATATTGTAGCTTGCAATGTTCATGTAGATTTTACGGTTTGCGTGTGTTGTGCATGAGGAGGGTAGGAGGTATATATCGGAATTAGAGGTCCTGAGCTATTGATGTGAGTTTAGAGCTAGTGTTGATTGTAGAGTGTTTGTATGTGAGGAGTAGGTTAGGAGGCATATATGGGAGCTAGAGGCCCTGAGCTATTAGCAGATTTCCCTTAAGGGAGAAAAAATTTCTTCAAATGTCCATCGATCCTACCCAGGAGATGACAAAAAGAGGTCCATGTCAGTTAACACTCTAGTGGTCACAATTTTTGTTTTATCGTTACCTTATTCGATATTTAAACATTTTATGTAAAAAGACAGATCAAATTTGTTAATGGCTCATAACGAATCAGTGGGAGGGTTTAGAGGGACAGATTTTTGAAAAATCTCTGTTACTATACTTCGGATCAAAAAATTGTATAGAACCAATCTTATTGCAAATTAAATGTACTATAAATATTGTTATATGCATTTATTCTCTATCTTGAATATTAATCGAGATATTTCCATTTTTCAGCCTACAGCAAATCCCCTCTTCTACTCATGTTACATAAACAATACTCTTTTATGTAATAAACCACATTATTCGAAGCTTAAATACCATAAATTGTTTTCAAGAGACCTTTATTATATGAGGTAAATGCAAATATGCTATGGTGAACCCCCCCCCCCCTCTTAAGTTCTTAGACTATTAAAATTTGATTGATTGAGATAAAAATTATTCTGATCCATTACAAATTACAGTACTAGATATAAATAGTTTTCAATAAAATTAATGTTAGATTCTGATATATTTCAGTAATTGTTTTTTTTTTTCCTGTGGGAAGTTGGCATACCTTTTTGTTTACATTTCAGGTGCTTTCCGTCAGGAGGTTTCTTATTATCGTTTGTGTTTATTCACTTAATAATCGCAGTGGTATTGTTACCAGTATGTAGATTTATCTATTGTCAAACATCACGAGGGAAATCTGCTTAGTTTATGCAGCCCCTGCGTGACGGACTTTTGATGTGTGTTTAAAGCTAGAACATACTTGAAAGGGTTTGTATGTTGTAGAGGGCAAGAGGAGGATAAGAGCTAGAGGCCCTGAGCTATTGATGTGTGTATAGGAGCTATTGTTGATAGTAGGATGTTTCTGTTTTGTAGTGGACGTGAGGAGGAGATTAGGAGACATATATCGGAGCTAGAGCAGAGATTGTCCTTGGAGACGAGGAGGAGGTTATCTCTAGAAGAGCAAGTGCGCAGCCTTCGTGATGAGAATCGACGCCTTCAACAGGAGTCCCAAAGTGCCGCCCAGCAGCTTCGCAGGTTTACCGAATGGTTTTTCCAAACTATTGACAAGCAATAGTTGCCAAATACTTTGTATATTTGTATTTTTCTATAAGCAAAATAAACTTTGTTTCTTCTCATTGTTTTGTAATTATGTACAATAGTTTGTTAATAGAATTCTAGAAAAGGAAAAACCAATTGTTAATACCTCATATTGAAATGTTATTACTTTATTAGTATTACGTTTTGTGCAAAGTATATTTTGTTAAAATCTTAATATAAAATTAGCTTTATCATTTAAGTTAATGCACAAAACTGAAGTATTTGTAAATATGTTCCATTCTTGTTGAAATGTATAGCTACTTGTCTTTAATATGTGAATATGAAATATATGATGTATATTGTAAAAACTATTTTTTAAAGCTGGGACCAATTTTACCATTGCTTTATATTGCTAGAGCTCATTGGTGTTACACAAATAAGAATTATCCTTTGTTAACATAACTGTCCAACCAAATTTGGAAACATTATATTTTGGTAGCTATGATAAATTGATTTTATTTTTTTTAATAAAATTGCAAATTTTGCCGCAGTGATCAAATAGTTAAAACTGAGGTTGATAATTTGTATAATCAGTCCAATCTAGTCAGTCCTAGTGAATAAAACACTAGATTTCTCTAATTAGTTTCTAATTAAAAATAGTTTTAGTGATGAGGCAAGGGGAGTTCAAACCAAAACATTACATTTTAATCATTTATTATTAATTATATTTGTTCACCGTATTGCTATTATATATTTATTTCTAATTCATATTACTTAATTATCCATTAGATTTTCACTTTAATATCTTGAGGTATATGTAGATTGTATATACATATTTAAATCATATAGCCAATAGTTGAGTCACTATATATCTATTCATGTTTTCCACTTTTCTTTTTCTTTTTTTTTTTATATTATGTTTTGATTAAAAAATAATAATTGTCATATTTGTCTTTTCCTTATTATCCAAAAATACACCTTAATAACAATGAGCTTTATGATCAAAATGCAGCCTGCGGCAGTTGAATGGATGCTGGCTGGGAAATTATTGGTCTGCTTCCAAAATGCTAATATAGATGAAGAGAGGGAAACACTCAAGAAATGCAATATTGTTATATAACATATTTATTAAAATAAAACATTGCTAAATACTTTAATTACAATGAGAAATAAACAAATGCATTCAACATTTTCTAATAAAAATCATAAATAAGTTAAAAATAAAATGGCTTGTCCAGTAATATATAATAGATACCATAATAGATGTTGGTTACATCACAATAAACACGATTAACCATTTACATCTTTTGAAATATTTCAAAACAAGAAAAATGATGTATTTTTATTGCCAACAATTAAAAACGTTGATTATGACTAGGGACACAGTCCAATTTGCCTAAATTCATCTATAAATACCATCATTGCATGTTGCTTTATAATAATAATAGCTTTATAATAAACATTTTATAAATTAAATAGAAAAAATAAAATTAACACCTCATAACCAAATGCTGTTATAGAAAGTCAATCATTTCTATGTAAAAGATATTTACCGATAACAGTGATAATATATATCATTTAAAAATAAAAAATTAAATTAAATATATTACAATTAAAGTCCGTAGGTAGGAGATTGGAGTGTTGGGCCTGGATTGGCTGGGAGTGGGCGGAATCAAAGCCTCCTCCGATAGGGAATGTACCTACAACAAAGCAACATGAATTTACATCAACACATCGCAAATAAAACTCATATCCAGGGCCCCACACCCACAGCTCATACGTAATCAACCAAAATGGAATATACTTCCAACATAAAATATTTATTTACCTATCTTATTGAAGAAAACTTTAACAGGCAGTTTCATTGGATTTTTTCTATTATTAAAAGAAATTCATGAAGAAAAGAAACTAAAAGTGAAATTCATCTTTCAGGTTAGTACATATCTTTACATTCCTTAATTGGCTAAGTTCCATATATGATGTACACATCATAATAATTAAAAAATACAATATAAAGAAAGCTTTAAAATAAAAAAAAGTAAAGTTTTGACGCCAAACTTTAAATATTTATTAGAGAAAGTAACTGCCTACGGAATAATATATTCTAATGGGGGTGTGGATGATGTGAAGGGTCCATAGCATTACACAATATGCTATATGCTTACGTATATTTTTTTTAGCTATATTTTTGCTATATGCTTTTTTTTTTTTTTAGATAAATTCATTAGAGGTGTCCATAGCATTTCACAATATACTATACGCTCATGTTCACCAAAATCTTCATTAATATTAGTTTTAACGGGGAAAAAAATAGCGATTATGTGGAAAATGTATTTCTCAGTCCTAATACGTTGCTTAAATTTATAAATGTCAAGATTCTGATTTCTAACTTCTAGTCACAAAATAAAATTGATTACTGTTCCATGAGAATGCCTCAAATAGATTGTGAAAAATTATATATATTTATTTAGGGAATGAAATTTGTTACCATGCGCTATATAATGCTCTTGTAGCATTGGAAGGAGTGAGGGTTTGCTCGGAATAACCTTATTAAGTTTTCATGGAAAACTAGTTTTGAGTCCACAAACAACAATAAAACAGTAATCACTTCTGACTTCATCTCATACTGGGTAAGGCCTGAGAAGAACATTAACATATTTTTTCTCTGAATGATGGGATGATGCAATAGTTATGCATTGTCGGGAAACTAGATATTTTCATCTCATAAACAATAAGTTGGTCAATAATTATCCAATAACTGCTATTCAATGCTTTACAAGTAAATCAATAATTATTATTGTTATTTATTAATGCTCAGTTTGTGCTAATGCGACTAATTAGGACGGGTTATCTAAAGATTATTAGAACAATAATATCACTTCAATTTTCTTGTGATTACTCTCATTGTACATTTAACAGAACATTTGTTATGTAATGAAAATCAAGGGGACAATTTGTTAATAGTTTAATTCAATCTTTATATCTACAAGGGAAACCATTTTTATATCTAGATGTTAACAAGTACAGCTAGTCTAACAAGAAGAATCAAATTTATAGAAATACTCCCTAATTTTAACATAATAGTGTTTCAATTTACCGGTCATAATAACGCTCATTGTCCAGCCAATCCTGATACTTATACCACCATTGCTCCCATTTTATGTAGTCTTGAAGAGTGAGGTCCCGTAAATAACCGTGTTCTTTATAGTAAGTGTAGCGTACACGAACATCATCCCATGAACCAAGCTCACCAATAGATGAAAGACTTCTGAAAATATAAAAGTATTTTAGTAAAAAATGAGTCATAAAATTTAACTTTATTTACAATAGAAGTTAGCAAATAAGGAATACTAATAATATAAATGGATTTAGGGGACACATTAGCTCTTAGGGGTTGAGGATTGAGCGAGATGGGTGAGGTAAATGGAGGGAGGGGATAAGGACCCAGCTGCTCCAGATAGAGGATAACAAGATGAGTAATATCTCAGTCTCATAGGATCGAAGATGTTCCAAACTCAGGTACCAGCCCCCAACCCAAGTTCTTAGCAAATCAGTTGAAGACTTGAGAATGGATGCCTTGCTCCTAGGAATTGAGCCTTAGTATAGGGAGTGTTAATTCCAGATGAATAGGGAAATTTAACTATATAATTAAAAAAAACAAAACGTATTAATAATGTATATACAATAGAAAAAAAGAAAAAAAAGCAACCTATACAAAGGGAGTGGGATCAATATAAAATCTTATGCTAAAAATACCAAGCATATGTTGAGTTTTTAATGAAAAAAAGGGAGCAGCCCAAATGCCATATATGCAATTTGACTCTAACAATAAAACACATACTGACAGACTGCAAGAGGCGAGATCATTTACAGATACCTCACAACCTACATATGACTTACTGAAGGTAGCCCATACATACCCACTATACTACAGCATCTAAAAGACATTAACATATACACAAAAATTTAACTTATATAATCCATTTACAATTAATACTTGCATTTTAAAAAATATTTTATTTCTTTTTGTTTTTGTGTTCCATTTCTGTTTCTTTTTTTCATTTTGTATTTGTGTTCCATTTGTTTCTTTTTTCCATTTTGTTTTTGTGTTCCATTTCTGTTTTTGGTTTCCATCTCTATTTTGTGTTTCATTTTTGTTTTTGTGTTCCATTTCTGTTTTTGGTTTCCATCTCTATTTTGTGTTTCATTTTTGTTTTTGTGTTAAATTTCTGTTTTCTGTTGCATTTTTGTTTTTCGTGTTCAATATCTGTTATGTTGTTTTATTTTATTTAAAATTAATTTTATTTCGTTATTTAATTTTATACAGTTTTTTTTCCCCTGAACAACATCGCCACAGTTGCGAAGCTCCAAATATATAAATAAATGTTGAGTTAGAAAAGTTTTTAATAGTAGATATGAGTTTTACAACTTACGGTGGGTAGGGTGGAGATGGAGGACTATCCATCTCGACAGTAAGCCTCTCCCCAGCGGTGATGCGTAGATTCCGATGCTCTGATTCCCGATCTACGCTCCACTGGGCGATTCTCCCGAATCTCTCTGACAGGCTTAGTCTTGGCCCTTTCTGCTCTGCCTGGCTAGCACCACTTGAAGACTCTGAGTCTGATTCGACTTTGATATAATGAGATCGGCTTACCTGCAATAGAAATAATAAAAAAAATAATAAAAAGCAGTGATATCAAGTGATATATAATGGCAATATCAATTATGGTGAGTTGTGTGTGAGAGAGAGAGAGAGTTTCCGCTGATTTTCAGGGGAAAATGTAAAGAATACTATTGACCCAGTTTAATCTGCAATATATAACGATATAAAAGCACTCTGGGCTCACTAAAGGCTGAACCCCCCCCCCAAAAAATAAAAAATAAAAATGGATTAATATTTGAGTTAATGAAAACATATATAGATAACAGAGCTTTAGAAAATTAAATTTTTAAAAAGTTTGATTCTATACAATTTCTTGATTTTATCCAATCCAGTTCATAATAATAATGGTGATATTTCAAATTTTAAAGGCCCTCTCCCACCGATTTCAAGATTAACGAACTTGATCTTTAGGTGTACATAAAAAGTATAAATATTGAAATTGGTAGCAATCAAAGAAAAACTGAGCATTAAGAGGCAAATATATGTCTGTATGTGCATCTGTTCATCGACATACCCCATCAACTTGTCTGCCTACCCATAATACTTTAACAACTCGAAAAGAGATGAAAATCCTGAACGAGACATTTACAATTGGTAAATGTTTAATTCTCTATTGATGAATCTCCATCAAGAGTTGAAGAAGGCTAAATGGGAAAAGAACAACTGAGAGAACTTACCTTCAATACAGATTTTTCTTTTATACGTTTCTTTTTATTCTTCACTTTTGACCTTTCCACAGTTCTGGACTGAATTAAAGAGACTGATCGGGATCTGGAAAATTTAAAATGAAGAGTAATATTTTTGTATTTAATTTCAGTTATTACATATTTATAGTTGGATTCATGAGACGTGAGACAGTCCGCGCATGGGGGTGGGGATGGGTGGTAGGCTTGGTGGGGATGAGAGGACCGTGTACTACCCAAGCTGAACATATTTGCCAGCATGCCGTACACTTGCTCCAGCTCTTTAAGCTACACTACATACACACTGAGGGCTAATGTTTTCAGGACGTCCGATACATATCCGTAGCTCACGAGAGTGGTTAACAGATTGATAACGTGAGCATGCGCAATAGCCTTCTTTGCTACTGCGCATCCTAGTCACTGTCTCACGTCTTATGAATCCAACTATACATTATTACATACACATGAAATCTTATTATTGCTTAAAATTAATCAGAGCTAATCTGTCATAAATGTTAAAACTCCTTTTCTATAAACGTTACTAGAAATGTTTTAACACGTTAGATGCTGTGTATGCCCCGGGGGCATGCACCGCTCCAAACGAGTGCACGGTTTCAGATTTAAAACATCATTACCTCAGTGCAGCGGATAACATATGTCAAATTACTTTTTTTTTAATTATACAGTTTTTTTATGATATAATATTACTTGATCCTCTTCCTGCTTTTACTGTCAATTTACTGATGTTAGTTGCAATGATTCAGCAACGAAACCTAAAATTATCTCTTTTCCTTCGACTATTAGATATTCTTAAAAAACAGATTACAAAAAAAGGTTGCATGCCCTCGGGGGCATGTACCGCCTAAGACGAGTACTACCGGGCATGCCCCTGGGGGCATGTACCGCATGTAGGGCTAGTATTGCCAAATAACAACAGCAGTTAACGTGTTAAGCAGTATATCTACTATATAAAAATAAGTCGGGTTTTCCTTCCTGACGCTATAACTCCAGAACGCACGAACCGATTTCCATGGTTTTGCATTCGTTGGAAAGGTCTCGGGCTCCGTGAGGTTTATAGCAAAGAAAATTCAGGAAAAATTTCAACAGAAAAGCGGGAAAATCTTTTTTCATTATACTGTTAAAATAACACGTGTTTTCAGTGCATCGTTTGAGTACGCAAAGTACAGAAAAGTAACAGCTGTTATTGGAATATTCCTCATTATACTATCATTCATTGTATATTGCATACTTACTTAACCTGTATTTATTAAATCAAAACGAACAAAAATTTGTCAATAATTAAGCAATCAATACCGCAAAACGGTATGAATATGAGTAACAATAGAAATTGCACAATAAATATTAATTTTAAATTATAGGTCTATTGCCTATTCTATTTATCTGTTGAATAACCTTTGCAGTTTAATAAACATATGTTACACATGAAGCACCATCTCTGATACATAGCATGGACTACAAACCAATATTTTAAGTAGATGGCGCCGGTGCGTGATACATTGTTTGACAGCTACTCATTGTACTCTGCTCAGTTAATTTCATGTGACAAACCGGTATTGTGTTCACTGTGAAATTGTGAATAAAAAGTAAAAAAATAAGTTATTCGTTTCCTAACATTTCAATTGGAAACCATCAAATCAATCACGTGTATTGTGCAAATTTTTATTCAATTTCAACAGCAGGCATTTGTCTTTAAGGTGGTAAGTTGAACTGTGTAAATTATGTGGATCGTGCATTTGAGGTTAAATTCACCACTCTGTTCATAGTCCAAAATGCCTAGAGGACGACTTGCGAACATCGGCCGCCGCACAAGACATGCAAGCCAGGAACAAGTGTATTCACAGAACTTAAGCGAAGAAAGACAAAATATAATAAGAGAAAATGCCCGATTGAGACAACGCGTGAGCACACGAAGATCATTGGCATCATACAATCGCTTGGCATTCCAATATGATCCCACTGCCAACTACAGTGATGATGAAAATTTAGTTATTGGACCAATGACGACTATATGCCGATATTGCAATGTGTTAAAGTTCAAAAGAGAAACGGCTGGATTGTGCTGCGCAAGTGGAAAAGTCAAACTGGATCCATTACTTACACCACCAAAGCCACTGAAACCATTGTTCGACGGAAGTGATCCCGACTCCAGTCATTTTCTTCAACACATCCTTGAATACAATAACTGCTTTCGCATGACTTCCTTTGGAGCTAATATCATTCGAGAAGGCGGCTTCATGCCAACTTGCAAGGTAAAAGATAAAACACACATAACCAATCACTTACACCAACACAATGAATTGCAATACATAACAACTACATATACACCACACACTACACCATCACACGATCAGAAGTTACACCGTATTCTTAACAAATGATTGTTTGCAATTACAGATACAAGGACAAATATATCATTTGCATGGTTCAATGGTGCCAACACCAGATGAACCGCATCAATTTCTACAAATATATTTCATTTCGTCGATGGTGGATCAGCTGAATGTGCGGTGCAATATACAGGGAACACAACAGTTAAAGAGACGAATTATTGAACAGTTGCAAGCATGTTTTCACGCTAATAATGCTGTGGTTAATATGTTCAAAACAGCATTGAAACGAATGCCATCGGATACGCACAAATTTGTCATAAGAGCAGATTGTACCCCAACAGGTGAACATGTGCGAAGATTCAATGCACCCACCGTTAATGATGTTGCTGCAATTATTGTTGGCGATCCAACTAAATCGCGAGACATTGTCGTTCAGCGAAGAAGCAATATCATGCATCGTATAAACGAGACATATCGTTTGTACGATGCGTTAGAATATCCAATCATTTATTGGCAAGGGCAAGACGGATACGACATCACGTTGAAAATGATCGATCCAATTACAGGTACAATATTCACACACTAATTATTGCTATTATTGGTTTCCATTAACAATTCAATTAATTTTGCATTTTCAGGCGTATCAACGAATAAAAATTTAAGCGCAATGAATTACTATGCGTATCGTATGATGATTCGTACACATGAGGAGAATGTCATTCTGAAGTGCCGTCGGCTATTCCAGCAATTCGCTGTCAACATGTATGTCAAAGTCGAGACCGAACGTTTAGCGTTTATCCGATTCAATCAGGCAAAGCTACAATCTGAGGACTATATACACTTGCGTGATGCTATTCATTCAGATGGTGATGTTCAGAACATTGGAAGTCTGACGATTCTCCCATCATTTTATATCGGAAGCCCACGCCACATGCACGAATACGCTCAAGACGCTATGACGTACGTGCGAAATTATGGAACTCCGGATTTATTTATTACGTTCACATGCAATCCGAAGTGGACGGAAATTGAACGCGAGTTGGAACCGGGCCAAAAACCGCAAGATCGCCATGACATAATCGCCAGAGTATTTCAGCAAAACCTCAAGGTCATGATGGATGTGCTTACTAAGTATCGAGTTTTTGGTGACACACGTTGTTATATGTACTCGGTGGAATGGCAGAAGCGTGGACTACCGCATGCTCATATCCTAATTTGGTTGCTGAACAAATTACATTCAAATGAAGTGGATGACATCATATCAGCTGAAATTCCTGATCCAGTCACTGATCCCCATCTACACGACATTGTGACGACACAGATGGTGCATTAAATCCATTATCGCCTTGCATGGTTGATGGAAAGTGCACAAAACGATATCCGCGACCGTTAGTTGCTGAAACAGTCACAGGGAACGATGGATATCCAGTTTATCGTCGGCGTTCAAAAGAAGATAATGGTCGAACTATCAAAGTTAAAGTTCAAAATCAAGAGATTGAGATCGGAAATGAATTCATTGTACCATATTGCCCGCTGCTATCACGAATTTTCGAAACACATGCAAACGTTGAGAGTTGTCATTCGGCCAAATCAATCAAATATTTGTGCAAGTACGTCACAAAAGGCAGCGACATGGCTGTGTTTGGTATTGCGTCGGAAAATGCGAATGACGAAATCAGCAACTTCCAAATGGGCAGATACGTCAGTACTAATGAAGCACTGTGGCGATTATTGTCATTTCAAATTCATGAAAGATATCCCACAGTTGTACATTTAGCAGTGCATTTGGAAAATGGCCAAAGAGTTTACTTCACTGAGACTAATGCGGCACAACGAGCTGAGAGACCACCATCGACAACATTGACTAGCTTCTTTGCAATGTGTGAAGCAGATCCATTCGCAGCGACGCTGATGTACGTTGAAATGCCCAAGTATTACACTTGGAATCAATCAACAAAGAAATTCCAACGTCGCAAACAAGAGACCCCAGTTCCAGATTGGCCACAGGTGTTTTCCACTGATGAACTAGGTCGCATGTATACTGTTCATCTTAGAAATGATGAATGTTTTTATTTGCGACTGCTGTTGGTAAATGTGCGTGGACCAAAATCATTTGCGCATTTGAAAACTGTGAATGGCCACCAATGCCAAACATATCGAGAAGCATGTCAACTATTGGGTTTGCTGGAGAACGATTCTCATTGGGATTTAACACTTGCGGATTCAGTTGTTTCATCAAATGCGTACCAAATACGAACACTGTTCGCAATTATGATCACCACATGTTTTCCTTCACAACCAATTCAGTTATGGAACAAATACAAAGACGACATATGTGAAGATATCATGCATCGCTTGCGCATTCAAACGAATAATCCTGACATCCAAATAACCGATGAAATCTACAATGACGGATTGAGGATCAATGCTTGACTATTGCAAACAAGCTACTGATTGAAGTAGGAATGATTGCGCCAAATCGATCGATGCAGGATGCATTCAACCAAGAATTAAATCGAGAGCTGCAATACAATGTTGATACATTGCAGGAATTCGTTCGAAATAATGTGCCGTTGCTGAATGAACAGCAAAAACAAGTATACGAAAATTAATGCAAGCGGTGGACAATAATACTGGTGGTCTATTCTTCCTGGACGCACCTGGAGGAACAGGGAAAACATTTGTCATTTCATTGATTTTGGCCACTATTAGATCAAGATGTGACATAGCTTTGGCGTTAGCATCATCTGGAATTGCGGCGACTCTTCTAGATGGCGGTCGTACTGCACATTCTGCGCTTAAGTTGCCACTCAATTTAAACACAATTGATACTCCAACATGCAATATTTCCCGATCCAGTGCAATGGGAAAATTGTTGATGCAATGCAAGCTCATTGTTTGGGATGAGTGCACAATGGCACATAAGAAATCACTTGAAGCACTTAACTTCACACTGAAGGATCTTCGGCGAAATAACAACATCTTTGGCGGCTTGATGATATTGTTGGCAGGCGATTTCAGGCAGACGTTGCCAGTAATTCCCCGTGGAACGCCTGCAGATGAATTGAATGCTTGCCTGAAGGCATCACCTTTATGGAATAACGTAAAAACATTATCGCTAACCACTAATATGAGAGTTCAACTTCAAAATGATCAAAGTGCTGCACAATTTTCCAAACAATTGTTAGCTGTTGGAAATGGAAAAGTCCCAGTTGATGCGACATCTGAATTAATTAGTCTTACCAACGACTTTTGCCGATTAGTAGACTCTCAATTAGCTCATACTGAAAATGTTTTCCCAAACATGAGTGAGAATTATCAGAATTATGCTTGGTTAAGTCAACGAGCAATTCTTGCCGCAAAGAATAATGATGTACTCGCACTGAATTTCACCATTCTATCAAAAATTGCTGGCGATTTGGTGACATACAAATCCGTTGATTCCATAACAAATCCCGATGATGTAGTAAATTATCCAACGGAGTTTTTGAACTCTCTGGAGTTACCAGGATTTCCACCACATAACTTGCAACTCAAAGTTGGTACAGTTATTATGATATTGCGTAATTTGAATCCACCGCGACTTTGCAACGGTACTCGACTTTCGGTAAAAAGAGTTATGCCGAATTTGATTGAGGCAACCATTATTAACGGAAAGTACGCAGGTGAAAATGTATGTATTCCTCGAATACCAATGATCCCGACTGATCTTCCGTTTGACTTCAAACGATTGCAATTTCCAGTTCCCCTTGCGTTCGCAATGACAATTAACAAGTCGCAAGGCCAATCGCTTAGTGTTTGCGGGATAAATTTAGAAAATCATTGTTTTTCACATGGGCAGTTATACGTTGCGTGTTCACGAGTTGGGAAACCATCCGCTTTGTTTGTGTTAACTTCAGACCAAAAAACAAAAAATGCGGCCAAAGAGCACTTCAATGAAACGGATAATTTGCGGACACGTATAACGCTTCGATTCAGTATTTACTTTGGATTCACTTTCATTTACTTAGAGAAGTTCAACTAAATAACACTTCATTTTTGTAATCGAAATGAATTCATTACTGTTGAGAAATGAAATCAAATTTTTCCTTTTCAAATGTAAAACAAAAACAAAATTTGTCTTAATCTTTTAATCACCAAACAAAATGTTACATAAAACGAAGCCATCTGGTGGCGAAACGGAGTTCGCCGGGTTTGCTAGTTGAGTATATTTGAAATGTAATATGAGAGACAGTATATCATGAATTTTGAATGAATTGTTTATAGAAGGATTGTTAGTCTCAACAATCTGTTTGACATTCATAATAAAATGAGCCAACATAAATTCATATTTGGGAGGTAGCTATAAGTGCCTTGGTATGGATGGTCACCTCCCCAGTGGAGTGGAGAGGAGATAGCTATAGATATATGTACACAATTCAAAAGACCTAAGCTAGATGCAAGCATGGGCTCTGACACCCCCTCTCCCACCCCCATCCTATCTCTATTTCCTCTCCAATACCTCTCTTCATTTTCTCTTTAAGCTCCAGTGCAGCGCATTCTATTTATGTTATTACAATACTTATGTCTGAACTTTTGACACCGGGTCGGCCCAGCAGGTGACAAGCCCGGCAAATAGTGTGTAATGTAGCCGAATATTTAAGAAACCAAAAAGAGAAGCATAAACTTACAAATATAGTCAACAATCAAAACATATTATAGCTGAATGAAATAAAGACATGCAAGGTCCTAGTGCTTCGAAATGTTTTTTTACAACTCTAGTGATAAAAAGTCCGTACAAAAGAAGAAAATCGAGGTTGGATTATTTACAAAAAATGTAATTAGAAGTGAGGTGGCGAGCGGTGGGGCTAGGCAACCTCCACTCCGGGCTGCCCCTTTGAATCTGGTCAAGCTAAAGCTGTGCCTAGGTATAGATGACCAACCAGAAGGTAGATAAATGTGCCTTGTTATGGATGACCAGCTGTCAATGAACTGAACTATCTTAACCTGGGCTTAGTGACCTTCCTCTCAGCTCTGTGTATATCGTGTTCCCTGCCTCGCTCTGCACTTCCTTCTCACATTCTCATGTTGTTCTCACAAGATGTGACAATGAGCTGACCTTACTCAGTCTCGACCCTGGCTATTCTTCACATACAGAACAAGACGTAACAATTTGTTGACCTACCTCGATCTGGGCCTAGTGACCTGCCTCTCTGCCCTCCGTTTATCGTGTTCCCTGCCCCTGTCTCTGGTCTGGCTCCGAGCTTCCTTTGCACACACAGAACAAGAGTCGTTGGAACAGCTACTGCTCGAATCCGAAGAACAGCTTTGAGATCTTATCTGCAATGGCAAGTAGACTAAACATGAGCTACAAAACAGAATCACATATTTTAGAGAATAAACTGGTTTAGGTTTATGAGTACTACTATCATCATCACCTAATGTTATACCTATAGCACTCCCACAAATACACTCCAAATTAAATAAGCAAAATACTGACACATTATTCTAATGACTTGATGGTTGTGCAATTATAGAGCTTGATTTGGCTGCTCTAGTGTTACTCCATATAGCGATTCAAATTCTTCAATAAGTTGCAGATAATTATTTCTGTAATTTTATGAAATTGGGATATTTTAGAATAACTTGAGTCTTTAGTTTTTTTTTTATTTGAAAGGACAGCACTTTGGCAGCAACAAGCATGTTAAATCAAACTATCAGCAGTGTTTGCTTCAAAACAATTGATTCTATTCCAAGGAATAAATTACCCTATTTTTATTATTATTTGTTTCCCCATTAAAATTGTTTTTATGGGGAGAGAGTTTTGCATGAAACTATTAATATTGGTTATGAGATTTATACTTGGGTTTGGAGAGGGTTAGAGATAGAAATGTCACTCATGCAGTGAGGCTTGTTATGCTGTTATGCATCACACTAGGGACACTATCTACAAGCAAACAATCTTCCTCCAAGCATCTCTTTTTCAATTCATTTTACCAGGCAATAAGAATTTCTCCCATTGATAAAAGAAATTTAATTTATCCTAAATTTTGACAAGATCTAATTGAAATTAAATGATTCAAATGAATAAAAGTCAAATTTTCATACCTTGCGTGGTGATAGTGGTCTCCTGATAGGAGTTCGAAGGAAAGGGGATCGCCTCCTGCGCCTTGGTGATCGGGGACTACGTAGCCTTGGTGACCTTGCTCGGATAGGGGAGAGTGACCTCAGCCGGGGACTGCGGGGTGACCTTGGCCCTCTTGGAGATCTAATCCTAGATGCTTTTGGAGATCTTACTCTCGGTGATCTTGGCCTTGGTGACCTTGGCCTAGGAGATCGTGATCTTATTCGAGGGGATCGAGACCTAGTTCTCCCCCTAGATCTCGACCTCACCTTGGGTGATCTTGAACGGGAATGAGATCGTGATCTTCCACCTTTGGACCTGGAACGCCTTTTGGGAGACCTAGAGCGTGCTTTGGGAGATGTTGAGCTGGTTTTGGAGCTTGTCCTCCGCTTAGACCTCGACCTGCCGACGGAGCTAGGCCTTGGAGAGCGAGGTCTAGGTGAGCGAGGAGATCGAGGTGATCTAGGAGATCTGGGTGACCGTCCACGACGACTGGAGCTCCCGGATCGTGATCTTGACGAACGAGACGCAGATGAAGTAGGAGATTTCTTTTCACCACCACCATGATAGAGTTCTTTGTAACCACTATGACACCACCTGGAACATATATACAAATAATATCTTATTAAAAGT
Source organism: Riptortus pedestris (assembly GCA_019009955.1). Taxonomy (NCBI): domain Eukaryota; kingdom Metazoa; phylum Arthropoda; class Insecta; order Hemiptera; family Alydidae; genus Riptortus; species Riptortus pedestris. The sequence goes on along the minus strand of CM032230.1, from coordinate 17,833,100 downwards.
AAACAAAGTATATAATGAATCTTCAATCACATGTTCCATTTATAAATTGCCTTAGAGCACTAAAACCACTGACTTCTTTCCTGGACACCAATAGGGTTAAATATATTTGTGTACTCCAATACATTACTTGATAAAGTAGACCCCTTAATAACTAATGAAATGTAAATTAAAATTAAAAAGGGAAATGAAATTTGTGAACGCAAAATTGACAAAAAGAAAAGAACACAAAATGGAAGTAGATAAATCTAGCTAAAAGACTCTGCCTCCTCCTCCCCAGATACAGCTTGAAAGTTGCTTCAACAAGTGTGGGGACCTCCCAGGTCAACTGCAGTTAGGCTAAGGATTTCAACAGGTTAAAATTGTAGGAACGCATTTTAAAGGTTCAAATGCTTATTCCAACAAGAAATCAACATTTGCATTTTTTTTTTTTTAAACAGTAAAGAAATTAATTTATTTTATATAAATAAAACCGACCTGTGAGGTCTGCACTCGCCTAAGGGTCAATACATCTAATTCAACAAAATTTACCAAACCAAAATAAATGTTAAATGTAACAAAAAAAAAGTGATTTCAAAAATATATGAAATTTTCATTACTGATAACAGAAATATAACACACAATTTATAAAAGTCCATCATGCAGGAACTGCATTAACTAAGCAGATTTCCCACATGCATAACATATTTACACATCTCAAAAAGTAAAAGTTCAGTGAGAACAGTACTTGGTATTTACGCTTTAAATAAAGTGCTTCATGATATAACAGTTTATTGTTAATATGACATGAGTAGAGGGGAGGGGGTATGCTTAAAGCAGTGGAATTATACGGGGGACAACTTTTGTGATAAAACTTACTAATAAAATAAGATGAAAGTGAAACATGAACAGCATGTAATAACTGAACTACAATGAATTAATGTATGAATAAAGAATAAATAAAGTTTCGTTGAGGAGGTGTCCCCTCCACCTTGTTGGGAATGGGAGAGGTTAAGAAAAACTTTATGGAAATGTACTTTTGGTTACACGATGTCTATTTCACATAATGTTTTGGACTTCCATTCATTTATCAAATGAAATATTTGTAATACAGCCAGTAAAATTCTGTTTACTCAACTTTGTCATAGACTAACGTTTGGAGCGAAAAGCTCACGTATAGCACTCGCTGAAGAGATCCGAAAGATCGAAACAAAGTCATTCCAAACATAACTACCCACTGAAAGTACATCCTTAAAACTAACCTCTTAAGTCATAAATGACTATAACTTGAAATAAGTTTCGGTGTAAAAAGAGGGACATTGGTGCTGATCTTATTCATCATATGGTGACTCATCAGCAATGCAAAGTAGTGTTGAAACAATTAGATTAAGGCTAAATGCCTTGTTTTGGATATTTGTCCAAGGGACATTTGTCAACAAAAGAACTTGAAACTATTCCGAAGACTGTTTAGAATACACTTTTGGTTACACAACGTTTATTTGAAATGATGTTTTGGACACCCATCCATTTATGAAACAAAATATTTGTCATTTGTCGAAATATTATGAAAATGTATTACAAATGGAACTGGGTGCAATGTACCTGTCAGGTTCCTTCTCCTCCACTTCGAGCAGCTTCTTGTTCCAATAGGCACTCTGGCTCCCATCTCTCCGCGCCTTCTTCATCACGCTATCTAGCTCCCTGTTCCTCGGGGGAGTACCTATGCAAAGTACACAACTCACCTTAGCAGCCAAGCAATGTTTAGGAAAAAAAATTAAATAGGATGAATATCTAGGAAGGCAGGAATTATAAATCGAATAAGAAAAATGGTTAACAATAAAAATTATGTGGAAAATATAAAGGGAATTTAATTTAAGGAGATTTCATCATTGAAAAGTGAAATGGGAGTAGCATAAAACCTATTTCAGTAAATGTATTGCCCATAATTACTTAATTAAAAAATGTACATGATATTTTAAAAATGGGTTTGGTAATCTACCAAATGCCTGCACCCCCCCCCCTGTTATATAAAAGATAGCAGTAATTTTGTAATGAGTGACTATAGGGTATGATCATCCATAGCGAGACATTATTCACATCATATTTCCATCATGGTCTTAACCTGTATCATCCACTTAACTGCCCCATGACCTAAACCCTAGGAACTGGATTATCACCCAATTATCTGCCTCATAGCCTAAACCCTAGGAATAGATGTATCATCCACTTAACTGCTTCATAGCATAAACCCTAGGAACTGCAGTATCACCCAATTATCTGCCTCATAGCCTAAACCCTAGGAACTGGTGTATCAGCCACTTAATTGCCCCATGGATTAACTTTAGGATCTGGTGCACCACCCAATTATCTGCCTCATAGCCTAAACCCTAGGAATAGATGTATCATCCACTTAACTGCTTCATAGCCTAAACCCTAAGAACTGGTGTATCATCCAATTATCAGCCTCATAGCCTAATCCTAGGAACTGGTGTATCATCCACTTAACTGCCCCATGGATTAACTCTAGGATCTGGAGTATCACCCAATTATCCGCCTCATAGCCTAAACCCTAAGAACTGGAGTATCACCCAATTATCTGCCTCATAGCATAAACCCTAGGAACTGCAGTATCACCCAATTATCTGCCTCATAGCCTAAACCCTAGGAACTGGTGTATCACCCAATTATCAGCCTCATTGCCTAATCCAAGGAACTGGTGCATCATCCACTTAACTGTCCCATGGATTAACTCTAGGATCTGGTTTATCACCCAATTACCTACCTCATGGCTTAAACATTAGGGGCTGGTGTATCACCCAATTATCTGTCTCATGGCCTACACCCTATTACCCAATTATCCTTATCATTGTCTAAACCTGGGGCACTGGCTAGCCACCCGTTCCAACCCAATAATTTCCATCATAGCCTAATCCCAAGGAACTGGTATATTGCACGTTCCAGTCCAATTTTGATAAACGCCAATAAAGTATTATGTGAAGAAATGTATTTAATTTTTTTCGTATAACTTACCTTTTGATCTTGTATTCCGATTTGCAGAGTAGGAATCCATTCGTAAACGTGACTTAGGAGAGGAATCTCTCCCAGAGCGACGAGACATTCTGTATAAAAATAAGAAACATTATAAGGAAGCTTTAATGATTTATTTACGATAAGCTGAGAACTTCCTCACATTTACATAGATTATTAGTGTGATGAAAATGGTTAATCATATTTATTCAATGTTAAGAAAAATTTCTTGAGCATAAGATAATGGAAACAGTAAAAGATGTAAACAAAACTTGCTTCAAGTAATAAAAGGTATCCAGAGCTAGTCATAGTCATCAATGTTTCCACAAACTGCCAGGACAAAAGTAGGTTACTCAAGGGACAAAAAAACAAGAGAACTCCTTCACATTTTTCAAACGAAAGATAACAGTAAATGAATGGCAAAATGAAGACGTATTTGGATTTGGACATCTATCGGTATTACTATATTGTTTCACTCTTTACTCCTTAGTGGCTCCATGTTTCGATAAACATTGTATTAGTTACTTAGATTTCATCACATCAAAAAAGAAAGATAATAATCAAAGATGTCAATGCTCTTAATTTTGGGGTGAGGGGGAAGGTTAGAGGGGCAAAAACATAAAATTATAAATTTCTTGCTTATGGTGAACTGGAAATTAAATCTAGAAAAGGTTTTGGTCTAATTGAATTTTTGTTATAGAAGTTATGGAATGGTAAATGAGAAGCAACTGATAGTTAAGGAAATACGTAAGACATTGAATAATCTAGGACAATAGCGATTGACATCACTCACACAATACAATACATATACATACAAATTTATTCGATCATATAAAAATGTCTTACTATATTTTGCAAGTAATATTAAAATTCCAGTAAATGACAAATAAAACAAAAACTTGGCTCCAGGAACATTTGAGATGGAATATAAAAGTAAATGTAATGCTTCATCTGTTTGTAAACATATAATTTAATAAAGTAAAATATTAATAGCGAGAATTTAGGTTCTTGGGTATAATTGAAAGACACTAGTTTCATTAATACTTTGAAAAAATGCTAGATGCTTTGTTGTACTACACTATAATTTGGTTATATTATTGGAGCTCTAACCCAGCTACCTATTGCCTACTCTTGTTCTAAGCATTTATAGATGAATAGGTTAAGTATTTTAAATGTATCCCGCTTCTAAATAAATAATAATTTGGTTTGTTGATCTTAGAGCAAGGTGCCTCCAGAGTGGATGGATCGTCTATAAATCTATAATTTATATATATATATATATATATATATATATATATATATATATATATATATATATATATATATATATATATATATAAATTTGTTACTTTCTACTTGAGTGAAAATCAAATATCTAGAATTAGAATTTCAGAAAACACTTGTCCCCATCATATACATATATATAATATATTCTTAACTTAAGGTAATCAATAAAGTAATTATCAGAGATGAATATAATGAATTATTTTTTTCTAGAAGAGCTGAAGTTAACTGGAGGAGGGAATGATTTAACTATCCTCATAGTTGTTGATGCAGAACTCATTGTACGGGCTTTCGGGAGGGAAAGTTAGCCCTCTTGCAGAAGGTAATATAGTAGATTAGAAACATGGACTCCAAAAAAACATACAAGTGGAAATTCAGATGAGGTAAAGGGGTGAAAGTGTATTTTAGTCTCCCAATGGTGGCGCAAGATGACGACGGCAGCCATTTTGTTTTTCTAACTTTTTTAACACTTTAAAATTCCCAAAATACGCCATTGGTGGTTTTAAGCGAGGGCAGGGATTTTGTATTTCTAACTTTATATTTTTTAACACTTTAAAATTTCCAAAATACGCCATCGGTGGTTTTAAGCGAGGGCAAGGATTATAACGAAACAAGATGGCGGCATAGGGGAGGGGGGACTAAACTACACTTTAGCCAGGTAAAGGTCTCATCAAGACCATGGAAAAAAGGGGTTGAAGCTTCTTGACCATATCTTATGTGAGAACGAAACATCAGAAACGTATTTGAAGGTAAGGTTGTAGGGCATAGGGAAAGAGGGAGGCCTAGAAAGTCATTTTTTATAGAGATCAAGCATCTTATGGATGTTGGCAGGTATAGTAATATGGAAAAGAGTCGTTTCAATAGTTGCAACTCCAACGCCTAGGTGACAGATGATGATAAAAGTCATAAATAAATTATATGAACCAAAAGCTGAAGGAAACATTATTTGAAGCCCCTTAAATTTAGTGGCCAAAGGGCTCAGGTTAGCCATGTAGTTTAAAGCATTGAAAAGGATGGTAACCTATAGACAACCTGATTGAAGATGGCTCACTGGAATCTGCAGGCAATAACCTACAACGGTTATAGCAGAGGCCAGATCTTTTAAAAGTCCCACAGTAAACATAGAATGTCGGGTTCGAATCCTGCCTGGGCAAACGAATTTATTTAGTAATGAAATTCATTAAATAAAATCCTTAGTCCCACCCTGGCTAGAAAAGGATGTTAACCTGTAGATAGCCCGTCCCAATTAGCCTTAGCTGCAAAAAGTGGATGTTAATAAATAATTTAAATTTAGTGGCCAAATCTAAAATGCTAAATTACCCAGAGTGACTTAAAAAAAAACGGATAAGAAAAACATTCAAGGCTTAGGTGTTTGGTCTGCTCATGAAAGAAAATACCATTATAAAAGGAAATAATTTACAACTTATTACTAATTATTATGCTTACCACTTATCTTCTTTCTCACTATTCTCTCTCAACTAACTACAAATATCAAACATTTTAATAAACAAAAATTATACATACACAATTGGTCATCTCAAAGAAATGAGCTAAGCAATAATAATCACATATAACATAAACTTATCTCTTACATAACAATAAGTGCCACTATTAAAAAAAAGTTAATAAAACCATACCTCTCTTGAAGTCCGAATTCAGGGACAAATACGCGCTAACGGTATAACGACACGATATTCCGATAATTAGGGATAAGCTATTACAACAACTTAAAGCAATAATTTTGTTATGACAGAATCAAGTAAATGAGCAATAAAAACTTACTCTTAATATCCAATTAATCATATTTTTAATTATATGAATGATAATTAACAACTCAAAATGATGTTGACTAACAACGATAATTTAGTATAAATAGGAAAAAAAATTAACATTTAGAAAATAATAGATCATCAAAGAGATGATTATTAAGTTAACAAAACACATAAAATATATATTAATATCCTTGTATTAAATATGTTTTAATAACTAAATTAACTTATAATGCCATCCAAAACAGAAAAGTTAATATGCAACCTAAATCATATATTTGCAATTTAAAATTGCAAGATTTATCAGGCAAAATCATTCTTTGGAGTTTATGTTTCAGAAAATGAATTACTTTCATTCCAACAAAAACATACAAACCCAAAGAGACAACACTTAAAGTAATAAAATTAAACAGATGAAAATCACGGAACAATAAATTCAACATCACTTTGGCTGGATAAGAATTTATAAAATAACTCCATTCATTATTGATTCAATTGCATGAACCAATTACTTAAGGGAAGAAAACACAGATATATAATAGATTCAAATTGTAATAGCTTATGGATATAAGTAAATTCAGGCGACGTGAGGTCTGGATTAGCTTGAACTAACTAATCTCATCGATTCACTAATGGTTAAGAAACCAAAAAATAATCGTAACGAACCCGAATGCACCCTCCAGGATATTATAGCAGAAGATTGAGAATAAAATGCAGTCTGGATAAAGTTTAGCCATGCTCTAGGATGTAAATGAGTTGGTCCAATGACAACTGGGGCACAGATAAAATGAAACCAGAATACATTTTAATTACTTCAAAATAGCCTTGAGGGTTCATTAGAAGATGCTCCAGTAAGAAAAATCGGTACGGCGCGAAAAGCATCGGGCCGAAACGCGAAACCGAACGAAAAATAAAAAAGATACGAAAATATCGCAAATTTAAATAGACAATCCGCCCGTTTTAATTCGCAGAACTTACATTCACACGTCTCGTCACTATTAACTTAGTTACGGTTGCTCGCTCTATGTTCTCTTCAATCTTTATTTATCCGTTAGAAGATGATTGGAGTCGAGAAGGAATCCACTAAGCCTCTGGAGACAAGTCTGTCAAGCTGAAAAGGAATCCAAGAAGAAAATGTTGTATGAGAGAGAAGTAGAGGAGAGAGTAGGAGAGGGAATAATAAATGCTGGTAAATAGTTTACCTCGGCTAGAGTAAAACCATGGACACAAAGTACAGGGCCCAAATTCCTCAGTCGAGTATTGATTGGGCTTGGGAGAAAGAGCATAAACTAGAGTGGCACATCACATAACCTCCTCCTGCGGTTATACCTACTGATACTTCTCACCTATCTCCCACCTTCCTACCATCACTCACTCGCTCATTGACACTAGATATCCTTCACTTCAATTTATTACGCTTTATCACTTTACCTTAACATAGTATGAAAGGGCTTTCAAAAATTATAATTACCTCATTTTTTACTATTATGATTATTGATATAAATATATTCGTCACGACTTTATAACGAGTGCTTTTTTATGTGAATATTTAAGCAATGCTTCCAAGTTACTGCTCAAGTGAATTTGACTGTAGATATGTTGACGTTTTCAGTTATGTTTAAATTTTGGGCGAAAACTGGCTACACTTGAGTATTTAGTGTGGTTTGTGAACAGTAATTCCTCTTTTACCATAGGGGAACATTTTAATAGATCAGGTCAGTGATCTATTGAGTAATTATTACCATCCTTTATTTTGAAAACAAAATTTGAACCAAGTAAAATGACGTTTTATGTGTTTTTAAAGAATGCTGGAAAATGGGCTGTGTCACAAGCAAGAGAGATATCAACGATTTACACCCTAACATTTTTCAGGTTTTAGATATTTATCAAGTTAGAGTTGTCAAATTTATAATTCATAGACTGTAAAATCATATTGTACTGTTATTCTAGGTGAGTAATGTTGATGATCGAGGCAACCGTATTAGCTCAGGCCAACTTGAAATAAATGAAACTGAATTAGTTTTATATCAAAGAGGAAAGCCCCCTGTGAGATGGCCACTAAAGACTTTACGACGCTATGGTTATGAAGATGAAGTGTTTAGCTTTGAGACTGGAAGGCGCTGCCCAACGGGGCCAGGAATATATGCCTTCAGCTGTAGGAGGGCTGAGAAACTCTTCAATTACGTACAGTCCCACATACAGGTAATATTATATATCAACTTCCCTTCACTTTTCTCATATTTACCTCCTCTCTATCTCTCTCCCTCAGATAATTTCAACTATTCAGAATATCTGTTTATCCTTTATTCTTTGATACCTCCATACAAAAATATCAAATCATTTGTATTAATTTTATTACTAGGCATATTGGGGTGATGGTTAGTTTGCTGACATTTTGTTTACCCTATCATACGTCTAGCCCTTAAGATACTTCCTGAGTCTTCATGAGTTCCCTGGCTTTTCCACAGAGATCCCTGCTGGTATCAAATAGGTCAAACTTCCCAATGCTCTTTAATACTAATAATACAGATTTCCCCGCTTTTCTGGCAGTACCTAAAAAGACAAGCTTTCCACTGTTCTGCCACTATCTATTAGCACAAACATCCCCGCAGTTCTACTAGTATCTAATAGGACAAACTTCCCCGTTGTTCTGTCAGTATCTAATAGGATAGGCTTCATCCCCCTGTTCTACAAGTATCTAATAGGACACTTCCCAGCTGTTAATCCAGCTAATAGGACAGACCTCCCCATCTTTTACCAGTATCTGATAGCACAGACTTCACCGCTGTTTTATCATTATCTAATCGAACAAACATTCCTGCTGTTCTACCAGTATTTAATAGCACAGACTTCCCCACCCTTCTACCAGTATCTGACAGCACAGACTTCCCCGCTGTTCTACCAGTATCTGATAGTACAGACTTCACCGCTGTTTTATCATTATCTAATCGAACAAACATTCCTGCTGTTCTACCAGTATCTAATAGCACAGACTTCCCCGCTGTTCTACCAGTATCAGAAAGTACAGACTTCACCGCTGTTTTATCATTATCTAATCGAACAAACATTCCTGCTGTTCTACCAGTATCTAATAGCACAGACTTCCCCGCTGTTCTACCAGTATCTGACAGCACAGACCACCGCTGTTTTATCATTATCTAATCAAACAAACAGGGGCTCAGGTTAGCCATGCAAGTTAAAGCGTTGACCTTTATCTCACATGGTAAACCTAGAGTGGCGAGTTCGATTCTCGCCTGGGCAAAGGAAATTATTTAGTGACGAAATTCAAGAAATAACATCCTAAAATCCCACCCTGGCTAGAAAAGGGTGTTAACCTGTAGATAACCCGTCCCAAATAGCCTAAGTTGTAGAAAGTGGATGTTAATAAATAATAATAATCAAACAAACATTCCTGCTGTTCTACCAGTATCTAATAGCACAGACTTTCCCGCTGCTCTACCAGTATCTAATAGCACAGACTTCCCCGCTGTTCTACCAGTATCTTATAGCACAGACTTCACCGCTGTTTTATCATTATCTAATCGAACAAACATTCCTGCTGTTCTGCCAGTATTTAATAGCACAGACTTCCCCACTCTTCTACCAGTATCTGACAGCATATACTTCCCAGCTGTTCTTCTAGCTAATAGGACAGGCCTCCCCCTCGTTTACCAGTATCTGATAGCACCGACTTCCCCACTGCTCTAGCAGTATCTAATAGGACAGACTTCCCAGCTGTTCTACCAGCTAATATGAGAGACAGACCCGTTCTTTTACCAGTATCTGAGAACGCAGACTTCCCCGCTGTTCTAGCAGTATCTAATAGGACAAACTTCCCAGCTGTTCTATCAGCTAATAGGAGAGATAGCCCCGTTCTTTTACCAGTATCTGAGAGCACAGACTTCCCCGTTGTTCTAGTAGTATCGAATAGGATAGACTTCCCAGCTGTTCTATCAGCTAATAGGAGATACAGCCCCGTTCTTTTACCAGTACTGAGAGCACAGACTTCCACGTTGTTCTAGCAGTATCTAATAGAACAAACTTCCCAGCTGTTCTACCAGCTAATAGGAGAGATAGCCTCGTTCTTTTACCAGTATCTGAGAGCTCAGACTTCCCCGTTGTTCTAGCAGTATCTAATAGGACAGACTTCCCAGCTGTTCTATCAGCTAATAGGAGAGATAGCCCCGTTCTTTTACCAGTATCTGAGAGCACAGACTTCCCCGTTGTTCTAGCAGTATCTAATAGGACAGACTTCCCAGCTGTTCTATCAGCTAATAGGAGATACAGCCCCGTTCTTTTACCAGTATCTGAGAGCACAGACTTCTCCGTTGTTCTAGCAGTATCTAATAGGACAGACTTCCCAGCTGTTCTACCAGCTAATATGAGAGACAGCCTCGTTCTTTTACCAGTATCTGAGAGCACAGTCTTCCCCGCTGTTCTACTAGTATCTAATACGACAGACTTCCCAGCTGTTCTATCAGCTAATAGTAGAGATAGCCCCGTTCTTTTACCAGTACTGAGAGCACAGACTTCTCCGTTGTTCTAGCAGTATCTAATAGGATAGACTTCCCCACTGTTCTGTCAGTATCTAATAGGACAAGCTTCTTACCCCTGTCCTACCAGTATCTAATAGGACAGACTTCCCAGCTGTTCTACTAGCTAATAGGAGAGATAGCCTCGTTCTTTTACCAGTATCTGAGAGCACAGACTTCTCCGTTGTTCTAGTAGTATCTAATAGGACAGACTTCCCCACTCTTCTGTCAGTATCTAATAGGACAGACTTCCCAGCTGTTCTATCAGCTAATATGAGAGACAGCCCCGTTCTTTTACCAGTATCTGAGAGCACAGGCTTCCCCGTTGTTCTAGCAGTATCTAATAGGACAGACTTCCCCGCTGTTCTACCAGTATCTAATAGGATATACTTCCCAGCTGTTCTTCTAGCTAATAGGACAGGCCTCCCCCTCTTTTACCAGTATCTGATAGCACCGACTTCCCCACTGTTCTGCCAATATCTAATACGACAGTCTTCTTCCCCCCTGCTCTAGCAGTATCTAATAGGACAGACTTCCCAGCTGTTCTACCAGCTAATATGAGAGACAGACCCGTTCTTTTACCAGTATCTGAGAACGCAGACTTCCCCGCTGTTCTAGCAGTATCTAATAGGACAAACTTCTCAGCTGTTCTATCAGCTAATAGGAGAGATAGCCCCGTTCTTTTACCAGTATCTGAGAGCACAGACTTCCCCGTTGTTCTAGCAGTATCTAATAGGACAGACTTCCCAGCTGTTCTATCAGCTAATAGGAGATACAGCCCCGTTCTTTTACCAGTATCTGAGAGCACAGACTTCTCCGTTGTTCTAGCAGTATCTAATAGGACAGACTTCCCAGCTGTTCTACCAGCTAATATGAGAGACAGCCTCGTTCTTTTACCAGTATCTGAGAGCACAGTCTTCCCCGCTGTTCTACTAGTATCTAATACGACAGACTTCCCAGCTGTTCTATCAGTATCTAATAGGACAGACTTCCCCTAGTTCTTCTAGTAACTAATACGACAGACTTCCCAGCTGTTCTATCAGCTAATAGTAGAGATAGCCCCGTTCTTTTACCAGTACTGAGAGCACAGACTTCTCCGTTGTTCTAGCAGTATCTAATAGGACAGACTTCCCAGCTGTTCTACCAGCTAATATGAGAAACAGCCTCGTTCTTTTACCAGTATCTGAGAGCACAGACTTCCCCGTTGTTCTACTAGTATCTAATACGACAGACTTCCCAGCTGTTCTATCAGCTAATAGTAGAGATAGCCCCGTTCTTTTACCAGTACTGAGAGCACAGACTTCCCCGTTGTTCTAGCAGTATCTAATAGGACAGACTTCCCCACTGTTCTGTCAGTATCTAATAGGACAAGCTTCTTACCCCTGTCCTACCAGTATCTAATAGGACAGACTTCCCAGCTGTTCTACTAGCTAATATGAGAGACAGCCCCGTTCTTTTACCAGTATCTGAGAGCACAGACTTCTCCGTTGTTCTAGTAGTATCTAATAGGACAGACTTCCCCACTCTTCTGTCAGTATCTAATAGGACAAGCTTCTTACCCCTGTCCTACCAGTATCTAATAGGACAGACTTCCCAGCTGTTCTACTAGCTAATATGAGAGACAGCCCCGTTCTTTTACCAGTATCTGAGAGCACAGACTTCCCCGTTGTTCTAGCAGTATCTAATAGGACAAGCTTCTTCCCCCTGTCCTACCAGTATTTAATAGGACAGACTTTGCAGCTGTTCTTCCAACATCTAATAGGACAGACTTCCCCACTGTTCATTAATACTAATAAGACAGACTTCCCCACTCTTCTACCAGTATCTGACAGCACAGACTTCCCCGCTGTTCTACCAGTATCTAAAAACAAACCTTTCCTATTCTGGTTTTCCAAAGGTCTTTTCAAACTTTTCTTTTGAGTTAATCCATTCACTCGATACCCCCAATTCCATCTATCACATTCTGTTTTACCATGATTAGTAGCAAAAAATGACCATTGGGCCCGAATTTCAAAATATTTCTCATGTACAAACAGAATTATGAAATTGTACTTATTTTTGTACTGGGTAGTAAAACAACCATTTTATGGGTAAGAATTGTATATACGAAGTGTGACAATTAAGTAACGGGACTGTGCGTACGGCAGACTTCAGGCTTGTGTGTGGGGAGTGGGGATGGATCGTGATAGACCCTGTTTATTACTGCACAGACTCCACTAGATCCCGTCTCTCTATCTAGTCTAGTTTGGTTTTAAATTGTGTTTGAGTAAGGCGTGTTGTTATTGGCGTGCCGGAAAAATGATCAGTTTAAAAATCGAGCAGCGTATTAATTTGAAATTTCTGGTGAAATTGAGAAAACCTCCAAGTGAATGTTTTCAGTTATTGAAAGAGGTGTTTGGTGACAACTGCATGCCACTTATTAGAGTTTTTGAATGGCACAAACGATTTTCTGAAGGCCGGGAAGAAGTTGAAGATGACGAACGGACTGGACGACCTGTGTCGTCAAGAATTGAAGAAAACGTTAAGAAGGTTAATGAAATTGTGCGGAAAGACAGGCGTTTGGGTCTTCAAATGATTTCAGATTTATCAAACATTGACAGAGAGACGGTGAGAAAAATTTTACATGAAGATCTGAAAATGACTAAAGTTTGTGCCAAAATGGTGCCAAAAAACCTGACGCCTGGAAAAAAGGAGAACCGAAAAAACATCTGCATTGACATCATGCAGCAATTGGCAGCAGATCCAGGGCTGCTGGAAAAAGTAGTCACATGTGACGAAACGTGGATTTTCCAATACGATCCCGAAACAAAGAGACAGTCCATGCACTGGAAGACTCAATCATCACCAAGAATGAAAATGCTCGAATGAGCAAATCAAAATTGAAGGCCATGTGAAAGTTTTTTTCGATGTGAGGGGTGTCATTATGGTTGAATGGGTGCCAGAGGGTCAAACTGTAAACCAAAAATATTACATTGAGGTCCTGGAGAAACAGAGAGAGAGTGAAAAAGAAAAGACCAGACATGTGGAAAAACAATTCATGGATTTTGCACCAGGACAACGCGCCCGCTCACAATGCGCTCTCGGTGAAGCGGTTTTTAGCGAAAAAGTCAATTCCAGTGCTTGAACATCCGCCGTATTCACCAGATCTGGCTCCCTGTGACTTCTACCTTTTACCCAAAATAAAAAGTTCATTGAAGGGAATACGTTTTGAGTCAGTTGAAGATGTCAAGCAAAAAACGGCAGACTTGCTGAAGAGGCTGACACTTAATGACATGCAGCACCGCTTTGAGCAGTGGAAAACTCGTATGCAGCGGTGTATAGATAGGGATGGGGAGTATGTTGAAGGGGATTAATAGTTATTTGTAATAAGTGTTCAATAAAGTCTGTTTTTCAGATCAGTCCCGTTATTTAATTGTCACACCTCGTATTAAAGTACATTTAACTAGTGTATACTATAAAGTAAACAGTATTTCATTTACAATAAACCTGTGAAATGTAACTAACTATCTTTTTAGTTACCTTTATTTATCATTTTATTTTAATTCATATAAATTTCTAATTTTTTATAAATATTTATTTTTAGACTTGGAATAAACAATGAAGGAGTCAAATAGCCATTCATTTTATTGCTTTAGGCGGTAGAACACATGTCTTAGAACCAAAACAAAAAAAGATTTCCATGATTATCCTTTTCCCCTTTGGAAATTAGGAATTTAACTAGAAACGTATGTTTTTGCTTTCTGAAAAACTCAAATTGACACTTTGTAATTTTCTTCTGGTCACAAACACTTACTTGGTTGATTTGTTTATTTTTTTAAAGATATTTATGAATATAGGCAAACAATTTTCATTGAAATTGGTTTGTAAATAAGAAATTTATAAATTATTTTTGAATTTAGAACAAATTAATTTTACTGTTCCCTATCGAGAAAAAACAAGAAAATTACAAAACTACAAAAGAGGCCATAAAATCCAAACCGTTAAAGGTATATCAAAAATATTTTGTATGGTTTTTCATAACAATAAATAGAACACCTAAAATAAGTTTCAACAAAATCTGAAAGTATGGATGTCATGGTGTGGTTGAATTGATGTGGAATGACCCAGTATCTAAAAGGACAGACTTCCCTGGTGTTCTACCGGTATGTATTAGTACACACTCCCCCACTGGTCTGTTAGTGTCTATTAGCACAGTGAAATACCTGCTAAACTTGGGATTTATGTTTGTAAGTGAGAAGGTAAATACCTGCCATCGTGATAAGCCTCCAGCCTGAACAAACCTCTAGTCCTTTGCAGATCTCGCAGTTCCAATACTCTTCTCCTTATAATCTAAATCATATATCATTAATATAGATTTGGAATTTAACACTCATCAGCTAAATGGAGGTCTGTTATCAGTAAATCTTGCTCAAATGTTTTCCCCAAGATACAACCTATCTTGTTGATATTGTAGTTTACCTTCTAACATGAGTGTTTTTATATATTAACACCATTAAAAACTTATTCGAATAAGAATAAGATACTTACCATGAATGTAATTAATATTTATTTTATTAGTAACAAGCAAATGTCCCGTTAAACTTGACTGATAGAGCAAGAGCAACTTACATCAGCTGTGTTATGTTCTGACAGTGCAGCCAACTCCATGTACAAAAACAGTCCTACCAACTAAATAAACAAAACCAAAAAAATCCATTCATACACTCTGTGGGAATGTTTGTTTATTCTGTCACATGAATTACGTCAAGAAAATATAGATAGGTTATGAATGATTAAAAAAAATAATTTAGCTACCTCCTACAAGACTCAATGGAGGGGAGAGGAAAACTTATTCACGGCTAGACAATGAATCACTATTAGATATTCAACACAAAAATCTTTCTTTTCTACAGCCCCTTGACAACTATTCACTCCTTTCTTCTACTATTGCATATTTATATAAGGGTCTGCCTTTGCTACAGCCCCTTAGCAACTATTCACTCCTTTCTTCTTACTTTAGATATCTATATAAGGTTTTAATAAGTACCTTGGATGATTTAAATAGACTTTTAAACTTGTGAGATAATATTTGTTGATTAATGTGGCCCCACGCATAATATGTTTATCAATGAGTGGCAGGACAATGTCTAAAACCTAAATTCTAGAACCATTTGTATATATAAAATTGTGAGGTCAGCCTGCTTACAAGGAGAGTGTGCTGGCTTCCTCCCACAAATTTATTTTAGCAGATTTCCCTTAAGGGAAATCAGCTATTGAGGTTGTACTCATGACGGAATTTTCGAAATTTTTCTTCAAATGTCCATCGATCCTACCTAGTAGATGACGAAAATGAGGTCCGTTCAAAACTGTATATATATATATCTATATATATCTATCTATCTATCTATCTATCTATATATTTGTCTGTTACCGCTCTAGCGGTCGCAATTTTTGTTTGATCGTTACCAAACTCGATATTTAGTCGTTTTATGTAAAAAGAAAGATCAAGTTCGTTAACGGCTGAAATCGGACCACGGGGAGGGGGGGTTTAAAGGGGAGGATTTCCGAAAATTTGAAATATCTCCGTTACTATTCGTCGGATCGAAAAATTGTACAGAATCAATCTTATTGCAAATTACATGAACTATAAATATTGTTCTATACATGTATTCTGTATCTTGAATATTAACTGAGATATTTGCATTTGTATTCTGCGTGTGGTACCAGTAGGCTATGTTCGGACTTTCCGCCGAGAGCTCTGGCGGCCTTTTCCATAACTATCCGTCCCTCGTGAATAGGTTTAGAGGTTAGGTTAACTGTGTTTCGGGGCTAGAAACTACTGGGTTATTACGCCCTAAATAATGTTTTAGGTTTAGAGGTTTCTTTCTATTACAGTTGTTATTAGGCAGATTTCTCTATTGTAAAACTTCACGTGGGAAATCTGCTTAGTTTACGCAGCTCCTGCGTGACGGACTTTTTTAGTGTGTAGTACCCACTGAAAAACAAATTCTGTTAAAGCGAAAGAATGCACTTCTCACTCGTTCATCTAAAAAAAAAAAATGTTAAAAGTTTGCCTGAAAGCCTTGAGGTGTTCCAAATACACACATTCTTAAGAGTTCTCATGGCTGAGTTGTTAGCGCTCTCTTTTAGCAGATTGAGGTCTTACTCATGACGCGAGTTTCGAAAAATTTCTTTAAATGTCCATCGATCCTACCCAGGAGATGACGAAAATGAGGTCCGTCCAAAATTAAATATATATATTTGTCTGTTAACGCTCTAGCGGTCGCAATTTTCGTTTGATCGTTACCAAACTCGATATTTAAACTTTTTATGCAAAAATAAAGGTCAAGTTCGTTAATGGCTGAAATCGGACCAGTGGGAGGGGAAGTTTAGCGAGGAGGATTTTTGAAAATTCGAAGTATCTCCGTTACTATACGTCGG
Organism: Riptortus pedestris; assembly: GCA_019009955.1. Taxonomy (NCBI): domain Eukaryota; kingdom Metazoa; phylum Arthropoda; class Insecta; order Hemiptera; family Alydidae; genus Riptortus; species Riptortus pedestris. The sequence goes on along the minus strand of CM032230.1, from coordinate 17,816,092 downwards.
ATCGAAAGATTATATAGAATCAATCTTATTGCAAATTAAATGTACTATAAATAATGTTATATACATTTATTCTGTATCTTGAATATTAACCGAGATATTTGCATTTTTCTGTTTTCAGCTTCTGAGATGAGGCTAACTTCGGGTCTAGACGTGAATTTCCGTCAAGAGCTAGTTCGGGCCGTTCTCATAACTGTTTGACTCTCTATTCTGAAATTTCTCTATTGTAAAACTTCACTTGGGAAATCTGCTTAGTTTACGCAGCCCCTGTGTGACGGACTTTTTGTAACCACAAGATCTCGAGATTGAATCTCACTGGGAACGACTATTTTTTTCTTGTAATTTTTTTATTTTTTGTTACTAGGGCATTTATTTAATATTAATAAATGAATTAAAAGTTGTTTTAATTATTGGCATTTATTTTTTAACGTATTTCATATATTTAAAGAAAATTCGAAGTTAAAAATTTTATTACAGATCTAAATGGTTTTGAAGAATAGAATGAATTTTAATGTGATCCTCTGTAGATGATCTTTTACAATTCGGTTCATCAAATACGAGAAGTTTTGGAGATGCTTGTTAAAATTTTTACTTGATGACAGAAATATACGTCAGTGATCTAAGGCCAAGACTGCTCTCCAAAGACAGTTTGGACAAAATAGCTCCAGTTTGAAAAATAAAAAAAAACTATTATATCTCCAAAACAAGTGAGAATCAAAACAGACCATATATGAACTTTTTTGTTGGAACTTGTGTCTAGAATCATCTCCCAAAGTTTGTGTACTAAAGTTTGTTATACCCTGTATATTGGAAAAGAATATGATGAAATAGTATTTAAGAGATGCTAAATGTATAAGTATTGTTTTATATTTCAGAACCGAAATGATGATTCGATAGTGCGTGAAGGTAATGCAGGTAGATGTACGGATAAAGTGGAAGAGCGTGTGTCAAGATTATGTGTCAGCAACGGAGCAAGCAGGCTTAGTTCAGTCGGGAGTAGCAATGCATCTCCTTCCCCGCCACCCAACAACGACTACCCTCCTCCTTATGGCAATGGTCCGATTCACAGGTGAGATAACCTTACAAATTTTAAATTGAAGCAGTCCACCCCTAACATAGGATGAGTTTAAATAAAATTCATATATTTTTGTTACAAAGATAGGATTAATTTATGTATTAAATATTAGCTATTCATTTGGTATAGCCTTGGAGTAAAAAGTGTAAGAGGATGGATATTGCTTAGAATAGCTATTCTTAAAATGACAACACAAAAAAAAAAAATGTATCGCTACCAAATTTAAACACAATTTCTTAGAGCTTCATCATATTTTATAATTACATACAAGAGTGGGTATTTAGAGGAAAATACAAAATTAGTCTTTGTTATTACGAGTTCTATTGAAAAATGTTGTAACTTGAATCCCATTCAAAGAGTTACATCTTAAAATCTATACACTTTAAAGACAATGGCTTGCTACTCCAGCTTTGTCATGTGTAACATTGAGCTAATATATCACTTAGTACACACAAAAAGAATCCGAGTTGAACTCACCTCTTATTCGAGCAGCTCAGAAATGCAGTAACTCAATCAGAGTCTCTCTCTTCACGAATGGTAGATGAATAAAAAAGGAATTGGATTATATTTATTCTGTTTTATTTCGTTCTAGGCTCGAGGAACCTGTTACTGCAGTCACTTCGCCCATCTCACCAACAGGTTCGGGCGAGAGTGAAGACGAGGCAATCTCTCCTGTATATATGAATGTAAGTAGTTGTCATCTCCCAGGAGGCCCCGCTCACTCAGTCCCGCCTCCTCACTCTACACCAACGCCAGTGGGAGGGGCTCCCATCACTCCGACTATTGTCGAAGAAGACGAGAGGCATTGCTACATGAATCTAGTCCCGGGCTCTACCCCACTACCTTACCAGCCATTGCCTCTCCCCCCGCAGAAGCTGTCTCTTCCTCCCATTCCCGCACCTCGCTCTGTCAACTACATTGTAGTCGAGCTGAACGGGAGCAGCCCACCTCCTCCTCCATCGCCCACAGTGAGGCCTGTGTCAGAAGGCTACGTCACTATAGACTTTGATAAAACGGTTGCGTTATCGCACTCTGTAAACCCTAACTGCATTGATAACGAGGGATCTCGCAAGACTCGACACAATTCCGCAACTCCTCGACAGAGTGCTTCACTTAGTGATTGACAACATACACATCATTTTTACCATTTGACGAGGTTATTTATAAAGTAGTTAGAGAAATTAAATATTAAAGTAATTATTGTATACAAAATGTATATATTATTTAAATATGTTATTTTATTAAGTATAAATATGAGAAGATAAATAAGTTTTCTACATTGGAGCTCATATAATGATAGGCTTTATACTCGATAAGTAGAATTTGCTCTATTCAAAAACAAATAAGTTGATTATGGATTGTACATTTAGAGCAATATCTGTAACAAATAAGCTGAATGTATATCTCTACTCGAGTTTATTTTGTGTATCATTTTATCAGTTCATTTGCAGAACAACTGCTTACATCTGGTTTTAGAATTTTTGTTATACTCCAAAGTATTTTTATATTTAGTTTTTACAACATAAATATGTCATTCTTTCTAAGCTACTCTTCTTGAACTGATATTATTTCTTACAATTGACTTAAATTCATGTTTACGTCATATGAACCGATTCTATGAAACAAAATAAATAAGAGCTTATCTTTCTCTTTCAACTAGTTTATTTTGCTACTGGTTTTGGTGATTCAATAGCTTACCACTATCCAGCTTAATGAGGAATGGGCGCTTATATATGGCAAAGCAATCTGTTGGATATGTAGCCATCGGTGAGCATATGAGCATAAGCAGGCTATACCTAGCTGGCTCTGCCCTATGCTTAGTCTTTAACTCATACACCTCAAGGTGCTAAGCCATTCCCTAAGCTGAAATTATTTGCTAAATAAAATACTTGAAACTGATTGAGCTCTTTTATATTTTTCTTTCATTGTTCATTTCGGTTTTTGATTTCATAGAAAAAATTGAAAGTAACATCATTTCTTTAAATAAATATATTTCAGAAATTATTATTGAAATTTAACAGTTATTTGATTTATACGGAAATATAAACTTACATTATTGATGTTAGAGGAACATTGAGGAGTGCTTATGCACATTCTAAAACACCAATACTGCCATAGATATTATTGGGGGGAGGGGTGTCCTGAAAGAGAATTTGGAGATGATATTTCAGGTGCAATCAGACACATGGCTATTAGCTTGATGTCTCTCCTCTATTTCTTTGTTATTTCATATACATTTTATTATATTACACCTCTACCAAAATAATTTTTAAGCTCTTACAAAAATTTTTTTTAGAGTTAATTCACCTACCAAATGGCTATATTACCTTTATCATTATTAATAAAATGTTTGCTGGCAGCAAACATTTTATGCTCTATAAAACTGTTGTTAACAGAGAAGTCCTAAGCAAATCTCTGTAGGAAAATCCCAATATCTTAATTACTGTTACAGGCTCTTTACGAAGCTAGTTGATCAATTTTTTAAAATCCTACATATTTGATATGATAATTTGGTATTATTATCGTATCAAAACTGCTTTCCTTTTGAAATTTCGTTAATTCTTTCTGGAATGAAGAGTTATTATTTAGTTATTTGCTATTATTATATCAATATAAGCAGCTGCTAGGCATTGGGAGCTAGCTACAGAGTGAAATAAGCGAGGGTGTCTACCTGCTAAATACTGTAAAATAACGAATACCACGTTCTATCTCAACAAGCAACCTTTATTAACTGAACTATCAAATATATGTTACAACGTAACTTTCACCACAATACTCAAATCCTGCTGTTTTGGTGTTTTAGAATGTTTTCTCTTCCAGCCATTCCAATCCTAATCGTTTATCAATAACTACTCATCTACACTATAATTTCTCATTCCATATACACGCTCATCTCACTTCTTTCGAAATTTTTTATTTTAGTTTTAGTCTATTGCCATCAAATGGTTGAATATTCTTTAAGTAAACCAAATTTAAATGGAAAATTTGGGTTTATTTTTTCTCATTGCTTACTTACAACAATAGAAAAATTGCATCAATCTTTATTTTAAAAAATAAGAACTGCAAATTAGCATTTTTCTGGTAGCATTAGTTTTTAACTTTTGTTGCTTATAAAAAGGTTTATTTGTCCAAACTCTGCCAAATGTTACATTTGATGAAATGTGCTCAATTTTTAACAAAACTCTAATTGAATAAATAATGACTATTTAATGTTAGCAAGACTATGTTTGTAAAACTTTATTCTATAGAACTTATTTACTCTGAAATTCAGCTAGGACCACATTTCCTATAAAGTCTTCCTTTCATATAACAACCCATCATCACAACGCTTACCAAATTCTTCTCTTATATTATTTAGGTTCTTTATCAGCTTTGTTAGCCTTTCCAAATAAATATTTACAGTGTTTTAGAAAAGGCATTGAGGATTTAAGTCATAGTGTTATAGTAATAAGCCCTTTGGTTTCCACACTGAGTGTATATATGTATATACAGGGTGTATCGCAAGTAGTTGACAATTCTTAAAATGGTAAAACTACACCAAATGTAGTTAAACGCCGCCAACCGCAGGTTTCTATCTCATTCCCTTCCTTAAAGGTTAATTTGAGAAAACCATGTTTTTTTGTAGGAAACCCCCAATTTTCTCTACTCTTACATATTATTTTTCAACCTTTTATTACATATTTGAAATCAGCATTAAATTTACTTTAAGGCTTATGCACTTTCAATATTCACAAGTAGCTTTTTCACACAGTAATTACAGATCAAAAAATAGAAATTTAAAAAAAGTCTAGTTAGTGACAATGTTTCGAGGATCATTATTCTTCCAAAAAAGATCCGACAAACTGCCGAATCTTACAAAAGTTGTAAAATTTATGATCATATCAAAAATAAATGAAAAATATTTTTGATATAAATTAAAAAGAATAATTATCGTAATTCTTACAATGAAGTCGACTGATAAATATGAAAATAAAGTTTAGTAATTTTATAATGTAATTAGAATAGGGGGATAATAGAAACCTAAAAGAACGTGAGGAGTGGCTGACATGAGCAAAGTTCTTGTTTCCTTATTATGGATTATGTTCGGACTACGGCTTACCTTATCTCTCTTATTCTCCGTCTGCCTACTTTCTGTTGTAAATATTAATAATTGTCAGTATCGTGCAAATCTTCAGTCTAATAAGTTCGAGTCGAGTTCAAGAAGTACAATGCCAGATTAATACACAGCTGAGGAGTACGTTGATAATTTGGAGAGATGAGGTGACATTCACACGTCTGGTCTCACGATAATCCACATAGCACGAGGGAACTCCACTTCCAGCATCACTTAAGTGTGAACGTGTGGTTAGGCTTCTGTGGACAGCATGTGACGCAACTCGTTTTTTTACCTGGACGGTTAAATGTAAATACGTTTTATGATCTTATTCAGAGCGATATAAATAAGGCACTCCTCGAAGCAATGCCACTTGAAGTAGAGCTATGGTAGCAAATGGACGATCTATAATGAACTGGCTCAATCAGCATTACCCTAGAAGATGGATCGGGAGATATGGGCCTTTGCATTGGCCAGCCCGAAGTTGACGCTGCTTGATTCTTACGTATGGGGTAGGCTTAAGTCTTTAGTGTACAGAGTACCCATTCAGGACATTAATCACCTGATTTCAAGAATTCGTGAATCATGTGTAGCAATTAGATCTAACCATGACGAGATTAGAAGGGCTACATCAGCGGTGTTGACCAGATATCGACAGTGTATTCTACAAGGAGGCCTGTTCCAGCAACTTTTATAATTTTCCAAGTAATTTTTTAGCCTTCAAATTTAATGTAAGGGTTACTTTAAATTACATTAATTATTCTTTTTATTTATATCAAAAATAATTTTCATTTGCTATGCTCATAAAAGTAAACATGATATCAATGGTATTTATTAGTTGTTTTTTCCACTCCCATTCCTATTACATTATAAAATTGAGAGATAATTGGAGTTCTGAGTACACTGTTAGAAAGGTAATTAACTTTTACAACTTTTGAGAGATTCGGCAGTTTGTAGGATCTTTTTTGGAAGAGTAGTGATCCTCGAAACATTGTCCCTAACTAGACTTTTATTAAATTTCTATTTTTTGATTTCTAATTGCGGTGTGAAAAAGTTATTCATGAACATTGAAAGTGCATAAGCCTTAAAGTAAATTTAATGCTGATTTCAAATATGCAATGAAATGTTGAAAAACAAATGTGTGAAAGAAGAGAAAATTGGGGTTTTCTTACAAAAAACATGGTTTTCTTGAAATAACCTATAGAACAACATATGGAATGAGATAGAAACCTGCAGTTGGTGGTGTTTAACTACATTTTTGGAATAGTTTTACCGTTTTAAGGATTGTCAACTAATGCGATACACCCTGTATACTCATTATATTTACCCCATCTACATTAACTATCCGAAAACAATTAAAATCCTTTCCGCTCCAACAAGTAAACTTCTATAATTATGATAATTTATTTGATAAAATTAGGTTGCCACCAAATTAGTAATGTGGTAGGAGGTAACCAGCTGATAGGTGCTGTGTTGTGTTCCCATATCTTCCTACTTACCCACGATGAGTGATGGTAATGAGATGCCATTCAATCAGCTTCTAGTCCGGACTGACCCTCCACTACAGTTGTTGAATGACATCAACGTCTATCTCCATCACTTGCTCAGCCTCCGCAAGGCCTCCTTCTCCTTTCTAGTAGAATAAATAGGAAGAAAGTGGAACTTGAGCCCCCTCCCCCTTGGTGCTAAATAGAATTCGGCTAATAATGGGAATTGGAACATAAGATGAATGGCTGAGGCCATTACTAAGGTAATTGAGCTAGTAGTATATTATTGTTTACTTTGAGTAATTATATTCTGACTCATTCTTATTTGTGCCAAATATTTGAGACTGACAACACTACCATCTTCCAATAATCTGCCCTTTTCTTACATACATTGATTCATTTGTAATGTACTTTACAGGAATATCAAGTCTTCCTCTTGAACAGTAGATATTTCTCCATGCTGAATTTCAGAACTACATTCCATTCTGTCTTTGTTACCTTTAATTTTCAATTAATTAATATCAAATGGCCTAAAAATGAATATTTTCCTTTTGTTATAATCTAAGACTATTTATTTTCTGCAAAAACAAATGTAATAAGGATATTTTTTTTGCTTTAATTGAAACTAAAGCTTTAAGTATTAATTAAGTAGTTATTTTGCAAACTGACAATGTATACACCAACAATATAGAAAGTGAACCAAAGAGCTGATTTGTGTTTTCGTTTGCATATCTAGGACTTTAGATGAAATGTGAGTGACTAGGATACTAACAAACTCTGTGCAGATCTAGGTTAAGCTAGGAATATGTTAATCTATATTATTAGAATGAATTGTATCAAAGTTTATAAAATATTTATACGCATAATGCTTTTTAAAAACTGACTGAAAAAGAGCATAATATATGCCTAGTCGGCCTTATAAATATACTCGATTCTAATAAATCAAAAACTCTATAGTTAATATGTAAATACAATTTGTTGTCTATAAATGTTCCCGTAATGTACAGTTGCTTTTTTATGGAAGCTCCACTAGATTCTAAATATTTTCTATTTAAAAAAAAAAAAATAGGTTTTTCTTTTTATATGTATGTATGTGTATTTATATACATATATATATATATATATATATATATATATATATATATATATATATATAATATTTAAATGATCACATTGGAGGTGTTTCAACGATGTGGCCTATGCTCATAAATTTATTAATTATGTTTTCTACTCTCAAGATAATACACATTGTACAATTTAACTTCACTAGTTCGATATCACTCGCATAACATTATATTTTTATAGTATTTGACATATAATTCTTGCTGAATAGGATGAATCTGCTGGATGGCGAACAGTTCCAATTAAATAGGAGGTATGTAAATTAAACACATACTGAATTAATTCGGATGACATTGTCTAACATTCAGTTCTCTGTTTTCCCTAAGAAAAATTCAACATGATCCAAAATGAGAAATGAATTTAGGCATATCGCAAGATACTTAAAACAATGAAATAACTTTGTTTATGCATATGTTAATGTTGCTAGAAGTGATGGTCAATGGTCCACTGGGATGTTTATAAAAAAAAAAAATCCTCTGAAATTGTCCAAGAAAAGAAGCTGAGCATACTATCCCCAGCTGGAGTCCCCACCTTGAGAGCTTATAATGTGTTCAGCTTCACTGCTGAGGGAACACTAACTAGGAATGCACAGTGTTGAGCTCACGGTCACCACCTTGAGAGCAATAATATTCTTAGCTTCCCTGCCAAGGGAACACTCTCTAGGAATGAGCAGTAAACAGGGCTATTGGGTTGCTGACTGGGCTAAGAATGCCGATAGACATGGTTATTGGATGGCTTGCAAACCATACATACTCACTTCCTCCTTCCGTCATAGCTCTCATAATGAAGTTATTGGTAATTCTATGTTTAAGTGTAATATTCTCTTGTTTCATCTGTTTTTCTACATTCCCATTAGTGTATAAATACTGTTATAATAATTTAACATCACAAATTAGAGTTTTATAGTAAATGGAAATATGAAAACTCACCAGTCTGTCATTATATTGAACAGATTACTTTAATACTTAAAAATATTTAAATGTTTTATTTGCAAGCCTTAATTTGATATTTGTCTCCGATGTAATGGTTGCGAAAATGATAGCAGTATTACCTCACACTTGCAGTTCCTATACAAATTGGGGACCTCTCTAAATGCCATTTCATTAAAAAGGGAAAGCGTTTTCGTTTAAACAAAAATTATAAAATCATACATTATTACATTCTATTTTATTTTATTTGTTGCTTTACTGATATCTTTAGTACTTCTGGCATTTTCAATACATGTATTTATTTTTGAGCGCATCGTGTAGAATAGAGTTATTGGAAATGTTTTACTGTTCCCATCAGTACCAAATTCAACTACATAGAATGTGTGTGTGTGTGTATATATATATACACACACACACACACACACACACCACATACATATGCACACTTTTGAAATACTCATAGATTTTAGCAAAATACTCATGTAATTTAATGAAATACTCTTAACACTATTTATTTTCTGTGATTTTTTAATTTTATTTAAAGTGTGTTATTGTTTATGTTTGTAGACATTTTAATATTAATTCAAGTATTACAAATATTTTTAGTTACTCAAGTTTCTTTTTTCTTTTAACTAGATGAAATCTGTATAATTGTAGTCTTATAATATAGTTGTGAAGTTCTTTCAGCAATAGTGAACTAACACATAGATATGTTGTGATTTGTACTCTACTCACTAGTATTCCATTACATGGTTATGCCTTCTATTCATCAATCAACTTGTAAAGTGAGGTGACTGGCAAAGAAAACCTATTTTTAGTTAATTACATATGGCCCATTTCTTGTATGAAACATTTTATGAATTGTGATGGAATAAACATAGGTTGCTAAGTCAAAAAAAAATAAAACCTTTTCTCGAGAAAATGGAGCAATTTCCCTTGGATTGGATGATTGTCCAGAGGCTGAATAATAAGTAGCTCATATAATCTCCCATCTCCATCACATACCTGTATCTCCTTTGTATCTCACAGAATGAAAAGTGCTATAGAAATAATTTCCTTTATAAATTCTCTTTCTAAAAAGTAGTTGAATATAGTTCTTTGGATGTATCTCAATATGGATGTAATGACCAAGGTGTATCTCCAATCCCAAAACAAGGACTATACCCAATCCCGAAACAAGGTCTATATCCTACCCTGAAACAAGGTCTATATCCTACCCTGAAACAAAGTCTATATCCACTCCCAAAATAAAGTTCATCTCCAATCCCTAAAAACAAGGTCTATATCCAATCCTGAAACCAGGTCTATATTCTACCCTGAAACAAAGTCTATATCCACTCCCAAAACAAAGTTCATCTCCAATCCCTAAAAACAAGGTCTATATCCTATCCCGAAACAAAGTTTATATCCAATCCCAAAACGAAGGTTCATCTCCAATCCCTAAAATCAAAGGTCTATAAACTACCCCGAAACAAGGTCTATATCCAAACCCAAAACAAGGTTCATCTCCAATCCCTAAAAACAATGTCTATATCCTATCCCGAAACAAAGTTCATCTCCAATCCCGAAACAAGTTTTATATCCTATCCTGAAACAAAGTCTATATCCACTCCCAAAACAAGGTTCATCTCCAATCCCTAAAAACAAGGTCTATCTCCTACCCTGAAAGAAGTTCTATATACAATCCCAAAACAAAGTCTATATCCAATCCCGAAACAAGGTTCATCTCCAATCCCGAAATAAGGTCTATATTCAGTTCCGAAACAAGGTTCATATCCAATCTCAAAACAAGGGCTATCTCCTACCCCGAAACTAGGTCTATATCCAATCCCAAAACAAGATTCATCTCCTATCCCTGAAAACAAGGTATATATCCTATCCCAAACAAAGTCTATATCCAATCCCAAAACAAGGTCTATCTCCTATTCTGAACAACAAATAGCTCAACTAGTATTAGTACTAAAATATTTGAAAGAAGAGCTTGTACAAATTTGAAGCAGAGGAATCTCTGTAAAATGCCATTGGGATATAAATTGTTTAATTAGCTCTGTGATGTGGCATACATCTTGAAGATCGATGTTTATTTGTGTAGCTGAGGCTCTCATATAAATTATCTTAAGAATAAACTCCAATTCAATCATAATTTATCAATCTTATGATTACTTTTGTGAAATAAACGATGTCTATGTTATGGTGTAACTAATGTAAATAAATTTTGTTAGTGTAAATGTTAAAAGAAAATGGTCTTGCTAATTTGTGATCCCAATTACTTTTTAATATTTACTCTTAACATTTTAATATATATATATATATATATATATATATATATATATATATACACATTTATATAATTATGTAAATTGATAAGTTGGTATTTATAAATACATGAATTAAAGATTCATACTGTGATTTCTAAATCGCTATTTTGAATATATACCAGTAAATATTAGTAGTATTTAAGTTAAATAAATTTAATATTTTGTTACAGTAATAATCGTTTGACCTGCAAAATGTATAGTAATTTAATATATATGTACACACACAAACACATCACACAAATCGTATATATATTTGTAATTAAATTCTCCAAGAAAAAATATATATGGAGTTACCAAATTGAGATGAGTTTCTTTCGCCCTTTGTCCAAAAAGATTCATTACACTGTTCATAGAGGGGCCATAATAAAAACAATTGGCTACAGTCATAATTTGAATGGAGATCCTCTACATTAGCTACTCATGGCTTAGTATCTATTTAGTTATCGATTTGTCGGAAGCAAGTAACAATATTCAAAATATAAATTGATACATCAGGGGATTGAAAGAAGTAGATTGGGTGGAAGCTAGGACAATTTATTACGCCAACATCAATTAGGGCACTCCTCTGCGGCTTATTGAATGTCCAGTATTTACTAAAATTTAATTGTGTTATTATTGTGCAATTAATATTGTTTACCTCAATATAATCATCATTTTTCAATTGTAGGATAATAAAGGGATAGAGAAGGACTAGTTAGATTGAAACTAACAGTGGAGAAAGTGTATTTGCGTTGAAACTAGCCTGGTAGATGGAATAGTTAGCTTGAAACTAGCTGGGGAAGGCGTAAAAGTCCGATCGCAGGGGCTGTGTAAACTAAGCAGATTTCCCTCGTGAAGATTAATAAGAGATAAACCTACATACTGCTAACACAACACCACCGTGAATAAATACAAACGGTAATAAGAAATCATTCCCCTGCCGGTAGGAAGCATCTCAAATTTAAACAACCAGATCTGCCAACAACTGAAACATATCAGAATATAACATTTTCATTTTATTGAAAACTGTGTACTAAGCCTAGTACTGTAATTTATAATGAATCAGAATAATTTTTATCTCAATCAATCAAATTTTAGTAGTCCAAGAATTTAAGACGGAGGGGGGGGGGCATTCCAAGAACACATTTGCCTCATCTATCTCGTATAATAAAGGATTGTGGAAAACAATATTTGGTATTTAAGGTTCGAATAATGTGGTTTATTGGCTAAAGTAGCCTTTAGGGAAATCTGCTAATAGATTGAAACTGGCTGGGGAGGTAGAATAGTAGAACTAGATCCCCTCGTATATAATGTGACTCTTGTAGCAACGTTTTCTACATCATCTAAATCATATTTTAATAAAACTCTATATAAATAAAAGAAGAGCCCCATATTATTTATATTATGTTTCAATTGTAAGATAATAAAGGGATAGAGAAATATTAATCATGTTGAAACTAGTGGAGGAGATGGAATAAATAGGTCGAAACTAGCCGAGGGAAGGAGTAGTTAGGTTGAAACTAGCGGAGGCGATGGAATGGTCAGTTTGAAACTAGCAGGGGGAAGGAGGAGTTAGGTTGAAACTAGCGAGGAAAGGAGTAGTTAGGTTGAAACTAGCGGGGGGATGGAGTAGTTGGGTTGAAACTAGCTGGAGGAAGGAGTAGTCAGGTTAAAACTAGCCGGGTGATGGAGCAATTAGGTTGAAACTAGCATGGGGGAAGGAGTAGTGAGTTTAAAACTAGCCGGGTGATGGAGCAGTTTGGTTGAATCTAGCCGGGTGATGGAGCAGTTATGTTGAAACTAGCAAGGGAAGGAGTAGTGAGGTTAAAACTAGCCGGGTGATGGAGCAGTTATGTTGAAACTAGCAGGGGGAAGGAGTAGTGAGGTTAAAACTAGCCGGGTGATGGAGCAGTTAGGTTGAAACTAGCAGGGGGAAGGAGGAGTTAGGTTGAAACTAGCGGGGAAAGGAGTAGTTAGGTTGAAACTAGCGGGGGGATGGAGTAGTTGGGTTGAAACTAGCTGGAGGAAGGAGTAGTCAGGTTAAAACTAGCCGGGTGATGGAGCAGTTAGGTTGAAACTAGCAGGGGGAAGGAGGAGTTAGGTTGAAACTAGCGGGGAAAGGAGTAGTTAGGTTGAAACTAGCGGGGGGATGGAGTAGTTGGGTTGAAACTAGCTGGAGGAAGGAGTAGTCAGGTTAAAACTAGCCGGGTGATGGAGCAGTTAGGTTGAAACTAGCATGGGGGAAGGAGTAGTGAGTTTAAAACTAGCCGGGTGATGGAGCAGTTAGGTTGAAACTAGCATGGGGGAAGGAGTAGTGAGTTTAAAACTAGCCGGGTGATGGAGCAGTTTGGTTGAAACTAGCCGGGTGATGGAGCAGTTAGGTTGAAACTAGCCGAGTGATGGAATGTTCAGGTCGAAACTAGCCGAGGGAAGGAGTAGTGAGGTTAAAACTAGCCGGGTGATGGAATATTTAGGTTGAAACTAGCCGAGTGATGGAATGTTCAGGTCGAAACTAGCCGAGGGAAGGAGTAGTGAGGTTAAAACTAGCCGGGTGATGGAATATTTAGGTTGAAACTAGCCGAGTGATGGAGAAGTGAGGTTGAAACTAGCCGGGTGATGGAGTAGTGAGTTTAAAACTAGCCGGGTGATGGAGCAGTTAGGTTGAAACTAGCATGGGGGAAGGAGTAGTGAGTTTAAAACTAGCCGGGTGATGGAGCAGTTTGGTTGAAACTAGCAGGGGGAAGGAGGAGTTAGGTTGAAACTAGCGGGGAAAGGAGTAGTTAGGTTGAAACTAGCTGGAGGAAGGAGTAGTCAGGTTAAAACTAGCCGGGTGATGGAGCAGTTTGGTTGAAACTAGCCGGGTGATGGAGCAGTTTGGTTGAAGGAGGAGTTAGGTTGAAACTAGCGGGGAAGGAGTAGTGAGGTTAAAACTAGCCGAGGGATAGTGAGGTGAGAGTAGTTGGGTTGAAACTAGCTGGAGGAAGGAGTAGTCAGGTTAAAACTAGCCGGGTGATGTCGCATTTTTGTTTAAACTAGCCGAGGGAAGGAGTAGTGAGGTTAAAACTAGCCGGGTGATGGAATATTTAGATTGAAACTAGCCGAGTGATGGAATGTTCAGGTCCAAACTAGCGGAGGGAAGGAGTAGTTAGGTTGAAGCAAGCGGAGTGGATAGAATGGTCATTTTGAAACTAGGAGGGGGATGGAGTAGTTAGGTTAAAACTAGCAGGGAGAAGGAGTAGTTAGGTTGAAACTAGTTGGGGGGAAGGAGTAGTTAGGTTGAAACTAGCTGGGGGAAGGAGTAGTCAGGTTAAAACTAGCCGGGCGATGGAGCAGTTAGGTTGAAACTAGACGGGTGATGGAATGTTCAGATTGAAATTAGCCAGGGGAAGGAGTAGTTATAGAACTCAACTGCAACTTTTCCACTCACTGATAATTTTTCCATAGTAAACTGTATCTAAATACTAAAACATAAAGCCACAATTTACAAATAAATCAGTACAGTTAATGTAGTCTTCAGAGATAACATAATAAACTTGTACGTAAAAACGAATTCAATTAGGAATTGAGTTTTACTTGTGGCACGATTTTCTAAAATGATGCCCATCCAAAAATATATATTTAAAAATGTGTCTGTTACTCCTCTAAAATGTTTGTTTGGTCGTTACCAAATTCGATATGTAACCGTTTCATGTAAAGTTGAAGATCAAGTTCGAAAACGGCTAATTCGGACCGAGGGGAGGTGATTTAAAGATCTTAATTATTATGAGATATCTGCATTTTTTTAAATTTTCAGCCCTCAGTAAACCCCCACTTTGATACGCCTCACTTAAAGAATTATCAAATGTACCAGAAAACGTCTTATTCCAAGCTAAAATACCAAATATTATTTTCAATAGATCTCTACTACATGAGCTACATTAAAATACGTTGTGTGATGATGGCATTAATAAAGATTTCCTTTTTTGACTCCAAAACGTTTAATTGATTTATACTACACTCAATATTTAACGTTTCATTCAACACTAAAGATCATATTCGTTTCAGGCTGAAATCGGACAAGGAATAGTGGAGGGGGGGGGCTAGAGGGATGGGGAAAATCGAAAATTCAAAATATTGTTTTTATGCGACGGAGCAGAAAATGTTTTTAGAAAAAATCTTCTAAACAAAAAAAAAATCTTAGTAAGCTATTAATGTTTTACTATATGCATTTTTTCGTAACTTAACAGTAAGCAAGTCATTCGCACTTTCTTGTTGTCAGTCTTCAGTAAACCCACTCTTCTACCAATTGTGTTTTATTATTATTTAGAAGTAGAGAATATATAGTGTGGTGCGATCAGTAGTGTTGGGGGGGGGGGCACATGGAAAATCTAGTTTACCCAAGCTCTGTTGACGGACTTTTATATAACAGTAATATATCATTTGTTATTAATTAAATCCAATTTGGAATAAAAAATAAATGTTCTATAGTCCCTAACAATATTATACGACTGATTTGCATAGTTTCATTTTACTGGCCCTAATGACATTATTGTTCTTCATTAATGTCCACTATGTGCTTCTTAGGCTAATTGGGACGGGACATATGCAGGTTATAGCCCTTTTTTAGCCATAGTAGGACTAAGGATTTTATTTAACGAGTTCGTCAATTAATACATTCTTATTCCTCAGGCTGGAATCGAACCCACCGTTCTAGGATGACCACGGAGGTAATTACCAAAGCCATAACAGAAATGGCTTAACTGAGCTCCATTTAATTATTATAACCTTTTATAATCTCTTTGCTCGTACCTCTTTGTAAAGCACGTTATGACCTTTTTTATAGCATCAAAATCGAAGTTTTATGTGTGTGTTGCTAAGTGTAATTTTTAATATTGAAAAGTAATGTGTCAAGCTTCCAAACAAAAGAGGAATGAAGAATTATTGTCAGTGGCTCAGGAAATCGCGTTTGCTAAAGCACTTGCTGCAAATGAAAAGTCATTAAGGAATAGAGCATTGAAGAAATTACGAAAATGGTTTTCGCAGAAGTCACGGCAGGATTCTCCAGGATTAAGTATGAATTCGGCTACGTACTAAATCTAATTGGAAATGAATTAGGTCCTTACATTTCCTTTCAATGAATTGGTGTATTTTTCAGGATTTACAGAAGATGGTTTCATGCGCATTTGGAAAGGATTATTTTATTGTGTGTGGATGTCTGATAAACCTTTAGTGCAGGTAATTCTAACTTTTGAGTGAGAGCTATAACACTATAATGTCTCATCTTGTTAATCCAGCAATATTTGTGGGTGAAGTAAAATAATTAAACAGGTTGGCGATTTGTACTCATTGTTATCTGTTTACCATGAGCTTTATCCAGTGATACGTTTACATAAAAAGTACTGAATAATAAAACCTATTTACTGGGCTCATTTCTGCTAATCTTCTCATCAAATTACATGTGGAAGTTGAGGTTTGAGAGATTTGACAGGAATGAGCTGTGTCCCCTAGAGCACTTAATGTCTAACAGGTGTAATTTAATAGGAAAAATGAACATCTTATCTAGAAAATGCTAACTTAAATGAAAATACAGTTGTTTTTTAAAAAAAAAAAAAATTATGATTTATTAACTTCCACTTTTGGCTGCTATGGTTAACCGAGGCGGGTTATCTACAGGTTACCCCCCATTTCTAGCCAGGGTGGGACAAAGGATTTTATTTAATGAGTTTGTCACTAAATAAATTCCTATTGCCCAGACAAGAATCAAAACCGCCATTCTAGGTTTACGATGTGGGATTTTTAAAAGATCTTGGCCTCTGCTATAACCATTGTAAGTTATTGCTTGCAGATTCCAGTGAGCCTTCTTCAATCAGGTTATCTATAGGTTACTATCGGACTGCACTTTAAGAACTCCTATTGCCCTGATGAACTCACTTATCAAAACTAGTTAAAATGAGTTATGGGAGGGTCAAAATGGATAATGCCTTTGAAATGTGAAAACTAGAATGTGTGGTGATTAGACACCTCTGTTTAGTTAGTAGAACGAACTTGAAGAGGGACCATTCAATAAACACTGGAGGAATAATGGTGATGTGTGATGTTGCAGGAGGAAATTGTTGAGAGCATCAGTAATCTCATTCATTGCTTCACACATTTGGAAGATGTGGAGAAGTTTGTGCATTGTTTCTTCCTCAGCATTTCACAAGGATGGTTGAATTTGGACGGGCATAGAATAGACAAATATCTAATGGTTAGTATATCATTATCATTATTTATTTTATCCTCTTCTCCCCACATTTCATTATCCCTGAAATGAGGGAATATATCTTTACAAATCTCTGCTTGTACTTACCATATTAATATAAAATACCATGAATTTGTTATATCATTGTTTAATAATTACTTTTACATTACATGTTATTTCTTCATAATAAAAATAAAATTAAAAAAACTCGTATAAGTAAATAAAATATCGAAAATTAGTATAAGTAAATAAAATATATGATAAAACAGAGAAATACTAATTAAAGAAAATAAAATATAAAACGAGTAGTTGTTTCAAATGTTTAGATTACATTACGTGGCTAAGAGTATTACACATTTGATCCCACAAATAACCATCTCCTTGGCCCTCATTCATTGTTAATCATATTGTCAAATTTATGAAAATATCTGATACAGAATTAAATATTTTTTATCTATTTTATTTAATTTTTTCAGTTAATTAGACGTTTCCTGCGTCAAATTTTTGAATATATGTATAAGGAAGGTTGGGATAATGAATGCGTTGATGCTTTATGCGGAGTTTTAGAGAAAGGATTTATACAAGCACCTGTTGGCTTGAACCTTCATCTTGCTGAGGTTTACATAGAGGAACTAGCTAAGGTATGTCTTGATCAGCTAAAACCTATACATTGCTCAAGTTTATTCTTTATGATGGTTGCATCAGTTCCGAGCATTCTCCAAACCAATATGCTGCCATACAAAAAAAAAGATAAATGCATAATAAATAAAATTGAAAAAACAAACTAAAATTTTATTGTTATTTTACTGTCCAAGATGAGACTTGGTCAAGTATATGGAATTGATTCTTTAATAAAGGTCACTTTATTTATCCATTTTGGAAATCCCTTAAATATCTGAAGTTCTTCCAAATCCGTACTTGATCCATTAGAATATAATAAATGCTGAGCCACAGTTAATCTCATTAAGTTCACCATAGATCTTTTTATGATAGTCTATATTTTGTTGTAAACATTTGTATTTTTAGATGGGCAATATATTGTGTTGATTGCAGTCTGTTAATATGTGTTTTATAGTCAAGTATTAATCAAAGTATTTATAGAAGGGAAAAACATTTTCTTGTTATTGAATGGCTATGTGTTACTTGAGTGCAGTGATTCTGAGTTTGGCAAGAACTACATCCTCACATCTAGTATTACTTTTTCTCGATGGCAAATATAAAGTAAAAACAAAACTTGAGCAACTAACAGAAGTCTTCCCATGCAGGGGCTGTGTAAACTAAACAGATTTCCCTCGTGAAGTTTAACAATAGATAAATCTATATACTTGTGACACAACACCACCGTGAATATTAAGTGAATAAATACAAACAGTAATAAGAAATCTTTCAGCCAATTTTAACAAACTCCCGATGTGAAGCGTCTGAAATGTAAACAGACAAGTCTGCCAACCTCACACTGGAAAGAAAATCAATTACTGAAATATACCAGAATATAACATATTAATTTTATTGTAAATTATTTACTGTATCTACTAATGTAATTTATAATGAATCAGAATATTTTTTTCCCCAATCAATCGAATTTTAGTCCAAGAACTTAAGATGAGGGGGGGGGGTCACCAAAACATATTGCATGTATCTCATATAATATAGGTCTCTTGAAAACAATATTTGGTATTTAAGCTTCGAATAATGTGATTTATTATATAACAGATTATCGTTTATGTAATATGAGCAGAAGTGGGGGTTTGCTGAAGGCTGAAAACTAAAAAATGCAAATATCTCGGTTAATATTTAAGGTAGAGGATCAATGTACATAATTATATGTATAGTACATTTAATTTTTAATAAGATTGGTTCTATACAATTTTTCAATCCGACGTATAGTAAGGGAGATATTTCGAATTTTCAAAAATCCCCCCTCCCGACTTGTACGATTTCAGCCATTAACACATTGTGAGCGGGACCCCAAATTCAAATTTCATGCTAATGGCGCAAAAAAAAAAAATGTTTTTGTTTTCTTCATATTTTATTTCATTGAGAGATATTATTTATCGGAAAAATAGAAAAAATAAAAATCTGGCTAATATTTTCCGAGAAAAAAAAATTTAAAGTGAATTAATTTAAAAGACTTACGTGAAATCTAAGAAATCCAAAACACGAACTTTTTTGTATTCAAAAAATTGTAAGCTCAAGGCGTAACTCTGTAATGAATTCCATGAAGAAACGAAGTAGAAGGTAAGTGGTGGGGGCTCCAAGATGAGTAAAAGTGCTTAGGAAGGTTGCCTGCCGGCGGGCAATGCGCCTGGGGTGAAAGTACTATTTGCCCGCCGGCGGGCACCTTAGCACTCAACGTGTTAACAAACTTGATCTTTCTTTTTACATAAAATGATTAAATATCAAGTTTGGTAACTAGTAAACAAAAATTGCGATCGCAAAAGCAGTGTGTGTGTATATATATATATATAAATAAAATTTTGAACGGACCTCTTTTTCATCATCTCCTAGGTAGGATCGATGGATATTTGAAGAAATTTATCAAAAGTCGCGTAATGAGTACAAACTCAATAGCTGATTTCCCTTAAGGGAAATTTGCTAAAAAAATATGATAAAATTAGAAATGATATATACTATTTATTGACTCCTGTGGCTATCTATCGGAACTTGAGATATAAGAAAGAATTTTTACTGACAGCTATTGGCTTTAACTCATCTTCATCTTACTGAAGATTAAATGGACGAATATTAAAGAAGATATGTGTTTAGAGGCTCCTGCTACCAGTTTGGACAGTGTCTATCTTATTGGTTCAATAAAGCTTGACTTATATTAATGTTTACGGTCTTTTAGGTTGGCCGTGGAGAGCTGAAGCCTAGCACAGTTTTAAAAATTCTCAAGCCATTCGCAGAATGTATGGCTGTAACCAGCGATACTCGACTCCTCCAGTATTGTGTAAATTTCATTTTCTTACAACTAATCAGGCAATCGGATGAAGGCATTAAATATGGAGCCAAATTTGAAGTCTGGAAGGAGGTAACTAATATTGATTAGATTATTCAACATATACTATTTATTTATAGTTTGCAACGAAGGCTAGTTACCTAGCACATCAGTTCTTGTAGGACCTGGATCTCTGGCATAAATCACTTTGATGATTTCGCATATTGTGGGGGCTTACCCCCCTCCCCATCACCTAGCCTCCTCTCCTTCCTGTATACCTCTCTTCCTTATTCTCAATATCACACCATTTTATTATTATCCAAGCTTCAGTTGATAACTTATTATTTAATTTTGTGCATATTATTCTAAAAATACAAAGTTGTTCCACACACCTGCATGTATACATACGTACGTACATAAGTGTGTGTGTGCTTCTTCACATAATTGCATCCAACTAATTCTGGAATTGGGGACTGACATTATGAATTTTTTGCACTTTGGGTGGTATAATTTGTGGTTATCCATGCTGACATATTTATTTTTAGTCTTTAATGATGTCGAATTTGTTTTTATTACAAAATTATATATGATTGGTGATGTTTTGTTTAAAGCTGGGCTTTCCAGAAGGTGATATTGATGTGATAGGAGAGGCGAGTGATGATGACTTAGAGGAAGATGTATCTATGGATGAAGAAGAATCAGCACCCACATCAGCTCTAGATCCGAGGGCAGGCAATGTTGATGTCTTTCTACCTCCTGTTGACTTTGATCCAACCCATATTCGCCATTTACTTACAGAATTACTAAGGCGCAAAGATACTACTACTAAAGCACGAAATAGTTTCAATCTTATTATTAAAAAGTAAGTTCTTCTTTTGACTATTTTTCCTGAAAAATTAAAATCTATGAATACTGCTATTTTAAAGCAATGAGACAATTCACAATTGCATCTAGTCCTTACTGACACCAATTAAAATATTTCAGGACAAAAGAAAGGATCTTTAGGTCTCAAACATCTATATTTATTCTCCTTATTTTAGAATCGTAGATGTTTCTCCTTCCTAGGCATTAACAATGCTAAAAACATACAGGGTAATTTTTTTTTTTTTTTTTTTATCTCACAACCATTAAGGCAAATCATAATTCTCTTAGATACATAGAGTTCTAACAAACCTTATAAAATTATTCTTCTCAGTCATTTTTATACTCACTAATGAGTTCACATAATAAAAATCTCCTTAATTTAATTTTGCCTTACCAAAAGGTAATTTGTCAATATCTATTAATCTGATATCTCTCTTAACAGGTAGGTTCTATGACCCTCATTTAGTGCTTTGCCATTGTTAACTTTGCTCATGCGTATATAACAATCATAAAATCCTAGACTATATTAGGTAATTATAAATCCATAAACTTAAAAATTAAAAGGTTAATAGTTATTTAAAATTATCACATCAGAAACATTGTAATCACTTCAGAATAATAACTATTTCCCCACTAAAATATCTTTTCCTTTATTTGCCAGAATTATTTTAATTTTTCTAACACTTCAGCATATTTTATGCTGAAATGTTAGAAAAAATCGTAGAAGTGTCTGTGATTCTAAAATAAGGAGAATAAATGTGTTAGATGAATAAATGTTTGAGATGTAAAGATTCTTTCTTTTGTCCTGGAACAATTCACAATTTTTGTCTTATCGTTACCAAACTTGATATATAATATAAGAGTTTTATGTTAAACTAAAGATCAAGTTCATTAACAGCTGAAATCAGATTGGTGGAGGGAAATTTAAAAAAAAATGAATTATCTATATTATCACAGGTTGTCGGATCGAAGAATTAAATATATCCAATCTTATTACAAATTTAAATGCCAATCAATGTTGTTATATATGTATTTTCTCTATCATGAATATTACCGGGATATTTGCATTCTTTAGTTTTCAGTCTTCAGTAAACCTCCACTCCTACTCATATCATATTAATAATAAGCTGTTATATCATGAACCACTTCCTTGGAAGCTTAAATACCAAATATTATTTTGATTGAACTTTTACTGTGTGAGAAACATTCAAATTCATTGTGTTTTGACATCATCAGTTAAGATTTTGTGTTCTTAACCCAAAATGTTCATTTGCTCTATTTGATATTCGATATTTAGCTGTTTCATACAACAGCAAAGATCATATTAGTCAAAGGCTGAAATAGAGAGGGTTTGATAGGGTGGAAATTTGAATTTTCAAAATATCTCTGTTATTATAAATCGGATCTACAATGTTATAGAACCAATCTTGTTAAACTATTGATGCACTACATTGTTGTCCAGTACATTTTTTCTTACCTCACATTTTAAGCGATTTATTTGTACTTTATTGTTTTCAGCCTTCAGTAAACCCCCACTTCTACTCATCAGTTTTTTACTTAGAAATAGAAAATATAGGCAAGAGAACAATAGTGTGCATACACTTGGGAAATGTGCTTAGTTTACACAGCCCCTGTGTGACAAACTTTTTTAAATCCAAATTAAGCCATTCGTATAGAAACTGTGATTAACTTTCAACGCAGGTGTGAATTATTAGGAAATTACGCATGCATGCACACACACACACACACACTATCCTGTTTATATCTGATGATTATGTTCAAGGAGTTGGATTAGTTCTTAGTGCCATTCTATATTGTAATTAATTTCTAAAATTTTCACATCTGCATGGATATTCATGTAAGGCTGATTTCTATTCTATTTTATTTTAGGTACGATAAATTCATTGAAGGGAAGTATCCCCTCGGAATCCATAAATGTGAAAAACCAGATATTGAGGATGAAGAAGAGATAATTGAAAAGAAAGCGAATGAGTTGGCTAAAGAAGATAGAGAATTTGCTTTGGAGAGAAAAATGTACAAGAAAGGCTATAAAGGTGAAGGATCGGGAGCCATTTGGGAAGTGAGCCCTCTCAAGGAAACTAATTGCTTCCAAGGTAAAAGTGCCTCTAATATTGGTAATTGGGAAGTGAGTAGTGTATCAAAGCGGAAAAGCAAACCTGACGATTCTATCTGTGCAAGTATGAAAAAGATTAAAATAACAACAGATGACTCATTAGTGAGTGACTTGAAGAGCGAACAATCTAATGGCTCATTTCATCAAAGTCAAACGTTAACTGAAAATGCTGAAGAAGAAACTAAGTCAGGCCCTAAGAAGCAAAATAGGAAGAGGCGAAAGAAAGCAACATCCCTACCAGAAGAAAAAGGAAATGAAAATGAAAACCCCCAATCAATTGATCAAGCAGATATTATGAAGATTTATAATTTCGTGATGGACGAAGAAAGAAGACAGCGGCAAAAGCGGAAAAAAATTGAACAGGCTAAAGTTGAATGGGGTATTACTGACAAATGGAATTCATCTAATGAGGTAAATAAAAGTATATTTAAATCCAATGCATGTTTTCCTATTTTTACTATTTAAAATAATGATTAAAATATTTATAAACTTTGTCATATAGGACTGTGTAAACTAAGCATATTTGTTTTATTATTTATGTGCATCTATCTAATTCACTGAGCAGAAGGTCATTTGATATTATATTAATAATCCAGTGCTCTATCTCCATGTAATAAATAACTCATCAACCCATTCTAAATTGTATTTTCTTGGTATATTTTTGAAACACTAGTTCGTTTAGAAAAAATCTTTTTCAGTATGTATCCATATATCAGAAATTTTCCAACCTGTTCCTATCTCCATCTTATAGTTTGTCTACTGCTTTTCCCATAATAAGACCCCTATGTGGAGCAGAATCAATCATTGAAATGATTAATAATGAAGTTTTAAGAGAAGTATACATAATCAAATACAAATAACTCTGTTTATATTTGACTAAGGGGAACATGTTTCGAACAACAAATATAAGATATGATGTTATCAACAAGATAATAACTTATAAAAATAAATTATTTCTTCATTTATTGTCAAATCATATAAAATATAGTGTTTCAATTTGCTGAAGATTAAAGAAATTAAGGAACATAATTTTTACATTCATTTAATAACTGCTAGGCTGGAGAAAGCATGCCACATAGGGACTGTGTAAGGAACTTTCAATGACCTCCTACTAAAGACTCAGAACTTCCTTCTAAGGACTCAGGACCTTCTACTGAGGATTAAAGAGCTCAACCTGGTCATGAAGCACATATCATCTGACTCATATATTATTTCCTATTCCTACTTTAGTTTGAACCTTATCTCAACAAGGCTTAAACTTGAAGCACTTCCTGAAGTATTTAGAGATGTGATTAGTTTTAAAAAAGACAAGAAGAGGAATGGTGTTTAATTTCTTAATCTCCTGAAATTGTAGTTGCCCCTCAAAAATACCAATGAAACACGTTAAACATTTATTTCAGGCGACACTATTAACAAAGAGAACATAATTGGCCATGAAAATATAAAGCACAATTCATAAGAGCTTCATTCCCGATGTTGGGGATTATTTGAACAAGGAAGATGCACCTACTGTCCAGTGACTCACAAAGAAATATAATTTTTGATACTATAGTTTTTTTATAAATCATTACTTGTTTTATTGAATACTTCTATGTTTGCAGGAAGAAGTAGTGATTCCGTTCAGCCCCAGTGTAGCGACGACTTCAAAAAGTGCAGAAACTCCAGTCTCAAAAACTGATGATGTAAGTTGAATTCAGTATCTGTTTAGATCATTGTTTGTCGAGCGTGCTTTGCTCCCTGCCAACAATTTGTAATTTCCACCACTCTCTAACTCCACAGTCTTTATCTCTTTGTAATTTGGCCTGCTATTTTTTATATTGTAATTATTCATCATCATTATTTGCCAAATTGCCACTTTTCTCCAATCCAATCTCCCTGCACCCCTTCCTCTTGTTCAGGTCTTAGTTGTATCTATGGTGTTACTTCATCATTAAGGAATATATTAATTTATTGATTGAAACCTAATATGCAGGATGTGTAAAGGTATCTCTTTAATACACTTAAGTAGTTGCATTTATATAACCCCTGCATTAGTCATACAGTCCACCACTACTATTAGAGCTAACCTCTCTCCCTTGACAGGTCTAGCTCTACTTCTGCTATTCATATTGCCCCTTTCTTTCTTTTACTATAAAGGCTCAACCCCCAATAAGTTATGACAATGAAATGAAATATTTTATTCAAAATGTTGTCTTTCGTAAGCTATACATTTTCTGTATCACTCTACCAATTATGAGAATCACACCCAAAATTTCTTTTGATGGTTAAAGTGAACATCTCCATCTCTCTGATTACCCATTGCGTGGTGTTCCGGGAGCTGTCTCAAAATCATCCCCCTCTGTCTGTCTGTTGGACCCCTCTGTCGAAGTTGTTGCAGGGAGACCGAAACACCGGCCCATGTGGTCGGAAATTGTCCACATAACATGTTCCTGATCACAAGCCGACATGACCGGGTAAAGTATGCCTCATGGAGCTCCTGAAATCAAAGAATTTCACATGCTTTGAAGAGGTGTACACTGTCGATGATGCAGGGTCAACGAGGTATACGGGCATCATTGCCTTCAAGGAAAATTGTAAATTTGCCTACATTCTGGACTCAACGATAAGGTACGAGAGCAATGACCCTGATCAAGCGGAGAAGATCCACGAGGAAAAGAAAAATATTTACGAGAAATGTACTAAATTTTAATCTGAAAAAATTCAGGGAATCATTTGGGGAGCGGGATTTTCTCGTGATAGGCTTGTGGTTTGGTGCCTGAGGAATGGTCCCTAAACGTACCCAGAAATTTTTTGACGAGGTGGGAGTAGATAAGAAGGTTGTTCAAACCTTGGCCGAGGGTATCATTATCGATACTTTAGGTATTATTCCCCACCATATATTTTAATTTTAGCTTTGACCAGTGATATTATAGATCGACGGATCATGTTATTCCAATAATAGAGTTTCTAATTTATATCTAGTGCCATACACCTTTTAGGTTGCAGTCTGTGTTAAAATATTTTAGTTATTTAGTTGAATAAATACAATATGTATTGTTTTACTTAGTATTGTCCTAGGGATTGACTTCAGTTGCTGTGTGCTTCAGTATCTCAATGTAATTGAGCAGCCCCACAAACTGTATATATATTTGTACAATAAAGTGATTCTCTCTATTGTTATATTCATTTATTCCATATCTTGAATATTAACCGAGATATTTGCATTTTTCAGTTTACAGCCTTCAGCAAACCCCCACTTCTACTCATGTTACATAAACAATACTTGGTTATGTAATAAAACACATCATTCGAAGCTTAAATACCAAATATTGTTTTCAAGAGACATTTATTATACCAGGTACATGCAAATATGTTCTAGTGACCCCCCCCCTTCTTAAGTTTTTGGACCACTTAAATTTGATTGATTGAGATAAAAATTATTCTGATTCATTATAAATTATCGTAATTGTTTTTCTTTCCAGTAAGAAGTTGACAGAACTGTTTGTTTACATTTCAGATGCTTCCCGTCGGAAGGTTTCTTATTATCGTTTGTATTTATTCACTTAATATTCATGGTAGTGTTGTGTTACCAGTAGGTAGATTTATCTATTGTTAAACTTCACGGGAAATCTGCTTAGTTGACGCAGCCCCTATGCGACAGACTTTTTGGTTTTCTTGCTGTCTTATAGGGTTCATGAAAACACATTTCCTCGTATTCTCGGTATTTACACATGGCTTATTGTCTTACTATGGCTTTCATCATTGACCTTTTCAGTGCCTTCCCTAGTTCATCATTTCAAAATTACCATTTTTAAATGTAAACCAGTCAAAGCCCTATGCTTTACTAAGGGCATGTTCTGAAGTTTTCTTTAAATGGTAACAGAATCAATGCTGTCTCCAAATTATAGTTTTTAGGCTTACAAATCAACATGTTCAAATTATATCTCTTGTTGTAAAAACTGTTATTGTCGTGAGTTGGAATCTCCAGATCTCCATAATTCAGGATTTTGAAATGACTATTAGAATATAAAGCTCATACAAACATGACAAAATATTTCTAATCCTACATCCACATTTTTTTTTCTCTCGGATTATTTTTAATCCATAAAGAATTTGTCTAACCCTCATATGGCAATTAGGAGCAATACATGAAAATGAAAATTGTGAACATATATTTGATAAACATCTGTTCGTTGACTGTGTGGAACTAAAATTGTCTCACCCTCCACCCTGTATAGGAACTGTTGTAAATATACTCGTATAAGGATTGTACCATATTGATCAAAACAACCCAATCTTTATTTGAGACAGTAGCCAAAAAAAACAAAACTGCTTATATAAAAAGAATATATTTTTGATTCTGTAAAATCTATCTGTGGGATTATTATGTTACATATATGATTTCAAAACTAAAATGTTAAATTATTTTTTTAGGTTCCTATTAGTAAGAAAACTCCAAACAGTGGCAAGAAAGTCGAATTTGTCCTGAACAGAAATACTGCACAAGGTAACTGATTATTTATATATATTTATATATATATATATATATATACATATTTATATATTATATTATATTATATATACCCCGTTCCTTTATTTTATAATGTATTATACTATGGAAATGAAATCTTAAAATCTATCACACTAAATTATTTATTTCCTCAAACCCTATTTATTATGTTAAATGCAATTCTTTTTCCATTCGTGGTTTATTCAAATTTTATTTAGATTCCATAGTTGTCTTCTTTTTTTCTACTTATTAATGTATGTTGGCTATGAAGTAGTTAAATTGTTTTTTTCTAAATTTGAAAGACAAATACAATTTTATTCTACTCCATTGTTTAATATGTTCTCTCTGTGAAAATAAATCTTGGGAATGATTTCAGGTGAAAAGGAGTATAAAAGGTCTTTAATAAACAGCCCAAACATTCCTTATGATGCAGAAAAGAAGCCTCTACAAGGAGTCCTTAAAGCATCTCCAATTGGAAGCCCTATTAACCCCTTTCTTCTAAACTCAAGTCTCTTATAATAAGCATACTTTTTTCTAAATATAAGGTGTTTATTTATTTTATATACCTGCCTTATTTCTGTCGACAATTATAAGTGGTCTCAGCAGAAAAACAATTTATATGAAGTCAAGAACTCTCTTTTATCCTTTGTAAGAAGTAAAGTATTTTTCTTTCTTTTATATTATGATTATATTATTGACCCTGTTATCCCACGACAAAGATTATTTATTATTAGATTATAATTAATCACAATCTTAATAAAGATTTGTATGGTCGATGAAAAGGTGGTTAAGAGTACAGTATAGGAGGGAGAGGTGAGAGTGGATTGCTAGTTGGCGCAGGTTGGACTAGCTCTGATCCTGTTCAACAACCAGCTGCTTCCAAGATAGAGATTTTATGGTTGATGAGAACATGGTTAGCAGGTGCATTGCTTACCTCTGCCTTCACTTACACCGCATCAGTTATTATAATCATTATCTTAAAGCTAGAGTAGTAGAGGGAGCTTAACTACATATTTTTGATATTATTAAATTATTCAAATTAATATTTCTTCGACCTACCTCTCTCATGTATATTTTAGTTTTATTCACCTTACTAAACTTTTTTTCTGTTTTTAGTGGGATGTTTTTCATTGTTCACTATTTGAAAAATCAGAATGTATCTATTGACCACTTAAAATTCATTTTAATCTTAATTTATTAATTATTCCTCATAATGAAAATTCAATTTTAATTTTAATATTAAGTATTTCCTCGCCACAAGCTACATCTTTTTTAAATGTGTCTCTAATATCTTTTAGAGATGAATTAAGTATTTACAGGCTGTGCACTTTCTTCCTTTATCGACTGTGTTCCCCTTTCCGCCCATGTCGGGTGGTTTCCCCCTATTGATTGTACAATATGTAATCGGAGTAAATCCTGCAATATTCCAAACATCTTGCCCATCTTTTCCACCTTCTGAAATCAAATGTTTCAGACAAATTTTTTTCTATGGTAATATAATGACGGGATGTTCGTTGGTTCGGTGTCTTGGTAATACTCGTACTCGTCTAAGTGCCCAGTCATCATCTTCTTGTTTGTAGCCATTGGCTCTTAGTTTCTTCTTAGGAGATTCTCCACATTCAGCAATAGACCATGGTTTTTTCAGAGATTCACCGCCCTATTAAGTAGGTTGTTGATAATGCCATACTTCTGGGCCACCAAGTTGTGGGAGTCTGTCTGTATATCCCTCTTACTGTAGACCTTGTTCGCCAGATTCCAACCTCTCGCAGGGGCTGCGTAAACTAAGCAGATTTCCCACGTGAAGTTCTACAATAGATAAATCTACAAACTGGTAACGCCATCGTGCATATTAAGGAAATAAATACAAAGGGTAATGAGAAATCTTTCAGTTAATTTTAATAACCTCCCAACAGAAAGTGTCTGAATTTTAAACAAACAGGTCTGCCAACCGCTCAGAGCTGAACAGGTAGAAATATTCTTCACCAGAATCTCTCAAATTATAGTAGTTCAAGGATAAAAGAAGGGGAGATCAACAGGACTTATTTACATGTACCTCACAAAGTAGAATTTCAATGAAAACAATATATGGTATTTAACCTTAGAATGAAGTGGCTCATGATGTAGCTGATTATAATTAATACAACATGAGTAGGAGTGAGGGTGGTGAAGGCTGAAAACGGAAAAATGCAAATATCTCGGTTAATATTCAAAATAGAAAATTATTCTATACAACAAAATTTCAACAAAAAATCTCCTGGGTACAATCAATGGACATTTGAAGAAATGACTCGAAAATCGCTTTATAAGTACAACCTCAATAGCTGATTTCTCTTTAGGGAAATCTGCTATAAGCCTGCAAAGCAGGTGCTGCATAAAGTAAGCAGTTCCCCACCTGATGGTAGGTATTGCTCACTACATACTCTTTATTTGTAATTAAAAATCAGATGAGCAGAAGTGGGCTTTACTGAAAGCTGAAAACAAGAAATTAGGCATAATTCTCTTAATATTTGAGGTACAAAAACATGCTAAGAACAATTGTGGTGGATCAATAGTTTAACAAGATTGGTCATATAGGACCCATAATAAAGGAGATTTTTGAATTCCCCTCCCCTCATCCTTTTCAGGTCGATTTCAGTAATTAACTAATATAATCTTTAGTGTTAATGTAATAATTAAATATTGAGTATGATATAGATCAACATCTTACTTGATGGCATCATTGAACTGCCTATTTGCATGTATATCACATTATAAAGGTCTGTTCAAGACAATTTTCGGTATTGTAAATTAATAAGACGTTTGTTCATATATTGGCTTATGTTGATGTGGATAACTGGAGGTGGGGGGGGGGGCGTAACAAACGCTGAAAATTAAAGAAATGCACATATCTCGGTTAATATTCAAGATAGAAAATAAATGTATATAACAATATTTATAGTAAACTTAATTTGAAATAAGATTGGTTCTGTACTATTTTTCTATCCAATGGAGATATTTCGATAACCCCCCCCCCACTCCCACTGGTCCGATTTCGGACATTAACGATCTTGATTTTTCTTTTTACATAAAAAGATTAAATATCGAGTTTGGTAACGATCAAACAAAAATTGCAACCGCTAGAGCGTTAACAGAAACACACACACACACACACATATATATATATATATATATATATATATATATATATATATATATATATTTTAAACGTGTCTCAATCTCGTCATCTAGGATTGATGGCTATTTTTCCAAAATCGCCTAATGAGTACATCAAAATTTCGCTTAAGGGAAATCTGATAAAAATTTAATTTCACACCTTACATAAACTGTCTAGAGAATAAGATGAATAGAATTGTCACCTTAAACAGAAAGCTTCGTTGGTAGTTTGCTCCTGCATCCTGCTTTTATAGACGCCTTTCTCATGTAATTTTAATCCACCACAATAACTCCTGGCGCTAACAACCAAACCGGCAAGTCTAGGCAATTAGTGGAATTTGCAAAGCTTACATAATTATATGAACTATTTCACGTGAGTTCAGGCATTTGCCTTAATACACTTGGCAAACCTGGAGTCGTGGGTTTCCTGGCTGCCCATTAGAATTCCATTCAGCGATAAACTCATAGGAATTGCTCAATCACTCCTCGTCTATAAAAGTCCGTCACGGGGCTAAGTTAACTAAGCTGATGTCCCGTGTACATTCATTAATTTCGACTTAAACGTTTAATGAGAAGGATATTCGGTATTTAGGCTTCCAATAAATTGCTTCATAATGTAACAGCTTATTGTTAATATAGCATGAGGAGTGGAGGTTTACTAAAGACCGAAAACAAAAAAAAATGCAAATATCTCAGTTAATATTAAAGGTAGTGAAAAAAACGTACATAACAATATTAATAGAACATTGCATTTGCAATAAGATTGTACTGTACAATATTTCGATCCTAGGCGTAATAACGGAGATATTAAGAATTTTAGAAACTCTCCCCCTCTAAACCACCCTCCCCCTGTCCCATTTCTTCCATTAACGAACTTGGTCTTCATTTTTACATAAAACGTTTAAATATGTGGTTTGGTTTAAATATATATATATACACGAGGTGTGACAATTAAGTAACGGGACTGTGCGTACGGCAGATGTCAGGCTTGTGAGTGGGGATGGATCATGACTGATCCTGTTTATTACTGCACAGAGTCCACTTGATCCCGTCTCTCTATCTAGTCTAGTTTGGTTTTAAATCTCGTTTGAGTAAGGCGTGTTGTTATTGGCGTGCCGGAAAAATGGTCAGTTTAAAAATCGAGCAGTGTATTAATTTGAAATTTCTGGTGAAATTGAGAAAACCTCCAAGTGAATGTTTTCAGTTATTGAAAGAGGTGTTTGGTGACAACTGCATGCCACGTACTAGAGTTTTTGAATTGCACAAACGATTTTCTGAAGGCCGGGAAGAAGTTGAAGATGACGAACGGACTGGTCGACCTGTGACGTCAAGAATTGAAGAAAACGTTAAGAAGGTTAATGAAATTGTGCGGAAAGACAGGCGTTTGAGTCTTCGAATAATTTCAGATTTATCAAACATTGACAGAGAGACGGTGATAAAAATTTTACATGAAGATCTGAAAATGACTAAAGTTTGTGCCAAAAAACTGACGCCTGAACAAAAGGAGAACCAAAAAAACATCTGCATTGACATCATGCAGCAATTGGCAGCAGATCCAGGGCTGCTGGAAAAAGTAGTCACATGTGACGAAACGTGGATTTTCCAATACGATCCCGAAACAAAGAGACAGTCCATGCACTGGAAGACTCAATCATCACCAAGAATGAAAAAAGCTCGAATGAGCAAATCAAAAATGAAGGCCATGTTGATAGTTTTTTCGATTTGAGGGGTGTCATTATGGTTGAATGGGTGCCAGAGGGTCAAACTGTAAACCAAAAATATTACATTGAGGTCCTGGAGAAACTGAGAGAAAGAGTGAGGAAGAAAAGACCAGACATGTGGAAAAACAATTCATGGATTTTGCACCCGCTCACAACGCGCTCTCGGTGAAGCGGTTATTAGCGAAAAAGTCAAGTCCAGTGCTTGAACATCCGCCGTATTCACCAGATCATGGCTCCCTGTGACTTCTACCTTTTTCCCAAAATAAAAAGTTCATTGAAGGGAACACGTTTTGAGTCAGTTGAAGATGTCAAGCAAAAAACGGCAGACTTGCTGAAGAGGCTGACACTTAATGACATGCAGCACTGCTTTGAGCAGTGGAAAACTCGTATGCAGCGGTGTATAGATAGGGATGGGGAGTATGTTGAAGGGGATTAATAGTTATTTGTAATAAGTGTCCAATAAAGTATGTTTTTCAGATCAGTCCCATTATTTAATTGTCACACCTCGTATATATATAATTTTGAACGAACCTCATTTTTGTTGTCTCCTAGGTAGGATCGATGGACATTTGCGGAAATGCTTGGAAAATCGCGACATGAGTACGACCTCAAAAGCTGATTTCCCTTCAGGGAAACCTGCTAAAAGGGTGGTAATCTATAAAGTCCCGACTAGACAACACAAATAACATAAAATAGCAAATATTTTCTCTGTCAGAAAAATATATTTTATATCTTCTGTTTTTCCAGTTAAATTTCCATTTGTCTATAGGTACTTACATCATGGAACTTGACGAACATCTGTAGAAAGCTCTTTTAACTATATACCTCAGAAAAAACAAAAACAAAAGAGAACAGTACATCAATTTTCAGTATTTATTTAAAACCATAACTAGTAACATGACAGCTAACATTGAGCACAAGATCTTGGTTCTACAATAGATCTATTGTTAATTCTTAAATTGTTTTGGTGATGAGTGGAGAAGGAGGAATGGAGGTCGCCGAAGGACCAAAAAGTCCTGACATTACTTCATTACAACTCGACAAAATGATCCCTCACAGCCTCAAGGTAATATCTGTAAAATTAAATATTTAAAACCTATCGGGACCACAATTACACTTCACATAGGCACTTTAAGCAGTTGTACTTACCTTAAAGTTTATTGGAAAGTTTCCTTCGAAGATTCATAATTGTGCTTTACACAAACTAATTGTTCATTCTCTCCAGTTTATAACATTAAAATGATTAAGAAAACTAATGCCATTTACAATGAACATATGACCCATTATTGATTGCGTTTGTTTTTAATAATATTATTTATTAACGTCCACTTTGTGCTATTAATGCGGTCATTTACAGTTACTACCCTTATCTAGTCAGGGTGGGACTAAGAATTTTATTTAGTGAGTTTATTACTAAATAAATTCCTATTGCCCAGGCGGGAATCGAACTCTAGGTTTACCATGTGAGATTGACAAGACCAACGTCTAACTCAATGGCTAACCTGAGTCCCTGTTAATAATAAGAA
This sequence comes from Riptortus pedestris, assembly GCA_019009955.1. Lineage (NCBI taxonomy): Eukaryota > Metazoa > Arthropoda > Insecta > Hemiptera > Alydidae > Riptortus > Riptortus pedestris. The sequence continues at coordinate 17,782,047 of CM032230.1, read as the reverse complement.
TGATCTTAATGTCCACTTCACGTTACTATGGTTAATCGGAAAGGCCCCCCCCCCCGGAAGTTCTAAGTATTTAATTGACTCAAGGGGACTACTGCAAAAAAATATTTATTGCTGCCGAAATGAAAGAGAACTTTAGACAAACCTGAGAGTTATATTTTAATTATTATCAATTAATTGTTTTAAAAGATTTTTCTTAAGGGAAAGCAGCTACTGCTGCAGCTTAAATCGGACGGGAGAGAGTGGGGAGGGGTTCTAACAGGGGGCTAGCATATGTGCAATGCACATGGGCGCCAAAACCAAGGGCCCACAAAAAAAAAAAAAAAAATTTGCAGAAAAAGAACAAAACTAATTTTAAAATAAAAGTTGAGAAATTAAATAGTATTAGGTATAACTACACACGAAAGTTTATTAGTATATCGTTCAGTTACTGTCGATTCCTTCAGCGATAAGGGGCACCAAAATCCTTTTTTCCACACAGGCGCCAGTAGCCCCTGGGTTCTAATCAAAAGATCTCCGTTATTATTGATTAGTATTGGAAATTGTATATAACCAATCTTTTTTGCAAATTTAATTTCTAACAAATGTTGTTCTAATAAATAATACTAATAATAATAATAAATGTTCTATCAGGAATATTAACCGTGGTATTTTTATTTTTTTTTTTTTTTTGCCCCACTTAAACCCCGCTTAGTAAACCCACGATACACCATGCAAATATATCACGAAACACCTTATCTCATGCTTAACCCTCCGTCGGGCGCACCTCTGGACGAAACAAAATCGGGCGCACCCGGCCTGAGAGGCCGCTCACATATTTTAAGCCCCCACTACCCAACTAATTAATTTTAATTTAAAACGCTGGTAGGACAGACTTCGCTAGGATCTTTGGAAACCAAATATAATATTTATAACGTAAAATATTGTTTTTATTAGAATAGAATGAAGCTTATACTAAAACAAGTAAAATTGATCAGGCGCATTCGGCCTGAGAGGCCAGAGTTAGACTAGCACTTATTTCTCAAGATATCGACGAACTTCCATATAGAATAGCATTAATCTTAGTAAAAGGGACGATTGCAATAGATATATCTTGAAAAAAAATCATCTTCGAAATTAAGGAGCAATTGGGCGCAGTCGGCCTCACAAGCCACCTAGGGACCTGTCGGTCTGGATGAATGATGGCAATAGACTAAAGTAGGGGATTCTAAGCATGAACACAAATCAGGAAATTACTGGGAATGGCCCCTCACAGGGGAAACAGAATGAGGCGTGGTATCAAAAAGTATGTTTTCCTGGCCTCTCAGGCTAGCTGCGCCCGACGGAGGGTTAAATACCAAATATTGTTTTCAACAGATCTTTATTTTGTGAAATACATACAACTACTTCTAAGAGAATGACATAAATCAAGATTTTGCATTCTTAACTAGGAAAATGTTGATTTGAGCTTCACCATACTCGATACATAACAATTTCATTCAACACTAAAGATCACAGTCGTTTACGGCTGAAATTGGACCAGGAATAGGCAAATAGATGTTTATAGGAAAGAGTGGATTCGAAAATTCAAAATATCTCAGCTATTATGAGTCGTATCGAAAAATGCTATAGAATCAATCTTGTTAAACTATTGATGCTGGACAATTGTCGTTCTATACATTTTTATGTAGCTCCAACATTAATCGAGCTATTCGTACTTCCATATTTTCAGCCTTCAGTTAAACTCCAATTCTATTCAAGGGCTTTGAAATAAAAAATATATGGTGAGAAGAGATCACGAGTATGTCATATCCAGACGCGGTCTTCTGTTTACTTTACTGGCCTTTATTTAATATTATTATTCTTATTTATCAACGTCCACTTTTTGCAACTTTGGCTATTTATTTAATATTATTTATTCTAAATGGTTTTAATTTATACGAAGTTTTTATTTGTTTTCATAGTTATATGTATTGGCCAGGGTGAGCACTGATGGTGAGGCAGTGCTCCATTTAAAACTGGAGTTGATTTTATATGGAAGACCCTAGTCCTTAACATATTAATTAAATGCCTTCCTCGAAATTCAATTTTAACGAATTGTTTATAATTTATATTGTCATTTTTGTACAATATTTTGTTTGAGAAAAAGTTATAAAATGGTGCATCTTTTAGTCTACAGAAGAAATTGTAAAGCATTCGATTGATGCATCCCTCGAAGAAAGGCCAATTGACAAAGCTCTTCATTTTTGCGAGTAAGTTCATTTTGGTTCTTGTTTATAGTTCCTAATTTCCAATTTTCAGCACATTTATACTAATGCAAACTTTACCTAGACACTATTAGCAGATTTCCCTTAAGAAAAAATTTCACCAAATTCGAAAAATTTCTTTTTTTTTTTTGGAAAAGACTTTCCCAAGCCAGTTCGAGTTCTTCCCAAAAAATTAAAATTATTAGCAAAACGCCAAATTTTTCTAGTTTATTCAACGGTAAACTACTTTTTTACTAATAAGTGAGGTACCTGTATAATTGTTTTAAAACATTACATACTTAATGGGGGGTGCCCAGTCAGCCTCGTAAGTGAATAGCCTAAGCTATTTCATTAAAGAAGTATCTACGGATATTTGACCTGTAATGGCTCTACCCTCCTTCCACGGGCAGACCCACTTGATGGCAGCTTCATTCCAAACAGTTTTATTTCAATCGATGTTTACTAGTTTCAAATTTGAATATTTTCCGTTCAGCCCAAGCAGATGCCTCTCCCATTGTGTGTTTGATGGGTCACCAGAAGACACCAATTATTTGGCCCTCATGTTAGTGCTTAGCTGTTGGTGCAATTCCTTGATCTCGTCTTGTGGCTCTTTTCATAATAACATGGAGGTAGTCGTCTCGATGCAGAACGGTTAGGGGATCTAGCATTACTTCGGTGTTTCAGACAGCGATTTCTGCACTCAATCGGCTCAGTTCAAAGCATATGTCGGGGCTTCTTGGTCCAATGGATGCTGCCACGAATGCTGTGCCGGGTCTCTCAACCTCCATTTTTTTGTCGGCTACTATAATCAAGGCTCTATGTCTTCTTGATTAGTTGCTTGAAGGATTTCCTGTAAGCGGGGTGGTAGGTTTCTGAGCCATAGATGCGTGACCGTTTCCTTGTTCATGGTGGTATCAGCCAACCGCAATATCTGTCTATTGAGCTGGGATGGACGCTGATCTCCTAACTGGGTATCTTCTAGCAACCTGTGAATGCACCTGTACTCCGATTCACCGTAGACTGAGATTAGGCGAGCCTTAAGAGTTGTCTAGGGGTCTTCCTCATTGGATGCCAAGATGTCGGCTATTTGCATTACAATTTCGAGTTGAGGCCTGCTTTGACAGCCTGAAATGCTACCTGCGGTGTAGAGACTCTGGGAGTAGCGAAAACAGCTCCACCTCGGTAAATCAGAATGACGGGTTTGCCTTATAAAATACTGGAAGACGAGCCGTGGGTCCACTAAAGGCCAATAGTTCTTGGCTCGATGATGGTTATGGCGCCCTCTGCGGATGACTACTTTTAGAATGTTAGTATTTTTGTCGTGATCCTATATAATTAAAGGATTCTCTTTGATTCCTCATTGAGCATAAAAATACTGAGAGGTGGTTTTGGGCCATTTGTTTTCAAAATTTCGATTGGGCAAATAGAAGTGAACTAGACTGGCTGTTTATATGGATCTGAGGGTTTTAGAGCAGTTTTCTTTTGATGGGCCTGGATTTACTTTGAATAATATATATATATATATATATATATATATATATATATATATATATATATATATACAATCCATGCTATATCAATTAGAGGTTTAGTTCCTGGACAAATTCCATCCATGCTATCTTGTGACGTCATAGAGTAGCTGTAGATTGGCTCCAGCGAAGTTGTTTACCTAACTCCAGTAGAATTAATCTTGCCCTACTCTGTCATCTTTGTCATTATTTGATTTGCCCTTTGCCAAGCCCCTCTTCTACACAATTCTTATAATAATAGTTCATTTTTAACAAGACCTATTTTAATTTGAAGGAACTTTGCAATATTAGAAAATAATGAGAATGTATTCTCAAGACTGACTGGTATGGACTTTTTTTTTGTGTGTCATTATTTATTTTTAGACCTCTATTTAATGATGATGTATTTGTACCATTATATTAAGCTCATGTTTACTGTTTCTGAGGTTAACAGTGAGTTTTTAGAATTCAAGTGTTAATTAATTTTCTAGTTTGATTTTGTATTTGTGTAGTATATGTAAAATATTCTTTGTGCATTGATGACATTTAATGTATCTAGAATTATCTTTTATGCATAAATAATTTGATGTTTGTGTGTGCAGGGTTGGAGACGAAATTCAGAAACATTGTGTTATAGACTCACTGGCCGACCTTTATAGGCAGGATCCAACGGGATGCACACAAAGGCTCATACCCAAAATGCAAGAGGTACCTTTTTTTTTTTTATATATAATTTTTTATTTCACACTCATTCTGAAGTGCTTATATATTATTATTTATCGTTTGGAGTTTTATATTAAATGTGACATTTCCACAGGTTAAACTGGCACGTCTCATTTTAAAATACTTTTTAATAGAGGGGTTCCGAAGGCTCTTAAATTTAGGATTTTACATCTGTTTATAATCAGATTAATCTTTTCCTTGTTTGTGTTTCTCAATAAAATGAGAAATATGTTTTCCTTTCATTTAAAATTGAAGTCCAGAATAATTGAGAGTAATTCTTCAGGTATATCGTTTTAAATTCCTAATATTTCAGTTGATAGCCTATGGATCATCTTACTTTTGAATTACTAGAAACAATTACTTAAAATATAATGTTATTGTTAAAGCTTGTATCTAACAGTGCTGGGTGGTCTTCGAATAGCCAAGAGTGTTACATTTGTTTTCTTAGTTAAGAAAAAATATGTAATTCTACCTGTGCTATGACACCAATTTTAAAATTTATTTACTATTTTCTAGACTTGGATGAAAACTCATTAAAATTATAATTTGCGTAGCACTTTGCAAAACACTAAACTCCAAATGATTTAAAATGTCATTAAAAAAATTGTTTTCTTAAAGAATGTAAATAATTAAATTGAGATCAAATTAGAAAAGTGATTTTCTATTTATCCTCTATCAAGAAGTAAAATAAATAAATGGGTTGGCCTAACTAAAAGTTTGGAGGAATTATTGAGGAATATAATATATCTGATGAAAAGCCTCAACCTGGATATTTTCATGTGTGTGTATGTGTATTCCTTTTCTATAAACCATAAGTCGACCTCTGATGTTGAACACCTAAAATCTGTTTTGAAAAATTAAATATTAAATTTTTAGTTTGTTTATTTTCGTGCCTCATTTCTCTTAGAAATTCCCAAGGTACATTTAGATGTTTTGCATTATAAAAAGCTGAAACTACTCCTTACCAAGTTCTACCATTTAGCTATTGGTACATCTTTATCTTTTTCAAAAATTAATTGATATTGAAATATCCTGAAGGTAACAATTTCCTTACTGATCAATGATGTACACATAAACATTATAATGTTTATTTGGGAAAAAATATTATCCTCTTAGATAATTTATTATTTTGTTTTAACTTTTTTTGATTTTTGTATTTCAGTGTTTGCCAATAGCAAGTTCGGAATTTCATTTGGCAACAAGTGTCACCATCAAGTCTTTAATGGAGCGAAAAATTATACCCGTCGACACCCTCATTCAAACATTCCTTCAAACCATTATCATTGGAGTAGGCCATCGGGATCCAGGTAACAAATGCATTATATATCTTACATCAAAATATCATGAACAACATCTCTAGATGTTTTCCCGTTTAATATGCATTTCATCATTATGACTTTAACTTCAATGGCTCACATTCACATCCAGATGACGAGGTAATACTCATATGTGTGTAGTTGGGTGGCATTGGGAGGGAAGTGAGTTGGGTGAGGGGGGGGGGCGGTGTAGAACTAGAACTGACAATATAATGAGACAACACCTGTTAGCAGATTTCCCTTAAGGGATTTTCTGTCTGTTCAAAATTCTATGGAATGGTTAAGGAATCTTTTTTGAATACGCATTTAATCATAATAAAAACGAGTCTCAGTAGAAATAAATATAAGGTTTCAATTTTTTGATTTAAGAATTTATTATATATATATATATATATATATATATATATATATATATATATATATATATATATATATATATATATATATATATATATATATATAATATATATATATATATATATATATTATATATATATATATATATATATATATACATACATACATATACATACGTATGCACATACAACAATATAATACTTCATACTATTCCATTTCATCACTCGCCACTTCTATTCTATGATATTACCTACAGTACGTACTGAGCACCACTCACTATATCCATGGCTCTCCCCCCTCCTTTTTATCATTTCTACAGTATTTTTACTACTTAATACTGTTCCATTTCATCACTAATCAGTTCTATTCTATGATTTTTGTTGGTTCTGGTTGCAGCTGTAGCTGACGCCTGGGTAGACTGCCTCATAGAACTTATCCCAAATATTCCTTTAGCAGTATTGAGAAATGATGTAAGTTTGTCTACATATACTCTGCTATTCCTTCTCTATTAATTCAATAGTACTAATATATTTCATCAAATGAATGAGTTTAGTATGCCGTTGAGTGATCCATGTTGCAGGATAAGAACTGAATCTTAATAAAATTTGTATGTAGAAAGACAGAATTTAATGAGTTTGTGTTATATGAATATATCTTTTATTTTAACAGAACTAGATGTGGTAGGTACCTGACTCATAATACTTCCCGCTATAGTATTGAAATAAGAATTTGTAATACATGTGTGCGCTTCATACTTATGTTTTATTTGTATTACATTTTTTAGATACTTCCGCTGGCAATTTCAAAATCTACTATTCCACAACCTGTTTACTCTCGAATCTCAAGTTGTAGAATTATTGGAGCTTTATGTAAAAAATTATTGGAGCATTTCCCAAACGTAGAGTAAGTATTCATATATTATTTTTTCAGTTATTTTCTTAAGTGCTGTGGGCCATGTTGTTGAAATGTAGGTCTAAACACTCTTGATAAAAGATAGAACTGTGAGTTTGATGCTTGCAAGGCCAATTGGAATTTATTTATTGACAAACTGACTAAATAAAGTGCATATTCTGAGCCTGAGCAGCAATGACTGCTATGCTGGAGATACCTTTCCACAATTAGCCGCAGTAGCATAAAGCGGACTTTGAAATAATTATAAATTCTTTTAAAATTTTGGAAAATAATAAAATTTACTACCCCTCCTAGTAAATGAGTGTGTAAAACAAGATCTGTTGGATTTAGAAAATGTGATTGTTTGATAGATTCTGCAGTTTCTCAGATATCGTTATGAAACCAATGAATTAAAGTTGTTTGAGTATAATTGTCCTAGTTCTAGATAAAACCACAAACCGGCAGTTATTGCCCTCGTTGAAACATTGACAATGGGTATAATGTTTGGAGATATAGGATTGGAGAGGAGAGTTTTTTAGAGGTCAGTACCTCTAGCTGAGTTGGTAGATTATTGCCTTAGGCACCTAAGATACATTTGGTTCTCATAAAAAATAAAAAATAATTTTTGAATGCGTATGTATAGTAAGAAACTGTAATATATATAGTGGCCATGTCTAGTGTAGCTCAGACTATAATTAAATTAATATAGATAGAAAATTGATATAGACAATTGGCTTAATGAATAGTAAAGTGAAATAATAGAATAGAGCTTTTGTGTTGTGTGACAGGTTTGGCAATTTTTCTTATTGAAACAATAAATATTAATTGGAATAATTAAAATAAGACTTCTGGAAAAAACTGTAAATTTAAAGTGAACAAGTTTTTAAAAGAATTAAAAAGAAAATGATTAGCAAAAGATGACATAACATCTGTGAGGAAGATTGGTATTTGGGCGTGGATATGCATCATCACCTCTCTACTTCGCCTCTAATACCTACCTTGGTCGGTTGCCTGTAGCTAACTTGCAGACCTTCTCTCAGATTATTTCCTTGCCTATTGTCGAATGTCGAGCAGACAGCCAGCTATCTTTTTCCTAGTGTTTCTAAAGTTTCGATCCATGACTAGGAAGGATTGGAATTTACTTGCGTATTTCAAAATTTCACGTGTAATATCGTTCCTACATAAAAATGTGTTGGGCATTGCAACTGAAAATTAGAATACGTTTGCCTACAAGCCAAAGGTGTTTGATAATTCCAGTTTGCCTTAGTAACAACAAGTAATTTTTAGTAATTTTTTTTTTTTATTATTTATTAACGTCCACTTTTTGCAACTCAGGCTAATTGAGACGGGTTATCTACAGGTTACCGCTCTTTTCTAACCAGGGTGGGATTTTAGGATGTTATTTAATGAATTTCGTTACTAAATAATTTCCTTTGCCCAGGCGAGAATCGAACTCGCCACTCTAGGTTTGCCATATGAGATAAAAGTCAACGCTTTAACTGGCATGGCAAACCTGAGCCCCAAACAATTAATTTAAATATAATTTTATAGAAAGTAGAGTTGCCCTTTGATGACATTTCTAATATAAGAACTTCATTGTGTTTTCATTATTTTTCTCTGGTATGAAGGGATATTTTCTACTTAATTAAAATGCCTAACTTTATTTCAGTGGCAAGCGTGAGGTGATGCCTACAGTGCTAATGCTGTGCCAAGACACTAGCGAGGAGGTGAGGGCCGCTATGGCGGCAGAATTGCCATCGGTAGTCCGCCTGTTGGGGAATGACAATTGCAAGGCGATCCTCCTCCCTGCAATGGTAGACCTCGCCTCCGATGAAGTACCTCGCGTCAAACAAGCTACTTTTACAGCACTCGTAGCCTCTATTCCCTTCTTCTCTTCTGGTAATTAGTTCTATATAACTTTTTCCCTTGCCTACCTGCCACTATTTATAAGATATACATTGATAGAGATGTTGTACATTGGATAGGTGAATGAATATGATGACAAAGCTGATGCATAACATTGCCATTTTATAATAGTAATTATATCATTGATTACATTAATTGACCTTGATAAGTTGAACTAATCAAGTGCTTTTATGGCAAATCTCAATTTAAATAAAGCAAATTGTTTCTTTAGAAACATAGACACAGGCACACTCTGTCTCCCATACACAAACACACGAGAGTGATGGATAGGACAGGATATGGTGGGTGGAGGAAGTGTGATTAACCTGTTTTCGGTTTTCTGGGGAGTAGAGTAAGATCTTTAACGAGGCAGTTTTTAGGATTTGCATCTTCAAGGAATAGTATAGCAGGTTAGGAATGCTTCCCATTGAGTGCAGACAAAATCTAGTTTGAAGGTCATTATCATTAACCAAACCTCTTATCCCCCCCCAAAACGCTTCCTTCTTATCATTATCATTATCAAAAACCTTTCCTCCTTATCATTATCCAAACCCCTCCTCCTTATCATTATCAAAACTCCTTCTCCCTAAAAAAACCCCTTCCTCCTTATCATTGTCATTATCCTAACCCCCTTCCCCCTTATCATTGTCATTATCCAAACTTCTTCTCACCCAAACACCTTCCTCCTTATCATTATCCAAACCCCTTCCTCCTTATCATTATCCAAACCCATTCCCCCTTATCAATATCATTATCCAAACTCCTTCCTCCTTATCATTATCCAAACCCCTTCCCCCTTATCAATATCATTATCCAAACCGCTTCCTCCTTATCATTATCCAAACCTCTTCCCCCTTATCAATATCATTATCCAAACTCCTTCTCCCCCAAAACCACTTTCTCATTATCATTATCTAAATCCCTTCACCCGAAAAAACCTCCCTTCATCCTTATCATTATCCAAAACCTTTCTTCTCCTCCTTGTTTCCTATAAAGGGTGTTAATGCTCAGGGCATCATTGTTTTGCAAATTTATTTGAGACTCTTTTTGAATATGTTTGCACTTATACTCTCAAATTGCAGAGAGCTACTAGGTAGTAAATATAATTCAGCAGAGGAATAAAAGATTTCATAGAGGCTTGACTCTCCAGGGCGAAGGAATTTTTGAAATCTGACGATTTGTCTCTTATTATATAGGCCGTGTAAAACTATGCGACAATTTTGTATCTCACTACGACTCAAAATAAATAAATATTATTAACTATTTAAGAAAAAATATTTAAAATGTTTTATCCATAAAATATTTGTTATGCCTGCTTAATAATAGTCAAATGACACAATGGTATGCTATTATTACAATAACAAATTGAATATTAGGTGGTTAATGTTTAGAGGAGCTGGGCAGGGAATGTTGAAGTCAGTTGGAGGAAGGTATGCCCGCTCCAATCAGCTCATTGTCATTGAATCGTTAGACTAGTTCTTCACTTTAATGAATAAGTGAAGGTTCTATCAAAATTCTGAGTTAAAATTCTGGCAGGTGGAATTGACTTCTAATGTAGGTAGGATGAAATAATTGGCTACGCTTCCACTATGACAATTTATTAAAACGGCAGAGTGCTTTCGATGCACTGCCTATTATTTCATCCTGCCTACATTACTATCAAAATATTTTTGAGCAACTTTTTTTTTAATTTAAATTGCTACTAGCTTTAAAAGTGCCTGATTAGATAAATGTTATTGTAATTGTACTTTGAATTATTTTTGAATAGAATTATATATTAATAAAACATGAAATTTTAGAAATGTTTCTTATTTGAATTATATTTTAGGAATGAGAACAACTCCAACCGTTATGGTAAAGTATGAAGAATAGCATTGTAAGTTCTATGCGTAAAGTATTATTAAGCACACGAGTGATATTGGACACTAAAAATGTTTTATAGCTTTTGCTGCTCTTTGTGTGAAGTAATTTCCTCAACATGTTTTGTCTTCTTTGGCATGTGCTTTAATATTTTAAAATTTTGCAATATTGAAATTAAGAAAAGAATTTCTGTATATACAAGCACCAATGAATTTATTCATGCATACTCAATTGGCAATCTTTTCCTCAACTATTTTCCAATTGTTAGTTTTTTTTTCTTCTAAATTGAGTGTTTGCTTCATTTAGTTTTTCAAACCCTTTCATAATCCTTATAATCATGTATGAAATGAGCAAAAATAGCTTTATAACAAAATTCCTGCAGGTGAGAAACAGAAAATAAACTCAAAAAAATAAGAGCCTAACGGCCCAATTTTGGCCATTAACGTGAAGATAAAATCTTGAAAGTTCGTTTCAAAAGTTTCAAAGATCTACAATCACTACTATGGCTTAAGATGAGAAATGGACTGTACAACTGTCAACAACTGGATTGTTTGTTTGTTTATTATTATTTACGTCCACTTTATGCTACTATGGCTAATTGTGACGGGTTATCTACAGGTTACCACCCTTTCCTAACCAGGGTGGGCCTAAGGAGTTTATTTAATGAGTCCGTCACTAAATAAATTTCTACTGCCCAGGGCGGGAATTGAACCCACCACTCTAGGTCTACCACGCAAGATTAAGACCAACGCCTTAACTCGCATGGCCAACCTGAGCCCACAACTGGATTGATGTCGGTGTGGTCATTTCTTTATTTTCAAATGTTTTCCATTTTTTTTTACCCTTTTTGAACTCCTATTAAGCTGGATATCTACATAGGGAAAGTCATGATTAATTAGACTCTATGATGACAGGTATTTGAAATTAACTCTGTACTTGTACTTTCTCATCTCCTCATCATTTTCTGTCTTCCTAATACTCTAATATTTAATCATTCCATCTAAAACAAGAATTGAAGTTGATGATGAATGGCTAAAATAGGAAGAGGTGGATGAGAATGGGTTTGGATAATGATAATGATAAGGAGGAAGGAGTTTGGATAATGATAAGGAGGAAGGTTTTTTTTTTCCATAAATTAAAAAAAAAACACTGAAAAATGCTGGCCAGGCTTTTTTCTTTTTGAAATTGCTCTAGAAGCTGTTCTATTTGTGCTACAAAAGTTGGTGTGGAGTCACATTAGTCAGTTAATCATGACATTTATAATGATATCTAACACACCATTGGTTATAGTGCAATGATTTTTTCAAAACTCAAAATAAAAATTTTGATTTGGATTATTTTGAAAAGTGCGTCTCAAAAAATTCCTAGGTGGAGGCTGTACTTATTTTTAGAATATGCCAAAGTTCGAAAATCTCACTTGTTTCTTGCCATTGCCTATGTTTCTGTGATAGTTCAGTCAGTTTAGTTCTAATATCCGAATGTCGGAGTACAATACTGTACATGTTAACAGCTTTCAATACAAACACTGAGTTTTTAACAAAACATTTCCAGAACGTACAAAAGAAGATTTTTTATAACTCACAAAATGTGCTGGCCATTACAAAAATAAAAAAAAATCCTTAAAACTTGTGATATCACAACGACGATTTTGATGTCAAGAAGGAATGCCAATTGCCTGCTAGGGGAAACTATCATAATTATGATTGTAACTAATTATCATTATAACTTAGTCCTACAATTCCATATGTCCATTTATTAAACTTTAATATATTCATTTTCACTTCCCAGTATGGCTGTTCCCAGTGGGAAGTTAGACCATTACTCCCTCGTGTAGGAGAGGCCTGAAACATTCTTATAAAAAGGGCTTATTAAATAAAGAATATATTCATTATGAAAAAAAAATCAGCATGTATTTTTAAATTTTATTGTATAATAATTCTTAAAGACACTTTTGAAAATTCTGCTTTCTCCCTCTCCATGTCCCACCTCTTCCCCCCTCTCTCTTTCTCTCCCCTCCCTCTCTTCCTCTCCATGTCCCATCTCTCCTCCCTCTCTCTTTACCCCCCTCTTTCTCTCTCCCTCCCCTTCTCCCTCTTTCTCTCTCTCCCTCCCCCTTCTCCCTCTTTCTCTCTCTCCTCCCTCTCTCTTTCTCTCTCTCCTCCCCTTTTCCCTCTTTCTCTCTCTCCCTCCCCCTTTTCCCTCTTTCTCTCTCTCTCTCCCTCACTCACTCTCTCCCTCCCTCTCCTTGTCCCATCTCTCCCCCCCTCTCTTTACCTCCCCCCTCTTTCTCTCTCTCCCTCCCCTTTTCTCTCTCTCTCCCTCCCCTCCTCTTTCTCTCTCCCTCCCTCACTCACTCTCTCCCTTCCTCTCCATGTCCCATCGCTCCCCCTCTCTCTTTATCTCCCCCCTCTTTCTCTCTCTCCCTCCCCCTTCTCCCTCTTTCTCTCTCTCTACCTCCCTCACTCTCACTCTCCCTCCCTCACTCACTCTCTCCCTCCCTCCCTCACTCTCTCCCTCTCCATGTCCCACCTCTTTCTCTCTCTCTCCCTCCCCTTCTCTCTCTCCCCTCCTCTACATTATCATGGGATGGGTAGCCATGACCTTTTCACACACACATTCATACAAATATACATATAAATACACGTATAGGGTAAAATAAAGAGAAAGCTGTTGTAGGGAGCAAAGGGTTGATTATGCTTTCTTGAATTATTAACATAGCGCATGTGTTTTTGTTGTTAGATGTTATCAAGACTGTGGTTTTGCCTCTCCTTATGCAGCTAATCAACTACGCCTTTAAATATGACAATAACGTCTTGCTTGTAATAGCTGCTGACTTTGGAAAAATGGTTATTGGTATTGAAAGTGAGTGCTTTTGACTTAATTCAAGTTTTAGTAAAGTATATTTATTTTCAGCTGTTTTGATAGACTATTTTTCATTACTTTCAGGAGTAATTGCCTCATCTGACAAAGAGTCATATTTTAGATCGTATTCATCTATAATTGATAGATGTAACAAAGCATCTTTGAAGAACACGTTCAAACATACGAAAGGAGTAGGCAATCCCCCTCCACTAGGGCAAGTATGTTTTTAATATTGTTTTGCCTTCCTTCCTTTCTCCATTTATTTCTTCCTTTTTTTAAAGAACTATGATTTTGGGCTTTGCTATTCTCACCAAATTATTACATCACTCTATACCATGCTAGCACTATTTTCAACTATAGTTATTGAGTTACAGCCGTTGTAATATACAACTCTTATTGCTGAGTTCATTTAAAAGTGAAAGTTGTCGACTACTTAGCCAAAGTTTTCTTTCATAATTAGGAAGACAATAGTAAGAAATCTCAACTTTTCTAGTAATTTTACAAGTGTTGAAACAATTTAGAACATGATCAGTTCATATGGTTCAAACTGTTCCAAAAACAGGAGGGCTGATAAAGGAAACCCCTCATGCCTCCCCCGAATCACAAGGGGGGGTTCTTTTTACAATTAGTACACTACTTACTTTTCACTAATGGGAATGTTTGATACCAAATACCTCATGATAAACAGTGTGTGCCTATACATATGCACATGTGTGTGTGCACGCGCATGTGTATGCGTGCGTGAACATGTGTTTTTGCGTATTGGTTATTGAAACATTTATTATATTTACAAATGATAAAAAATGTATCATAGGCTATATTGAAACATAGTTGGCCCTGAATATAGCTATTCTGCGAAATAAGAGGCTGATTAGGGGCAGAAAACAAACTTAGAAAAATGATTCTTACAGTCAACATGTGCAATAAAGAAAATGAAACATTTACTCGAAGAGACCAATTAATTGTTGGAATGCAGTACACAGATCCCCATCCCTTACTGACTCAAGGTAGCCCCTAATATTGTAGTTACCCATAAGTAATCACTACATAAACAACACAAATAAAAACACAATTTTATATATAGCAAACAACAAAATAATAACTTTTGATTAAAATAGAATTTTTTTTTATTTTAAAATTTACATTATATGTGCACCCACACACATACATGAGCACCCATTACAGTGAAAAAAAAGACAAAATATGCATAAAAATTCCTTCCACCCTTATGTGATAAACCCATTTATGAGCACATATTCTCTGTGCGATAAAAATAACTGATAAATTATTGTGTTCTTATAATTTTTATTAATTGAGATTATTTGTTATGTTATAGGCTACCACGTCTATGCAATTAAGCCATGAATGTGCAATAAAGTGTCGGCAGTATTGTGCTTATAATTATCCTGCTATGGCTAAATTTTTATACAATGAAAGCTCGAAAGCTCCTATTGAATCACTCCATAGATACTTGGAGGAATTTGCAACAGACCAATCTCCTGCAGTTCGGAGGTCTATTGCAGTGTCTCTTCACGAAGTAAGCAATAATCATAATCCCTAATCATCTCACCCAATTATTAATCATCTTTGTCAAATTGTATTCTTACTTCGATATTTTCTTTAATTTTTAGTTGGTTTCTATTTACGGAAAGTACAAGTCACTTCTGAAGCCTAATGCATGTCGACTTCTTCATGATACTGATGATAATGTACTAGCAGGTTTTATTCATCAGCTCGGCTTTATTTTGGTTAATTTTAAGGATTTTCGTTATAACCAAAATGAACAGGTAAATAACCACTTGTAAAAAGGATATATATTTATGTGAATGAGTGAGATGGCTTTTTTTTTCTTCTTAAAATACTGAAGACCTAGATAAAACAATTGTCTATGTGTGAATGTGTGTCTGTATTTGACTATTACTGGTCTTGGAGTCCACAATTTGTATTTGATTGTTACTAGTTCAGTAACAATACTTAGTTTAAGTATTTAAAAGTTTCTTGTAAAACTAAAATGATGTTGATTAATGGGCAATGTTTGAGAAGAAGAAGAGAGGAACTAAACATACTATTTTGTCTCGTGCAGACTGCTGGATGTTGAAGTGAGGAAATAGAAGGGTGTTATATCACCCATACTCCTCCAAGCTACCAGTCTCAACAGTATCAGTTTTACACTATAAGACGCATATTAATAAATGAGTAAAAATGTCTTCTATGCTATGTTACGAAATTGTAAAAATGTCATTGTAGATATTATATCGTAGATAGATACCCCCAAAATGGGGCTAGCTTGACTTGTTGGATTGAGAGTTTTATCAAGGTTCCAGCAACCTAGCTTACCTTCTGGAAGATCTAGCACTCGACAAATTCACCAATAGTTACTTAATTCTTTGGGGTCATGTATTCAATACTAGTTAGCAATATGGATATTTTAATTGTAAACACTCATAACAGAAGTTGTCAAACATTTTAATCAAATATTTATCGTTTCTACCTAGAAAATAATGATAATCAGGTCAAACATTTATGTTCAAATTTATATATATATATATATATATATATATATATATATATATATATATATATATATAATTTGGTTTGAGCTAAAAGAAATTTGAAATATAGGCTTACTGACTGTGAAAGAAATACAAATTATAAAGGCAGATCTCTTATAAATTATATTATAATGTCGCAAAGAAAACAATGTACATGAAATGAGGAAAAAGGAAAAAAGTCCGTCACGCAGGGGCTGCGTAAACTAAGCAGATTTCCCACGTGGTTTTACAATAGAGAAATCTGCCTAATAACAACAGTAGTAGTAATGAATCTCTAAACTTATTCACGAGGTACGATCTGTGACGAAAACGGCCGCCCTAGCTCTCGGCGGAATGTCCCGCACATAGCCGACTCCTGCCGACCACACACACAATACAAATGCAAATATCTCGCTTAATATTCAAGATACATAATAAATGTATTGAAGAATATTTATAGTGAATTTAATTTGCAATAAGATTGGGGTTCTATACAATTTTTTGATTCGATGTATAGTAAAGGAAATATTTTGAAAATCCTCCCCTCCAAACCCCTCCTGCCAGTGGTCCGATTTCAGCCGTTAACTAACTTTAACTTCATTTGGACATTAATCGACTACATATCGAGTTTGGTAACGATCAAACACAAATTGCGACCGCTAGAGCGGCAACAGACAAATATATATATATATATATATATATATATATATATATATATATATATATATATATATATACACACATACAGTTTTTAACGGACCTCATTTTCGTCATCTACTAGGTAGGATCGATGGACATTTGAAGAAAAATTTCGAAAATTCTGTCATGAGTACAACCTCAATAGCTGATTTCCCTACAGGGAAATCTGCTAAAACAAATAATGGGAAATAAGCCCTAGTGAAAGATCATCAGCCTTTTGCTTTTGTTTATTAATTTTGAACTGTGTAGGTTGACTTAGAAATGTTTTCTTTAAACTATTTGTACATTAGTTTTCTTTAATCCTCTATCATACATTAACTTCTGTGAAACGCAATGCCTAAATAAAGCATTGTTTCATTCATTTATTCACATCAGAATTTTTGATCTTGAATTACTTCAACAAATATTGAATCCTTGGGGTCCAGTTATAAATATATTCAAATTTTAGAATCAATATTATTTGTTAAAATCAATTATTGGCATTTTTGTTTTGAGGGGGATTTAGAAATTTTCTAAAGGGAACAGACAAAAGTTACCAATTATAGAGGTTTTAGAATATCAAGATTTGAATTATTCACGTTCTACTATACATTTCCATTATTCCTATATATATATATATATATATATATATATATATATATAAGCTGTTTTATAACCAATCGTGTGTATAACCAATGTAATATACTACAATTATTTTAAGGGGGTTTCGCAAATTAAAATATAGATGCAGTTACTAGTATTTTGTGTCTTGAGGGATGAGTAAAGGGAGACCCCCACCCACACCAAGAAAAGCGTACATATTAAACAACTATATTACTTAACATTTTATAACTGGCTTATCGTTCGAGTCTTGTTGGCTTTGAGTAGTTATAAAAGGAGAGAAAATGTGCAGGTGATGCCATACATCCTCCTACTACACATCGTCAGCGTCCTCAATGTTAGAAACTGCTTAAAACATGCACCTTCATGAGATAACCTTTTAGTTTTTTTTTTTCTTTTTTTTTTTATTCTGTTCTTATTTTTTTACTTGTAATCAAAAGAAATTTGATTTTCAGAATTCTCTAGACTCGGAAACACTGGATGCATTACTGGCCTGTGAAAAGCACTTGAATAGCACTAGTAACTGGAGGTTGCATTCCCAATTTATAGAACAACTAGAAGTGCTTTGGTATCTTTTCCCTACAGACGTCATTTATAGCAACTTCATGCCAATATTTTTTAAGAAACTCGATCTTCATGTAGGTATCCTTCCCTCATCATATGCATTTTGAGTGTAAATATCAATTGAATTACTTGTCATTTACAATTTTTAAAAATTGTATCTTCTCTAAATTTAAATAGAATTTCAGACAAACCTTAGACTTCTAGTTATATAGATTTAATTGCATTATATGAAGTGCTATTGCTGTACATTGTAGAATATTATTTATAATTAATTATATTCTTCTTTTCAGAGAGCATTACCAATTCGGATGGCATTGGTACGCACTATATTAATGACTTTGAAGTACACACCTAAAGAGCTATATCGAGTTGATACCATCAATACCCTAAATGGTGTGTACCATCATTTCACGTTAATTAGTTTTAGTACGATTAATTACTTAATTTTAGTTTTATATTCAATGCATTTTAATTTTTTTACTCTTAATACAATTTTGACTAATCGGGAAAACCACTCTTTTCTACTAGTTCAATAGCACTCTATTCTATCAGTTCAATAGCACCCTGTGCTACTAATACGGATCTATAGGAAAAATAAATGAATATTAAATGAGATAAAGTGTCATTAATAAAATAGTTTTTAATATTTGTCTAGGAGAGTGGGTGCAATTCTGTAAGAAATGTTTGAAATGTATTCCTTCTCCCCTACCCAAGAGCATAAAATATTAGATAAAGAACAAAATTTCATGAAAGGAAAAAGTATTTGTAAAAAAAAAAAAAATCTGTGTTATTAGTCGAAAACAAAGTTTGTTGACTAGAAGAGTGTCTAGTGTAGGAAGTACAATACTCAGATTATTTTCCATCCTTATAATAGCTAATCCATTCAGCATTCACAACCACACACACCGTATCCTATCTTTATCTATTGTAAATGTATAATAAATAATTCTTCAAAGGAATATTTTTCAATTTTACTCTACTATGATTTCAAAATAATTTTGATTTTTTTTTTCTTTACAGAATTTGCAACTAGGCCTAATTTTTATGATCGAATGCTCTATGTGAGAACCTGTAGTATAGTTCTAGACATATTTTCGACATCATTCTTTAAACAGCATTTTTTATACAGACTACTTCAAATGACAGGTATATTATATTCAGTGACAATTTTATACCTAGTACTACAATACTTTTGAAATTAAATTTCTTTCCTCCAAACATGATCGACAGTGAGTTTCCACTAAGTTTAGGTTTATGTTAGTGATTCTAGTGAAGAGCAGTGATGCACCCTCTCCCAGAAATGCCGAGGCCTTTGTTTGATGTACTCTCTTGGTGACATCACACAAAACACATTTGCATGTATCTCACATAATAAAGGTTGTTGAAAATATGATGTGTGTGTGTGTGTGTGTATACAAGTATATCTGGATATAAAAAAAAAAAAAAATGTTTGCATAGTCTTCCCTTTGGAGCGTATTGCGTTACGGGAGCGAAAGTTGGGCTATAAACTAGTGGGAATATATTGATTGGAAATAGTGGAAATGTGGATTTTGAGCAGTCATCTGAACAAGTTGATGCCAAAAAAATCCGATGCAGAAGTTCTGAATAAGGTAAATGAAAGTGAAATTCTCATCGAGGCAATGAAAAGGAGAGTGAAAGTTATGAAAAAATCAAAGTAACCAATTTTACCACAAATATATTTGAAGGCAATGTCATGGGGTCCAGGGGAAGAGGGAGGCCTAGTAAGTAATTTTTCGAAGACATCTGATAGATTCCAGTGGGTATAGTAATAAATAGTTGTAATTTATTATCGATAAATTGGTTTAATTATTGTGGGGAAGTTTTACGTGGACTAAATTAATGTATTATTGGTGGAATTGTTATAATTTATTATTGCTAGAATAATTGGAATATATGTACTAATAACTTGTTATGTAATAGTGTTGCCAAAACTCCGTACTTATAAATTATGCAGAGTTAATCACATATTTAAGAAGTATGAAGAAAATTATGGCAACCCTCCTGGAGCGATGGTGCCACGAATGTTCAAGATGGCCGCCAGTCTGGATCCTTTTCTTTGAACTTGCCACCCGTCTATAAAGCTTGCCCAACAGTCAGTTAGTTCTCAGTTTTCTTACTAGTTTATTGCAGTGTAGTATTTTTTTGAAGATCAGTGCAGTGCAGTGTTTTGTGAACTTGAATGATTCTCGTGATCGTGAGTTATTGTACTGTTCGATAAGAAGTGAAGTTATCAGTGCATATTGTGAATTTTAGTGAAGAATAATTTACCAAGTGTGTGGTGCATCATCCAATAAATTGTGCATTGATGAAAACGCCAAAGTTTGTGCGTAATTTGCAATCCAAAATAACCTTAATAATCAATGTTTATGAACAATATATTTATTAACATTGTCTTAAGTGCGTTAAAGATATCTTAATAAAAACAATCAATTATCAATTATTTATAGACAGAACAAAACGTATTAGATTGAAGAGACATTCTCTTATATGAGTTATGCCTGGACTAATAGCTGAAGATGCATCTCTGTTTCAGGGGATCATGTTGCTAATATCAGGTGGGCGATATGCAGAATCCTTCCTCAAATCCACAACCTCCTCCAGCTCCCGCAGGATAAGGAACTCATTACAGAATTAACTGCACGAATCCAAACCCTCGCCATGGACAGGGATAATGAAGTCCTCTTGATTATTAACAAAGTGAGAGATGAAATAATTAACGGAGGAGGTACCAATGTAAGCATCATTCATTTCTCCTATAAGTAGTAATTATAGCAGGATATATTAGCCCTTTTAGTGCCGAACGACGGTATATCATTGTTCACTACACTTCCAAAAAGTGCAAATGCTGATATATCGTTGCTCAATCATTACAACTCTGAATTCAAAATAGCTTTATAAATGGCTCAAATTCATTGCATTGTAGTTAAAAAAAATATTTATTATATATGCTATGTTTTCTGCTGTTTGGTGCTGAAGCGCTCTGTATAAACTACAATGATAAGGTAGAAGCTCAACACAGGATAGGTCTTTGGACCATAATCCCAATCTGTTTATGATAGTTATCAGATAGCTCACGTGCCACATCATGCTTCGGCACTACAAGACTAAAATCTTTCTTTCAATCTTTCGTGGCCGTTTCAAAGAGCAGTTTGTCTTTCTAAGCACTTCTAAGTGTGACTTTGTAATACAATTTCAATTAGCAGAAGATTTTGTGAATTTTGCATCTACTGCACCTTATTATGAGCATTTTTCCAAACCCCAGTAAATATGTCAAATTTCTCCAGTTATCTTCGAATAGGGACCCATTTTCGTACACCACTGAAAGTTTAAAAATTAGTTACTATAAATAGTACATTTCTTGCTATTTACATAAGCTTAGAAATATCCATCATAATTATGTTGTGACATAAAAAGCCTGTGACACAAGGGCTGTGTGAACTAAGCAGATTTACCACCTACTGGAATCACATGCTCCAATCACCTCACATTCAATTCATTTTTATTCATTATTAATTTTTAAAATAACTACTCTTCACTCTTTTGCCAAAAATAATTTTTTTTTTCCTTTTTTTTTTTTTTTTCTTTTTTTTTTTTTTTTTTGCAAACAAATACTGTTAGTGAAACAAAACATTAAATTATTTTACTGATATAGTATTACACGTACTCATAAATACAAGATTATGCTTCAAACCCCCAACCATAAACAAATACTTTTAGAACAGTGTATCATTTTCAGGAGGAAATCTCTGCCCAAATGTGTTAAATCTCTTAAAAAATAATTTGTTTAAAAATAAATTAAAGTACTTCATGTTATTCACAAGATGAATACTATCAAAATTGTTCAATTATTAAATAAAACTACAAAATATTTGTTATACAAAGTAGGTTAAAAAATAATTTATAACCTTAAGGTGGGGACAAGTTCCTCACCATTTATAAACCACGTCAATAAATTAAAATTGTATGAAATTAATTTATTATTTATAATTATTAAATTGATATATTTTATAAATGCATTTATGGAATTTGAGCTATTTTTTTTTTTTTTTATGACTGTATTATAAAAGTAATATTTAAAAAATCAGTTGGCATAATATTACTAAAAATCAAAAATATGTGACCTATCCTACTCTATTATGTTAACATTTAATGAAAATAAATACGTTTCATTTCATTACTCTAAAGCTTATAATAATTGGTCTATTTTTAGCTCTTTCCAAATGACCAGCTGAAATATGATGAAGAGAAGAAGGTATTTTCACTCAATCCTAAATTGGTCCAGAACTTTCCTGCATCGTGTGCAAAGATGTTTCAACCATCTGTTGGGGGCAAAACACGTAAGTATTTTTATGAAATTTATAACTACCAACAGACCTCCTTTGTACCAAAAAACATTGGTTTGTGAGTGGATGTGAATTTTGCATAATATAATATAAAAAAAAAAGTCTGTCATGCAGGTGCTGTGTTAACTAAGCAGATTTCCCATGTGTGTCACATATTGGCATTTTTTTTTGTATTTAGGCTTCAAATAATGTGCTTCATAATACAACAACTTATTGTTAATATGGCATGAGTAGGAGTGGGGGTTTATTGAAGGCTGGAAACTGAAAAAGCAAATATCTCGGTTAATAATGAAGATATTGAACAAATGTACATAACAACATTTATAGAATATAACATTTTCAATAAGATTGATTCTATACAATATTTCGATCTGATGCATAATAACTGAGATATTAAGAATTTTGAAAATTCCTCCCCTCTAAACCCCCAAAAATTAGGTCCGTTCAAAATTATATATATATATATATATATAATTTTGAACGGACTTCATTTTTGTCATCTCCTGGGTAGGATCAATGGACATTTAAAGACATTTTTCAAAAATCGCGTCATGAGTACAGTCTCAATAGCTGATTTCCCTCAAGGGAAATCTGCTAAACTATATATATAAAAGAAAGTCGTGTTAGTTACACTATTTATAACTCAAGAACGGCTTTACCGATATGGCTGAAAATTGGTGAGGAGGTAGCTTAGAGCCAGGAGACGGACATAGGCTATATTAATTTTCTCTGAGACGAACAGGAGTGGGGGTTATAAAGGAGGCCTGAAATTAATAATAGTGATATTTTGTTATTTAGAGTAACTTTTGTTATATACACTTTCATCGTATACCGAAGTGTAAATGCGTTATACGCTAAAAATTATAGCGGGAGTCAACAATATTATTTGGCACAAAAGACTGAACCGAACTAAATAAAACTCGGTCTGTGTATTTGCACTAACACCTTTATTATAATAAGACATGCCAACATTTCTAGGGACGGGCAGGAGTAGGGGTTGTAAGGGAGGCCTGAATTTAAAAATAGCGATATTTCGTTTCCTATTGGTTTTTCGGCAAATATGAACATGTCAAAAGTTGTTTACTTTGTTATTTAGAGTAACTTTTGTTATATTCACTTTTTTGGTATGCCGAATAATAAACGAGATATACGCTAAAACCTTTAGCGGAAGTGAACAATTTTATTTGGCACAAAAGACTCACCCGAACTAAATAATACTCGGTATGTGTTTAAATTAATTAATTCAAATCTATGTTAATATTTTGGCCTTAATAATACAAAGCTACGCATAATGCACAGGAGACGGGAAATATGACAATATGGAGGACAGTGAAGTCTTACATAAAAAAATAATTTTATTATTTAAAAATCCACTGCAACGACGGGTATAAACCCTAAACACAGGGACGGGTAAATGTCAAAATATCGTGCAAAGTAAAGCCTTGCCAAAAAAATACCATCACCGTTCAGCCTCAAATGAATTCCCGGGCGAAGCTGGCTATCTGAGCTCTAGTATTAATATATAACTTCTGTCCAAGATCTGGGAGTAGGGGAAATATATCACCATTTCACCCTGACATATTTATTTATTCTACTTTTCTATACATGTCTGTAATTAAGTTGTAATGTAATGTTATATTACATTATGTTATTATGTTATGCACACAATTTGTGCTACTAAGGCTAATTGGAACGGGTTATCTACATCACTCTAAGCAGGACTTGAAATTTTATGTAGGGCAAGAAATGTTTAATAATGCACTTCATAGTATATTGGCTTATCACTAACACAAGGCTAGTAGGAGAGAGGATTTGCCAAAGGCAAGAAACTAAAAAAAGGCAAATATCTTGCTTAATATTTTTGTTATAGAGAAAAAAAATGTCTTGGAATGAATGGAGAATATAATGACAAATCACACTTTTGGTAGGTTTTTTTTGTCCTTAATGGTAAACATATAGGATTGAAAAGAAATAAGTCTAAAACTATTTATGTCAGGAGTAAAATAGAGTTTTAGTATATAAAAAGGAGCTATGTCTAACTGAATGAGAGATAAATGTTTTGTTTTATATTGTTTTAACAGAAATATATGTTATTAATGAAATAAACATTTTAAATTTCAGTTTTGAGGAGAAGCAGCCCGTCGGATTTGGGAGCGAGAGATTCTAGTGGCAAAGTTAATGAGGGTAATATGATCTATTTGTATTCATACTCTTTATTAGTCATTATTAGTTATTTAGATTTTTTCATTTTGTTAGTTTCAGAATTCCTAGAAACATAAAATCTCTTTCCATTTATAATTATCATTGGATATGATTAGGATGGAGTGTGCTGAGCAGTTCAATCATTTTCACCAGGAAAACTTATTAATATGAAATAATAATTTATTCTATTCTATTTATTATAATTTATTTGTTTGTTTTCCAGAAGAGGAGAGACGACCTACTCCAATTCCTTCATCGAGGGAATCTTCTGGCTCACCATCTCAAAGTTAGTATTTTTGTAGTCTCTTTTATATATACATATTAATTTTATTAAATAGCTCTTTATATATTATAATCAACCCTCTCTCAGGGTAACATATTTGAATGATAGTTAGACTTTAAAGAAACTTAACTATTTGGGTGGCAGAGACTGGATATATAGTATGGGGGGACGTTGGTTAGACCCAATGCCCTCTCCACTGAAATATAGTAGGGCTTCAGTTATTAGCCAAATCCATTGCTTACTATCTACTATATTTTTATATTTACCATATTGTTGCGAAAATTAAATTGATGAATAATCCTTCAGAGAGAGAGAGTCGCGTATTTGGAAAGTGTGACGTAGATCAAAGCAGCCGACAGGAAAGTTCTAGCCTCTATAGACTCTTCTAGCCCACCCTCGAATGAACGAGACAATTCCCCTTTGATGTATGCCGACAACCTATAAAGAGCGGCCAGCTGCGAGCCAGTCAGTTTTATTCTCACCTGTCTTGATGTTCACATCAGTGCTACAGTGCGACTTAGTACAGTGCGGTAAAGTGTTTTTATAAGAAGAACAGTGTTGTGCCGTGACTGTAAGTAACAGTTTAGTGCCGTGTTTAAGACAGTGCAGTGCCGCGAAGTAAAGGACAGTGCAGTGCCGCGAAGTAGAAGACAGTGCAGTGCCGCGAAGCAAAGGACAGTGCAGTGCCGTCTTTCTGTGAATTTCAGTGAATTATTGGACTGTGACTCATTGAAGAACAGTAACTCTATCAGTGTATACTGTGAGTAGTAATTAAGAATAATCACCAAGTTTATTGTGCATTGTGAAATAAATTTTGCAGTGATAAAAACTGTGAAACTTGCGAGTATTTAATTTTGCAATCCAAAAGAACTCTTATTAAAAACGTTTATTACTGGTTTTGGTAAAAAAAAACGTAACAACTGGTGTCGGAAGTGGGATTGCAAAATTAAAATCAACAAAAATGAAGTTTCAAGAACTAAAAGTGGAACAACTGAAGAAGGAGCTGGATAATCTGGATATGCCAACAACAGGAAATAAGGCTGAATTACAAAGGCGGTTGACAGATGAATTCCAAAGTCGAGGAATCGATATAAGTACACACAAGTTTGACGATAAAGAAGACATTGCTGTAAGTAATCCTATCCCAAGTAGCAATTTGGACTTGAATGCAATCTTAGCCGCTATGATGGAAAATAACCAGAAACTCTTAGCGGGAGTCAGACAAGAATTCCAGGAAGCTTCTAGAGCTAATTACGAAAGATTAGAAGAAGCTTCTAGAAGCAACAGTGAGAAAATCTTCACGGAAGTCAGACAGGAACTTCAGGAAACTTATAGAACAACAAACCAAAAACTCCACGAAATATCAGAAGTATTGGAGAGTTTTTTTCATCCATACACATCAAATACCTTCAGAACATTCAAGTATTCGTATTGGAGGAGAAACGATAACAGTTAACCATCGTTGAGAAGATCTAGAGGTCCCATATCTCCCTACTTAAATCTTAGCAAACAGTATAGTTCTGATTTAAGTTCTCAATTCTGTTAACATTAACTTATGATCACAATTCTGCTTGATGTAAAAGAAGTTTTAAGTACATTTAAGGGAAAACTGACATTTGGATTAATTAATGCTTGAGAGGGGGCTGCAATATACATTGCTCTTTGTGCAACCTGTTACTGCCATTAAACTTTTAACATTGAATTGAAAATTTCATTCTTCTCATTGTAATTTATCAAGGCAATTTTTTTATTCCATTTATATTTCTAATTGTGCCTTAGCATTATATGATTATTTATTTTTTTGTTTATTTGGTACATGATTTTAGCATTATTAACTACATATAAATATTTTGTGGTTTTAAAATATTACTTCATTAAAATTTAATAGGACAATGGACCTGGTCTTTTGAGAACGAGTTAACACCCCACTCTATATTTTATTTACCTCTCCACTCGCTGGGCTTGGAGGTTATACTCCTATAGGTTGTCCCAGTCCTCACACCGACTACTTGGCCGCCTAACAAATCTCTATGGCAGCTCTTCATCAGCTGTTGAGCCAGAAGTTTATTTCGAACTATTGTAATGATGTTATTATGATTTTGTAATTATAGCCCTTGAAGATTTGCCAAAGGGGAGATCATACATATAGGG
This sequence comes from Riptortus pedestris, assembly GCA_019009955.1. NCBI lineage: Eukaryota > Metazoa > Arthropoda > Insecta > Hemiptera > Alydidae > Riptortus > Riptortus pedestris. The sequence goes on along the minus strand of CM032230.1, from coordinate 17,755,009 downwards.
TTCAGTAAGGAATTGTAAAAGTAGCCAGCTGTATTTATTATAGTAGAGCCTAGTTATTAAAAGTCCGTCACGCAGGGGCTGCGTAAACTAAGCAGATTTCCCACGTGAAGTTTTACAATAGAGAAATCTGCACACTGGTAACACAATACCACCCTGATTAAATATAAACGGTAATGAGAAATCTTTCAGTTAATTAAAATAAATTCCCAACTGAAACGGCTTATGAATTGTAAGAATAATTAATATTTTAATAACTCAAATTTTAGTAGTCCAAGAACTAAAGAAGGGGGGGAGCGGATGAACAGAACTATTTGCATAAATCTCACAAAGTAAGGAAGGTAAGGTAAGGTTAGAAACGACAGCTAAGGTTAGAAGAAGCTTCCACCTGAGCCGAGGAATGACGAAAATGGCCGACCGAATCCGAACTATACCCGACCACAGACTTCATAAAAATGCAAATATCTCGGTTAATATTCAAGATAGAGAGTACATTTATACAATAATGTTTATAGTAAATTTAATTTGCAATAAGATTGGTTCTATACAATTTTTCGATCCGATGCATAATAACGGAGATATTTTGAATTTTCAAAAATCCCCCCTCCCTCTGGTCTGATTTCAGCCATTAACGAACTTGATCTGTCTTTTTACATAAAACAGTTAAATATCGAGTTTCGTAACGATCAAACAAAAATTGCGACCGCTAGAGTGTTAACAGACAAATATATATGTGTGTATATAAAATAACACTATATATATAAATATATTTTATATATATATATATAAAATTTTGAATGGACCTCCTTTTTGGTCATCCCCTGGGTAGGATCGATGGACATTTGAAGAAATTTTTGGAAAATCGCGTCATGAGTACAACCTCAATAGCTGATTTCCCTTAAGGACGCACGCATGCATGCCCACACACACCACACAAGCATCTTCTCAGTTGCCCGTTTTTCCTATATCCTTTTAATGGCAGAGTGTTTTTATACACTCACTATGTTAATTTGCCTCATTTACTCCCCTTTTCAAAATTTCTCTTAACTTTTAACATTTTAGTCAGCTATTCTTATAGTTTTGATACAGTTAGAGAAAATTGCTCTTTGTGAAATTATATTTAGTGGGGTATACTGTCAGGATTAATGAGAATAGAGTGCGGAGGAGATAAGAAGGGCATACTTCTTGATCTATGACCTTCAAACTTATCCTCTCATAGAATAATGTGAGCGGAGATGCTCACTCCTACAGATAAGAGACTATACTTCAATATATTATTTCTTTTTGTTGCAGGGAAATCATCTGGGAGCCGAGGGCAAACAAAGTAAGTATTTATTGAGAAAATCTCGAGATTCATTAACTGATATTTGACTCTACTATACAAATATGTTCAGAAACTTCATTTATAATATTTATTTGTATAAAATGGTGTTCAAATTTTGACCATCCTGAACTACAGTGATTTGAACATGATGTTAGAGGAAAGTAGTAAATAGGGTAATACATTGAAAATGTGTAAATTAATTAAGCGAGTAGATTGAGAATGGGGGCTGTAATTTCACTAGCTCAATTTATATGATATAATTTTCTCTCTTCACTTTGAATCTAATTTTCTCCACTTCCATGTTGTTTTCCTATAGTACTCTAGCATCTTATCTCTATCGTTATAAACTGATACTAAGCATTAATTTTGTCTATTTTACCATTTCCAATACAGTCGACTCTCGCTAACACGAAATCCTCGATATCACGAATTATTTTTAATCCCCTTGGAAAAACCTGTCTAACACGAAGAAATTACCATACGTAACACGAACTAATTTTCCGGTTATATTTTACCTCTATAACACGAAGAGAGACAAAAATTACCTCTGTAACTCGAAGTTCAGTAGATAAGACGAATTTGATTAGCGCATTACCTCTATATCACGATGTTCTCAGAATGGATTTGTTTAACACGAAATCCCGGCGTTCAGGTTGCAACCTGTCGGTGAGTCATAACCGGGAACAAGAGCCTTTAGTCGTTTTGCAGTCTCGTCTCGGGTCTGTTTACTTTCTGTGGAGCGTTTTGATTTATGTATTGTCGACTGTTTGTGCGTGAAATATTCGAGACTGAGTACGAAAAGTCAACCTGACCTTTTGACTGTTGGTGAAAAGTTACAAATGATAAAGTTGGTGAATGAAGAGGTAAAGAAGAAAGACATCGTACTGTACCAAGTTAAATGTTTAATTTTGAAGCTGTAAGGGATGCAGCAAAATTTTTTTTATTTTAATCAACATTATGACTGATAGTGTTTTTCAGTTTTAAGCAAAGGAAGATTAAGGATTTATTAATCAGTGGAATTAATATTATATTTTCTGTATTCTGTGTTTTACTGTTGTTTTTTTTAATTATGTATATATACATATTTTAATTCATTTAAATATTAAGATTATGTAGATTTGTAGAAGATTGTAGGGAATAAATCACAGTACATTTTTTTACCTCTAACACAAATTTTCATTTAGTTCACCTCTATAACTCGAACTATGCCTAAGACGAACTATACATAACACGAACAAAAATGGCAGTCCCGTGGAATTTCGTGATAACGAGAGTCGACTGTATATCTACATGTTTTTTAATTGTATTTCATTTTTGCAAGCTAGAAAGTTGGGTTTTTATTACTGCCCCATGAAAGCATTTATTGAGTATGTTTTGATAACCTTCTGCTAGTTATACTTCTATTTATTTCATTTCATGATTGACTCTCACAGGTCTTAATCGTGTCCGAACATTCTTCTGTAAGTCTTATTATGAAATGTTGTTAGAAATGAGTATTTCTCCCTTACGTGCGCTAGAAAATATTCAGTATAATTTGAAGAAAACCTATTTTAGCATACCTATAGAATTTCTTCGACTCAATATTTATTGTATTCTTACTGCGTGGAGACTAATTAAAATAGTAACAATGTTGTCAGTATTGATAAAGAGAGCTTGTTGAGGCAGGCAGGACCTACATATGTTTAGATAATTTTAAAGGCTAAGTTAAGGTAAAGTCTTTAGTCATTAAATTTTGAATTAATAGCTTGAGTCATGACATGCTGATGTGTATGAGGGTTTTGAGAGTTGCTTTTTTGTTTAAATTAGTGTCGGATATAATTTTGTACGGATTACGAGTTTCTGCTCAGATAGAATTGAATTTACATGAAGGTCTCTCTTGTGTCTTTTCAGCTCTGAAACAGAGGCTGGCTTCACGGAGCAGGAGTTCCTTGTAGACGCTGGCATTACTTTCCCTTTAAATACTTTTGGAGAACTCTCTCTCACAGCAAACAATAATGTGAGGAATGGAGGAGGAACAGATAAAAATGAAGACATTGCTAGCTCAGTAATCTGTAATTCACACGATCAGAGTTCTCTCACTCATCATAAAACTGATCACATTCAGTCGAAAGGTTCTCCTAAGAAAAAAACAATTTTTAGGCCTAGCATTCCAGTTAGGAAGAAAAGCAATGTGATAGAACCTATTTTACCGATTAAAAATGGTATTGAAGTAACAAACGGAAATCCTCCCGAAGTCGAACCTGAGAAAAGATTAATTTTCCGAGAGAGGAATACTTGTAAAAAGAAAAGCAATTCTGAGGTGCAACTTGACAAGAGGCACAGTGTTGAAGTTATGGATTCGGACAAGAATCTGAACCTTCGATTTATAAATTCAAATAAGGGAGATGATGCTCTGAGCTCTGACAAGAAGCTCTCTCGTCAAGTTGGGACTTCGGAAAAGAGACGCACTCACCAAGCCTCAAATTCAGAAAATAGACATAGTCTTCAAGTTCTAGATTCAGAGAGAGGGGACAGTCTTGAATTAGTGGACATAAATAAAAACGTGAGAGAGAAAGCCGACTCAGAGCAGAGTTGTAAGAGCATCCAAAGGAGGAGGAGGTCCCAGCTGCCCCGCCCACTTTCCTGCGTTGCTCTTCCCCTCAGAAATAAAGCCGTCGATAAACCTAACACCACCAGTAAGCTTCCTGTCATCAGGTAAGATATTATATTTAATTTTCCTAATTTAATTTTATTGTACTAGCACAAAATATGTAAAAATTAAATTTGTTTGTTTTCTAATGCTTTCTTTATTCATATATTTAAAAGTTTTTAGAGCCATCTTGTTTAGTGTAGGTCTGTTGCTATAAAAATAGTTATCGTCTGTTACATTTCTTTTTTTGAATATGATTATGTGTTTATTTGTAACTATTAGTCAGAAAAATGAAATTGTTCCAGCAATATGGCAAAGTAATAGATGAAAGAAATTGCTGATATTTTTTAATATTGAAAAATATTGTACACGAAGAACTATGCAGTACCGAAGGAGATGTAATGAGAATTTGTCGTTTTGACAAATGGTAATGTTAAAAAAGGAATTGTAGGAAAGACTCCGGAAAATCCAAGGTTCAGAACTCAACAATACAAAAATTGAAATGAAATACAGCCATTTTATTTTTTCGTGAATTATATTTTATTCATATAAAATGAATAATTGACTATAAAGACCTGTAGTCTTGGAATGGAAAGGAATTTAATATGAGCCTGAATATGATAATGGATTGGAAAAGTATTGTCGCGAAATATTGCTTTGGAACCAAACCCATTTCGACCTCCAGAGTAACATTGTATAATAATTGTTCATAATAATGTTCCATTGTTTTTTATTCTGTAAATATAACAAATGTTTCAATAGCACATACATATTTATTTGTTATTATTGTATATTTGGTAATATTAATATTTATTAACGTGCACTTTTTGCCACTAAGGCTAATTGGGAGAGGTTATCTACAAGTTAGCACCATTTTCTAGCCAGGGTGGAAGTAAGGACTTTATTCAATGAGTTCTTCACAAAATAAATTTCCATTGGCCATGCGAGAATCGATCTCGCCACTCTAAGTTTACCATGTGAGAATAAGGCCAATACTTTAACTCACATGGTTAACCTGAGCCCTTATTTGGTAATAATGACTATAGTTAGGAAAATGTAGTTCTCAATCAATTCAAACTCTACTCATCATACCAATTCCTCAAAGCATATCTATGGAATGGGGGGGGGCAAGGGCTAATTCCTCGGAATACATTACTTCCTGACATTTTATCTCCCTCACCATTGATCTGTAAATATTTGTGATTTTTCTCCATGTTCCAATCAACATTTTAACAGATTTCCCTAAGGCAAATCAGCTATTGAGGTTGTGTTCATGATGAATTTTGTAAAACAATTCTTCAAATACCCATTGATCCTATCAGGAGATGACGGAAATCTCTGTTCAAAACTAAATATATTTATCCATTAGTCTGTTGCTAGTGGTCTCAATTTTTGTTTGATATATAAATGTTTTATCCCAGAAATAGAGATCAAGAGGAGTTTTAAAAATATGATATATCTGTTCTTAATCTGTAACTTCCTGTAAATGCTGATCTATACACTTTTTCTGGATCCCGAATATTATAGGAGATTTTTGCATTTTCTACTATTCAGTCTTTAGCAAAGCCCCGCTTCTACATATCTCATATTAATGATAAGCTGATAAATCATGAAATGTTCAATTCCAAGCTTAAATTTAAAATATTCTTTTCATTGTCTTTTTACCATGTGAGATATACTCAAATATGTTTGGTGTGACATCATCAATTAAGATTTTACATTCTAAACTACATGACTATTTTTTTGTCACTTTCCATATGTTTAGCCATTTTATGTAAAGATAAAGATTGTATCCGCTAATGGCTAAAAAATTGGACCAAGCCCCCCCCCCCATGGAGAAATAAAAAAAATGAATACGTCTCTGTTATTTACAACATATTGAAAACTTGTATATAACTAATCTTCTTGCAAATTTAATTTCATATAAATATTAGTCTATACACTTTTTCTGTATTTTGAATATTAACAGAGATATTTGTATTTGTTCATAAACAGTCTCAGAAATGCCCTCCCACTCCTGCTCAAGGGATACACTTGTATGGGAGTTACTGTCACTAAACATCTTATATCTGGCTGGTATTTCGATATCTGTTTACATAGCCTTCTTATTATAAGAAACAAAGAATAGATGTTGAGTTGAGATCATTAGCACACTATATACCAGCTCATGGGAAATCTGCTTAGTTTATGTAGCCCCTACATGACAGACATTTGTGTAGAGGATCTTTTTTTTCTATAAAGTTTTGTAAATACTGATACATGTTACCTCCATAATCGATGGTATACTTGTGTATAGCCCTTGATTCGATGATACACATGCATAACCCTTGATTCGATGATATACCTGCATTGCCCTTGATTCGATGATATACCTGCATTGCCCTTGATTCGATGATACACCTGCATTGCCCTTGATTTGATGATATACCTGCATAGCCTTTGATGCGATAATACAGCAACATAGTCCTTGATTCGATGATACACCCGCATTGTCCTTGATTCGATGATACACATGCATAACCCTTGATTTGATGATACACCTGCATTGCCCTTGATTTGATGATATACCTGCATAGCCTTTGATGCGATGATACACCAACATAGTCCTTGATTCGATGATACACAGGCATAACTCTTAATTCGGTGATTTACCTGCATTACCATTGATTTGAATAACCAAACTGAGTTAGGAGTAAATATGTTTGTAAGACGAATTCAATAACTATATTTAGATCTAACATCTGAGAGGTAATTTCTTTACTGATTATAGTGAAGTAAGAAAGGTTTTCATGCAAGTGTTTACTCTTTTTATAAAGCATTGATGCTTTTATATAGCAATTTTATTGGATAGAAATATGAAATAATTCAATAAATGTTTTGTTTCAGACGCAGCTGATTTACCTTCTTGCAGTGTTTATTTTATATCAGAATTATTTATTTAGTTGGCAACATTGGCTGTGATAATTATGTATTAATCAGTCTTCAACCCTGACATCTGACTGCGCCATTGTCAGGCGGAAAGCTGTGTATATTATGTACCTGTAAACGTTTAATAAAGTGATCTGACATATTTTTTAACAATTTAACTGTTGTTTAATATCATTAGTTTTCATATGCTGTTTTGTTTGTTACTGTTACTACCAAAGTTTGGAGTATTAATTTAATATTAACTAATATTGACTTGCATAGTTTTTGTTACCTTGCATTATTTATTGCAATGTTATTGTTACTGTTTAAGCCAAATATAGTTAAGCTATTCTACTAATGTTTTTATTTATCCTTCTTCAAACTTGCAATGTAGGAGATGGGTGTGTGTTTGTGGTCTAGACCATCTACTACTGAGGTGGGGATGGTCGATTCCTCTACTAGAGATACTATCCTCGAACCCACTGATTCTTAACTAAATTTGATTTAACTGTTTACACTTAAGCCCATAAAAGAGCTTAAACAATTTATAATAATGTTGGAATCCTATCCCAAACTGCATTACTTCTGTGAGTACACTGCAGTACCTCTTGTTTGTTAAAGTTACTTTCAAACCACACCCACTCAAGGGTTAATTATAAGGGGAGAAAAGGTTCTAGGTATAGATGATGTGTAGTAGAAATAGAAAGAAATGTGTCTGATCATTAGTCATTTTCAGACATTCACATTTTACCACGTTTACCTTAACGCTATTTAGCTTGTGCTCATGAAAGAAATTCCAAATTTCCTCTCAAATAAAGGAAAGGTGAAGATTTATTCTCAAGTTGGATTGGCTCAAGCAGGTTATATATTATTTATCAAAATATTTTTTATTAATTGGATTTTAACATCTATTTATTTTGTAACATAAGAGAATGGACAGATTAAAACCTGTTAGAAGATCATACACATCCAACAAACTGGGCCGACATTAATTAATAAATATAATATGCCATTTGATAAAAAAAATATTTTTTATAAGAAAAGTCTTTTTAAAATATATAAAATCACAGCCACAAAACTAAAAAGGAGGATCAAGCGTGTGTTAAGTCATGATAGTTGTAAAGAATGCTGTTTGGTATATTCCCAGAGTATGAGGGCTCCACACACATGGACATTGAGTGATCTGATCAGCCCTAGCTGCGGCACTTCTACGCAGATATCCAGCAGGAGGAGCACGCTCGCTGGAATGCCTTCCCTCTCACTCCTGTAAACACCAATAAACATTATTCTTAACGAGATATATTAAAGCAACATGTTTCTATTAACATAATTATGCTTCTTATAATTAGGGGGGACATAGGTAACAGCACTATAACACAGTACTGAATTCATAGCTCCAGATTGTATACTTACATTTATTTAGTTGTGCAATTACCAGGCTTTGAAGTCAATCATATCTCTTTCAGAGGCAATTGAATAGCAGCTAAAATAAAGAAGTCTCGCCTCAATTCGCCAGAAAATGCATTAAGATCATTCAACTTCCCATCAAAGCTGTGTCTCTTCATGGCACTTAGAATAAATTTAATTATATATCCATGAAGAACTGGTGATCAGCTGAGTAACTTATTCATAATACCTATATTAGAAGAATGTTGAATAGATTTGCCAATATGAATGAGGTGGCTGATTGTTTTTATTTTTTATTTTTTTTTTGTTGGTTAGATTTGCCTCTAGAGAATTCCGGTACTGAGTGTATTGATGATGTGACTTTTCAAACCTGTTCAGTGTACTAGTAGATGTTGAAATTGAGGCCATTCAAATTTGTGATGGATATTGCAGGTAACACAAGATGCTATTACAAGTACTGAAATTCTTGTTATTTGACTAGAAAAGGTAGACAGATTAAGTGGGTAGGATGAAAATGGAACAATAATCATTCATGTTTAACAAAATCCTGCCTCTTTCCCGCAAATCCTTTATCATGAGCTGTGAGCAAACATGGCTGGGGGAAGCCCCTATGCTTACTAGCACATCATAGAGATTTGAGTTCAGGTCACGGGATTTAGCTTTGCAATCATCAAGCTATGTGTTCCTTTGCTCTCTGTCAGCTTGGAATGGACTTTTATTTCCCATGATAGCCGTATACCAGTCCTCAAGGGATTTGCACAGCCAATGAGTTTTTGAAATGTTAATTTGGATATACATATATAGTAATTATGGTCTTATACATTACAAATTCAGAATTAGTATAAATACTTTACCCCAAAACTAGAACACAATCTCGTGGAAACTTGTAACTGGTTAATGACACACTTCCAGTTGTTTGCTCAGCTCCGATTAACAAGTAACCCAACGACTTCATCGTTTTCAGATATTCCTCAAGATTGTAAGGCCTCACCTGCAAAAACCATTTTGTCTTAAATGATGAACAGGAAGAATATGAGAGATTATGAATGTCTACTTAGTATTTTCAAGGATAATTTAGAACTTTACTAACCATATTGTAATTTTGCTAAACCAATGAATGTTTATAATACCAAACGGACAAGATATTGTTGCATTCTTTTCAAATTCCTACAATATAGTAGCTCTTAGTTAATTAAATTAAAATTAATCTGTTAGATAAATGTGTTTTAGTAGTTGATATATATTTACTAGTCTTAGTAATTAGCAGATTTCCCTGAAGTTAAATAAGGAAAATCAGCTATTGAGGTTGTACTGGTCACGCGATTTTTGATAAATTTCCACAAATGCCCGTCGATCCTACTTGGAGGATGAAGAAAATGAGGTCCAGTGAAAATTATATATATACATTTGTCTGCTACCGTTGAAATTGGACTGGTGGGAGGGGGGGGGGTAGGAATTTTATAATTCGAATTGAAAAAGTGTATAGGAGCAATGTTATTACAAATTTAATTGCCTATAAATGTTGTTACATACATATTTTCTCTATAATGAATATTAACCGAAATATTTGGATTTTTTAGTTTTCAGCCTTCAGCAAACCCCCTCTCCTACTCATGTCATGTTAACAATAAGCTATTACATTATGAAGCACTTTATTTGAAGCCTATATAATATAATATTGTTCACATTGAAGTTTTACGTTTTGAGATAAATTCTTTTTTCAAACGTAGACTGTGTAATTTTAAACATCTAACAACTTTTTAATACTAATTTTTATGTATAAGCTTAGCTCTAGTTAGGGTTATAGACAAATTACGTATTGGTTAAGGCTGTTTATCTTTATATATATAATTCTACTGTACGTGTGTATGTCACTGAACTCCTCCTAAACGGCTAGACTGATTTGAATTATTTTGTATGCGTTTGGGTGATGTCCTGGATAGTTTAAATTCACAAATCAGTCCGGCAGATGGAGCAGGAGTGGGGATTGTAAGGGAGGCCTAAAATTAAAAATAGCGATATTTCGTTTCCTATTGGTTTTTCGGCAAATATGCACAGGATAAAAGTTGTTTATTTTGTTATTTAGAGTAACTTTTGTTATATTCAGTTTCGTCGTATAACAAAGTATAAATGAGATATACACTAAAAAATTAAAGTGGGAGCCAACAATTTTATTGAGCACTAATAATTGAACTGAACTTAACAAAACTCTATATGTAAATTAGCATTAATTCTTCCATGATTATAAACTGTATTAAAATTTTTAGGTCCGAACGGGAGTGGGGGTTGTAAGGGAGGCCTGAATAAAAAATTTGTGATATTTCATTTTCTATTTGTTTTTAGGCGAACGTGCACATAAAAAAAGTTGTTTTTTGTGTTATTAAAATTAGCTTTAGTTTTAAATATAATATTATTAAATTTAATATCCTATTTGTTTGAAATATCATGCAGGACAACGCCTGTCGGGTCTGCTAGTCATAAATAATTTTTTTATTCTCCTGCTGTGTTTTAGTTTTATAGTGACATAGGAGAGTAATTTTAGAACTCAGGTTGATATTTACTCTTGGTTTCTAGGAAAATTATGGATGCCTTATGAATGAGGGAAAATAATTAATAATTTAAATTTAAATGGCCAGGAGGGTAAATGAGGGGGGGGGGGGATATTTACCTCTGTGATGAGGAGGTGTTTCTCAGCAGTCATACTGACAGCACTGAACTCTCTCTCTTTAGTCATATCTAGGCTGGGGAGGACGAGCTGTTGGGCAGCCAGCACCTCAGAGCTCCTAGCCAGCCCTCCGAGATTGGCAGCTTTATCTATGAGCGTCCCGACCATGATAATACCACTTGTAGCTCTAGTTGCCTCTCCGTCACCATCTCCAAACATACTTTTCCACGGTATAAACTTCTTTTGAATACTTCGACCCTCATTTAATTCTTCACTTTCACCTAAAAATAAAATCATGATAAGTTGTATTTTAAGAGTAAAAGAATTAATTACTGAAAATTACTTAATCCTTTTATAGCTAATCTCTACAATAGTTCAGAGATAAAATGTTATAATTATTCAAATTAAAATGTTATTATATTTTAAAATATATTCAGTAGAAACTTTAGTGTTAAAAAACCTTTATTATTAGATAGCTTGAGAAAGAAAGAAAGGAAACAACACTTAGATTCCAAATCAAACTCTATTAGAAAACTTTCAGATACTGTTAAAAAAAGAAGAATAAGCATGAAGAGATGAAGACATAAGATTTTTTAAAAAAAACCTAAAGCTAAAAGAAGAAAGTTATTCACGAAAAAAAGGAGAAAGTAACATGAGAGAGAATGATGGAATACCGGAGGAATGGCAAGAAAGCATCTACACATCCACAGGAAAATAATTGATTTACCCATAAGTGGGTAATTCGAATTATTGTGTGTGATTATGACAATAAGTTAATTGGTATTCCTATCCTAAATTGAAATAATATCTTGTCAATTTATTAATAGGGCCAGGAAATAAAATACTTCTTCACCTTAAATTCTCTTTATTATATAATAGGATATCCTACCCTACATGTTCCATGCACAATATGCTACCTCTTCTGGAGCTTAGATCTTCATAAAAGCATAAAAAAAATGTAATAAATCCTCAAAACAATTGTTTTACAACAATTAACATGTTCATCATGGATGTCAAAGAAATGAAACTACACCAAAGCCTGTAACTACATTTTAAAAACAATTCCCCTACTCAACACCAATGTTCTCCTACTCGACTCCAATCCCCCCTTCCCGACACCAATTCCCTCCAGCTCAATACCAATTCCCTCCTAATCAACACCAATTTTCTCCTACTCGACTCCAATCCCCCTTCCCGGCACAAATTCCCCTACACAACACCAATTCCCTCTTGCTCAATACCAATTCCCTCTTACTCAACAACAATTTCCTCCTAATCAACACCAGTTTTCTCCTACTCGACTCCAATTCCCCTACCAACACCAATTCCCTCCTGCTCAATACCAATTCCCTCCTAATCAACACCAATTTTCTCCTACTCGACTCCAACCCCCCTTCCCAACATCAATTCCCCTAATCAATACCAATTCCCTCTTAATCAATACCAATTCCCTCCTAATCAATACCAATTTTCTACTACTCGATTCCAATCCCCCTTCCCAACATCAATTCCCCTACTCAACACCAATTCCCTCCTGCTCAATACCAATTTCCTACTCAACACCAATTTACCCCCTTTTCAATGCAAATCCCCCATTTCAACACTAATTCTCCCTACTTGACAACTCTTCTCCAGCTTACATGTAATCTGTTGACACGTGGGTGAAATAAAGAATAGATAGTGAAATGAGATCAAAACCAGGTTACATTCCAGGTACTAAGGAAATTTGTTTAGTAACCGCAGCACCTTTGTGACGGACGCTTTCTATTAAGAAGCAAAGAATAATGAGAGTAAGAGAGCTGGAGGAGTGATATAAATGGTAGAGCATAAAGGAGAAACCATCTTATTATTGTCATCATATCTGCATGATCACACGTTCAACCTCTCATCAGAGACTAATTTACATATAGAATATAAAGTAAGATTTGTTAAACTAGAGGAATAAGTAAATGATCACCTGAATTTCTCAATATCCACATTGGGGAAGAACAATTCTCTAAAGAAGGAATAGTTGCACACTCTCTCAAATCAACCGAAAAATGAGCGTATTTCTTGAGAATATCCGGTTGGATCCACTCCTCTGATGAAATGTTTGCCAGGCGAGGCAAATCCCAATACAATGTCTAGCCAAAACATAATAAATTAAACATTAAAACTATGGCACATAAAAATGAATCTAATGTATAGGTTTAAATTCAATACTTAAAAAATAATGGAGCTGCAAATAGAGTAGATGTGTGTGAGCCAGCTAGAAGGTCTCACTCACAAATCTAAATCCTCAGTGTAGTGCCTCTATCCCTACCCATAAATATTTCAACATGTCTTCCCTTCAAAATGTTTGCCAATTTGTTAAAATTGCAAAAGAGTTATATATAATAACACATTCATACAGAGTTGGCTTTTACAAACCAAGTAATTTAAAAAATATATTTAAATTTCTCCGGTAGAACACCAATTCAAGAACCTCACTTGGAAGCAAAACCCATGATATATAAAACGTAGTGTTCATGCATGACAGTGAAATATGGTCTTTCAACAAAATAAAATAGAAGAGTGCTGCATTTCTGGGAAAGAAGAGTGTCATAAAATTCTTAGCCCTACCCTGGGTAGAAAAGGTTGATAACCTGTAGATAAAGCAGCCATGGTGGCCTTAAGTTGATGCTAATAAATAAAATTGATTTACCATATGAAAAATTGAAACAGTAATTTTGAATGTATAAATTTGAATATATCTCATTGATGACATATACTAGGAAAGATTAATATGTGAAGAAAAAAAAATATGTGAAGAACATTTTCCAAACGGGATTATGAATAGAACTTGAATAGGTGATTTACCTTGAGGGAGACAAGCTGAAGTTGAAGCAGAAAATCTGTGGATGTGAGGTTGTGGGTGTGAGAAATGATTGATTGACATAGAACTGTAGCCTGCTAAATAGTTAAACTGAAACAGTAAAAACCGTCTGCTGAGAGTAAAATAAACGTACCTGCATCGTAAAGTGATGAATAGGATGGAATGTACTGAAATAAAAGTCGGACTGCATTTTCTTTGCATTAGCCGCCATATTCCCCTGCTCAGAACTCTTCCATTGCTTGATCCTTATAAAACTATAACGCTCTGTGATAGCAGAGTTGACATCCCACAATTTGCTAAGTGCAACCTACAAATATAATAATAACCTCAATTGTTTAATTAAAAACGAAATTGAAAAATAAAAATATTCGAGAATAAAAAAATCTGACCTGAGCATAGAGTCGAATGTTGAAGTTGTTCGACATACACCAAGGAATAAAAGCCTCAACACATTCGCTGAAGAAGTTATCATCGTTAAATATCAAAGCCAAATGATAAGCTATTGATATGAAAGAGCATATTGACCCCACACGTTCCTCACTGGCCTACGAAGATAAACATACTTCATACACTATGTTAAACAGACCAAATTTTAGAAAAAAGTATGAGAAAATAAATGGTTAATATTTGTTTTCACAAACACCTAGAAATGACCAAGGTTTACGCTAAATCGATGTACTTCACATTAACATTTCAGTAAAACTGAAAATATGCCCTTTTTCTCTGGAGCTCATAAACCCACACCAACATAACAAAGTATCTAATCTGTGGAGTATATAAAAGGATTGGAGGAGATAGGAAGTTGCTGGACGAATATAGCAAGCAGGAAGAGCTCCTTAATCATATCTTCAGTGTCAAACCAAAAATCACTGAATCTCAAATCAATAATGGGAGTTTAAGTTTTGAGTGTTAATGTGTTTAGGTTTGGTTTATCTTCCATTTCACTGAGAGCTGTAATCTTCCTTGTCAGCTATGAATAGCTTCTCTTTTCAGAGATTGAAGGATATTCCCTATTCGTTACTTTTTTGATCAATGTTTGGGTGCCTTATTTTACTTTAGATCACATCAGTTCACCTTATTGCTATTATGCTCTCAGGATTTTCAAATAAAATAACATAATACAATTATAAATATTTAAAAAAAAAGTATTTCATTAATGACTCACCTTATTAAAGGATTCCCAGAAAATTTTAAAGAATTCTGGGTAACGGATATTTAGCAAGATGAAAAGCCATTCTAGTTGATAGCGGACACTGGGCTGGTGGTTTGATTTTTGGAGACTATTGAATGCCCAATCAAAGATCTTAGTATCCAAATCCTGAAAGTTAAAAATAATTTTTTGTTTTTCAAATAGAAATAAGCATTAAAAACAATAACTGAAGTTATATTACAGCAGTCATTTTGTTGGTAACTCATAGTAGCAGATTTCCCTCAAGGGAAACCAGTTATTGAGGTTGTACTCATAATGGGATTTTAGAAAAGTCTCTTAAAATGTCCATCGGTTCTCGAAATATTGGCATAAACTAAGATTTTTTCACCAACATTGACCAAAACTCCAAAAAGAATAACAACACCATATATATATATATATATATATATATATATATATATATATATATATATATGGATTGATGGAGATTTGAGAGAAATTTTTGAAAATCAGTCATGAGTAGAACCTCAATTGGTGATTTCACTCAAGGGAAATCTGCTAATACTGGGAGAGTGGATATCATATACCTTACTTTCCCAGTATACACAAAAATTAACAATTAAGAGGAAATAACTGTCATCTATTATAGAAATGTATGAGCAACATAAATTTAAACAATATCTCATTCTTAGCAAACGTAATTTAATAAGCTATTTACATAATGTGAGAAAGTACACATTTAATTTAGAAGTTATTACTTACTAGAAATTGTTTGTCATGATTCTTAAAAGTATAATTTGTAAGAATTAAAAGTGCCTGGAGAATTCTATGCTTTCTTCTATGAGTAAGGGAGTCATTAAAATATCTTTTAGTATTGTTGGAAAGTTCTTCATCATATGCTATCAATTCAACGACAACATATCGAATAATATCATCCCGCTTTTCAAATTCACCACTTTTCAATAATAAATTCATAGCTTTTAGCCTCACTTCTTTATCATTTTTAAGCTGTGCCCTATAATAAAACCAAAATATTCATTGAGAATTTCACATTTAAAAATAAAAAAATGTTGCATCTTATCCTTACCAATAAAAGTATTTAAATCAATCAAAAGATCTCCATGTCTCACCAACAATCTTCATTATTTTACGGCAAAGGTTTCAACCTCCTGGACATTTTCAATTATAAAAAACAGGGTAATTTTAATTACATAGTAATTGTTATCACACATACTTAAGGCAATTATAAATTTCCTAAAAACCAAGAGTATCAACCTTATTCTAAACTTATTCTCTTAAGTCAATATAAAACAAAAAACATGGCAGAAGAACATTTACCTTTATCTTACAGATTTACTTTAATTTATTTAGAACCTCAGCATAATAATTTCTTCCAAGATGCTGAACGGCAGAGAATCCAGGATCAATAAACGTTCGACACGCAGGGGCAGCGTTAACTAAGCAGATTTTCCATGTGCATCACCTCAAAGCGTAATAGTTCAATGAGAACAATATTTGGTATTTAGGCTTCAAATAATGTGCTTCATAATATGACAGCTTCTTGTTAATATGTCATTAGTAGGAGTGGGGGTTTACTGAAGGCCGAAAACTAAAAATGCAAATATCTCGGTTAATAATCAAGATGTGAAAAAACATACATAACAACTTTTATAGAACATTACGTTTACAGGTCTATACAATTTTTTGATTCCACTCATAATAACTGAGATATTTTGAATTTTCGAACTTCCCCTCCCACTGGTCCGATTTCAGCCATTATCGAGTTTGGTAACGACTAAAGAAAAATTGTGACTGCTAGAGCGTTAACAGACGAATAAAGAAGAAGAAGTCACTATATATATATATATATATATATATATATATATATATATATATATATATATAGTTTTGAACGGATCTAATTTTCGTCAACTCCTGAGTAGGATCAATGGGCATTTGAAGAAGGGAAATCTGCAAAAAGTCTTGTCCTCAACAAGTTCTTTAATATGCAGAGTACTGTGGTAGTTTCGTGGCAGTGTGGTTTATACTGTTCCACTGTTGTATTCTAGTCACAGCTTGATGAAGCTGCAGTGATTTCCACCGAAATGCTTGACGGTAGAGCGACCAATTGAGCCTGCTCAATAAAAAATTCAAATTCTTTGTATCAGATCTTTGTATGTTTTACAATTAACAGTATTCTCTAGTTCTTTGGATGAGTTGGGCTTTAGTACAGCACTATAATGTTGCAGATCACAATTTTGGTTTGGATTTATATAAAGTTTTTTCAAAAGGAAACAAAGACTGTTAAGAGGAAAATTCTGGGAGCTACGTACATATCCAGAGACCTAGAGGTTGCAGTTAATTTTAAAACTGACATGATGAGTATGAATACCTATAAAGCTGAGGTTCTAAATAAATTAAAGTCAATCTGTAAGATAAAGGTAAATGTGTTTTTAACAGAAAATTAATGTTATAGTTTATATGCTAAGCATGTCGATATATATTTAATGGTATTGGTAATTTTAATTTTGGCTGTGAAATTTTAAATAACTAACAACTTATTAATTCCAAATTTAATTGATAAAGAATAACACTTTTTTATTTTATTTAATTTTTAAACTATAATTTGGTGTATTTGTTATTTATATATACAAATACAGTCTAATTATAGCTTAGCTCTAATTAGTGTTATGCGCTCAGGTTAGCCATGCGAGTTAAAGCATTGGCCTTAATCTCACATGATCAACCTAGAATTGAGAGTTTGATTCTCACATGTGCAAGAGGAATTTATTTAGTGACAAACTGATTAAATAAAACCCTTAGTTAAGGACCTTGCCTAGAAAAAGGTGGTAATCTGTAGATATTTCGTCCCAATAAGCCATTGTTGCGAAAAGTGGATGTTAATTAATAAATTATAATAATTAAGCTTATAGAACCTAACTGTTTTTAGATTGGCTATTGTTGACAATTTATCACAATGGTTAATTGGTTAAGAATGATAATCTTAAGTTTCTTTTCTTCTGCTGTGTTTTTAGTTTTTTTTTATTCAGGAGTATAATTTTAGAATCAGGCTGATACTCTTAGTTTCTAGGAAAATTTTATTAACGCCTTAAGGATGATGGACAATAATTACTAATTAAAATTACACTGTATTTTTAGCATAGTAAATGCCCAGGAGGGCAAAACGTTTGCTATAAAATAATAAAGATTGTTGGTGTGATCTGAAGATCTTTTTATTGCCTTAAAAATATTTTTTTCTTTTTAGAGTAAGGAGGAGATTAAGTGACAGTCAAAAAGAGAAATTATTTAACTTAACAATGATAGAAGCACAGAGAATTAAGAGAAAACAAAATATATCTCACCCATTTCCAAAACTATCCATTGTACCATCCCTCACTTTCTTCATGATATATTGGCAGACATCGTATTCCATCCTGAAACAGTTATTTCTAAATAAAGCATATAAACGTACAAATCATAAAATAGGCTAAAGTTTTAACTCTAACCTAAAATATCCCATGCCAATTATATTGATTTTAGACTTAACTCTTAACTAGAGAATATTCTAGCTCACATGCATAGGTCTTATTTGAAGGAAGACTGAAATTTCAAAATAGTACCTTTTATTTCAGCAAATTTCCCTTGAGGGAAATCAATTATTGAGGTTTTACACATGTCAAATTTTGGTTCTTATCGGTTATCAGGAGGTTACCCATTTAAAGACGATTACTAAATCATATTTAAAAAAACACTTATAGAATTTATTTGAATAACAAAATGTAATTATAAATTAGTTAGTCCAACACTGCCCTGATAATAGATAAGTACCCAAATTTCAAACAATTAGTTGGAACACACATCTGATGTCTATCTAGATGATGAAAATGAGGTCCTACACTATCTATGACATCCTACACTATCTATATACACTTATTGGTGTATGGTGGACTTATTTAAGGGGCGAATTTGCTAAATAAAATTCACAGGCCCTCACTGGCCAGAGAAGGGTGATAACCCCTCACAATTGACCATAGCAGAATAATTTGGGCTCCAATAAATAACACTGAGCTCATATTTTTCATTATCTGATTCTAATTCTATTTTAGTGCAAAGCACTTAGTAGTTTGTGCAAGAAAGATTTCTTCACACAGAATAAATTAGATAAGGACTATCTCTTAGGGAAAATATAAATCAAAGCTTGACAGATATCTCATAATTTTTTGTGTGTAGTGGCACATTATGATATTTTCATGAGCAAATTTCACCTAATACTAGAACAATTTTAATGCTGATTTTGAAAAAAATGTGGGAACGATTCACTGATTCTAAAAAAAATAATTACCTTTTATCTTTTCTACTGATGGCTCCAAAAGTGAGTGCTTCAGGAATGATGAAAGCAAACTCTGGTGAGATATTAAAGGTGTTCAACTGGTCCATGAAAATATCTACCAGACCAACTAATTCTTCACCTAGACTCATAATATTTTTAGCATACTAAAAAAAAAAATAAAATAATTTTAAAAAGTTGTTAGTTGTCTGACTAATGAAATCAATAATAAAATGAAGATAACATACTCTAAATAGGACTTGGTGATATTGTTTGAATGAGAGGATTTTCTCTTGATAAACCATAGCAATCCATTCACTTATTCCCAGCCAGAACAACTCACTCTTCCTCAGCTCGAAACAGGCTTCCCAAGACCTTTCTATCAATTCGATTCCAAGATCCAAATTCTCATTGTAAGGGAATAAAATTACAAATGATTTCAAAATAGGAACTACAGCTTGTTTCCCGTCTTGAGCGATAGCACTGAGAGCACTATCAATGAGCGTACCTATAGAAATCCTATCAACAATTTCCGTAATAAGTAGGGGATTGAAGTTTAAATGACTGGCAAATATGGACCACAATGTCTTCATAGTTTCAGCCATCAGCTTCCCTTTCAAGTTATGTTCACTACTCCCATCTAAATCAGCGTGGAGCGACTCCTTATTCAACAGTCTATTAATAAAAATTGATTTAATAATATCTTCATTAAAAGGATGAACAAATTTATCTTCGCTCAATCGATTTATTATAATGCAGTTATAACAATGATGAATTATTCTTAGTGATAGGATTTCTTGAAAAAATGTTAAATTTGAAGTTTGAAGAATGTTAAAAGACAATTTATAGAGATCTAGGAATTCTTTTTGGGCTTTAATTACAAAAGATACATTAGATAATATGGATGCTATCACTTCATCATATAGCTCAACTTGCTGGATGGAACAGAGTCTCCCTCGTTTCAGCTGAAACCCTACGTATAATAATAAATTATTGATGCAAGGCATTACAAAATCTAACAAATCACTTTGAGTATGATTTAATTCGTTTATTATGCACTTAATAAACTCTGAACAGTGATCCTGTCGCTTTTGGCACGAATAAACCCTTTTCTCACAATCGACAACCTCTTCATTAATGGACGAAAATAAATTTGAAAGACCCTCATTCTTCACAAAAATACTGGCATCATGAAACAAAACAATACTTCTAGCATACGAATGAACGGAAACGGTAAAAATTTGATCCGCAAATATTCTTTCTGAGCATAAACTAATAAGCTCAGAGCAATTGTGAGATTGGGCATATTTTCCAAGCCAAAGAGTACATTTGTCCCAGATAGCAGATCCCCTGCTTAGAGATTCTTCCCCATTAAAGTGCCCTAATAAACTAATAATAGCACTTATATCAATATCCTTTACAGATAGTTGCAAGACACATTTAAGTAACTGGCACTGAATTGCGGAACGGATATAAACACTTTGAGTTTTAAGAGTTTCTAATAATATTTTTTGAATAAAGCTGTAACACGTTACATCCCACTGCTCTGACTGTGGGACTTGGCTCAAAGAATTTATAATGAAAAATAAAGGAATTGGGCTCCAAGAACTGTTGACCAGATTTTCTAATACAATTTCAAAGGAAGATGATTTTAAAGATAAAGGATGAGAATTATTTTCAGAAATAGAAGTAAACCACTTAACTAGATTCTGTTCCAAATTGTTCTCCCCAGATGATTGATCATTAGTATTATACAAAAACATATTATTCAAAGATTTAAAAAAAGAAGAAAGAAGTACACTACATTTTTTATCAGAAAACAAATAACTTGTCTTCAATAAACAAAACTCCTTCAAACCCCATTTAAGAAGAGTACTAGAAGGATGACTAATTATACGTACAAATACACAATACAACCATGAATAACATATCTTTTCATTCATTTCGCAAATTGAATAAACTTCTTGAAAATTTTTGAATGCAGGCATAATTAAATGGGTTTGCTTTTCTTCTAATACCTCAAGCAGTACAAATATTTGGCTCCAAAACAAAAGTAACTGAGATTTTTTAAGTGAGCACCAAAAGAATACTTCAGATTCGAATTTGATATCACATTTCTCAAAGACAGATATGTATCTTTTCAATAAATATAATGATTGTTTACGACACAAATAACTATCATGAATTAAGCCATTTTGCAGTATTTCCCAAAATAATGATTTGTCATAGAGAGGAAAGCATAATGTGTTTGGAGAAATTACAATGTAATTATCTGATAACAAACATAAATAAAACAAGTGTTTTTCAATCTGCTCATTTATGGTAGATTGCTGTTCGATTTTTTCCCACATTAATCTTAAAAACGTATTAGAATTCTGAGCCATAGTATATGAAGGCAGAGCTGTAGTTACAGTTGTTTTCAATAATTCCAGGGGTAGTTCAAACATAAAATTTATAACTCGGGAGGTTAGAGATTCGGGAAATAAATCTGAAAACTTGTTGTCAAAAGAAATTACATGATTACACAATTTTTCTAAAATAAGTAATGGGTGATTTAAATTAGAATTTTCCAAAGAAACATCAAATTTATCCAATGCTACCAAACGTGAAACAACAAAATCAATCACATACAATAAGAGTTCAGCCTTTTTATCAGAACTAATGCAAGAAAAGCTAGAATCAATTATAGATCCGAGTAATGTGCAATGCATCTTTTGTTTGTCACTGATAAAGCTAAAGAAATGTAAGCATGATTTCAAAACATCTTCATGTATATTTAAGGAACGTCCATTGTTTGATGAAAAAAGCATAAAATAGTTTAGTGCTTTTAAATTTTCAATGTTTTTGCCATCACTTTTCAAGTCAAGTTCCACTTTATTTAAAAGTTGAGCAATAGTAGTTTCTTCTGAACAGACAATTCTCTGCAGTAAGTCAAGGATGTCTGCCATGGGTACAAGAGTATCAAAAGACTTCATTGTGCTTAATAGAACACTAAATTAAAAATACAAATAAATTTGGAGTACTGAGGCAATAAATAAGTGAATATATGCCTGCCTAAAATGCGATAATAAGGTAGGGTTTTTAAACAACAGAAAATATAACTAGGAATAAGAACATATTTTCACACATCTTCCACCTTGTCAAAAATTACTTAAACCGCCACAAAGGTTATATTACTATCCCAATGAAATCTAAGAAAGAGGTTTTGGTTTCAGTGGGTGAAACATATTTCCCCCAAATTAGCTGTTTTATGCACACATGGATCAACACCACTCACGGTATTCAACCGTTTCATGGAAAACTAAAGATTATATTAGGTATTGGCTAAAAGTGGCCGTTGTGGGAAAGGGGAATAGGAAATTCGAAATATCTCGGTTACTATAAGTCGGATTGAAAAGTTTTATAAAACCAATGTTTTAATTTTCTACAACTATTGGTTGATACATATTTCTCTGATTCCAATACCAAGTGTGGTGAGTTCGATTCTCGCCTGGGCAAAGGAATTTATTTAGTGGCGGAATTCATTAAATAAAATCCGTAGTCCCACCCTGACTAGAAAAGGGTGGTAACCTGAGGATAACCCGTCCCAATTAGCCTGAGTAGCAAAAAGTGGAAGTTAATAAATAATATGATTTAACTTTTCTGATTTGAATATTAACGGAGTTATTTGTACTTTTTTGGTTCCAGCCTTTGTAAAATCCTACTTCTGCTCGGAAAATTTTCAAGTACCTAAGTCACTTAACATCTCAAGTCCAACATTTTGATTTCTGTTTTCATAAGCTTCATACTGTGGGAGTTATAGAGAATAGATAGTGAGATCAGTACTGTATTACTTTCCAGTGCGTGGGAAATCTGCTTAAGTCTACGCAACCCTTGGCGTAACAGACGTTATTTTGAAAGTTGACTTATTATTACAATATTCCTATCCTACACATCAAAATTTAATGGAGACACTCTAGTGGAACTAATAAATTCTGCTTGAGATATTTAATAATTCGGATTTGAACAGGGCTTACTAGCAGACCCCCAAAGCCGACGAAGACTGTGAAAAGACAGCCGTAATTACTCCTTTTGGCCTGATAGAATTCCTCCAAATGTGCTTACATAACGCGGCGCAGACATTCCAGCGCTTTAAAGAAATGTCCTACGGGGACTCGACTTTTTCATTCCTTTCTTGGATGACGTCTGCATCGGTTCCGAAGATGGGGAACAACACAAGGCACACCTCGAGGAAGTTTTCAAGAGGCTACAGGACCATGGGCTCACCATTAACCTGGCTAAGTGCGTATTCGCCATGGAAGACATCGAATTCCTAGTACATCGGGTGACTCACCGTGGTGTCACGTTTCTCCCTGATAAGGTCGAAAACATCACGAATTTCCCACGCCCACCTCTCGTCAGTGAACTCGTACGATTCTTTGGTGTGGTCAATTTTTACCGACGATGCGTCGCCCACGCGGCCAATCTGCAAGTCCCCCTAAACACATACATGTTGATACGACGAAAATGGACAAAACTCTGATCACCTGGAACGAAGAAAGTATCAAGGCCTTTGAGGGTTACAGAGATGCTATTCGCAACGTGGCTATACTCGCTCATCCTAAGCCCAACACGGGCGTTTTGCTGGCCTGTGATGCTTCCAGTGTTGCTATAGGGGCAGCTCTACAATAGCGGGACACAGATACCTGGAAACCTCTGAGCTTCTTCTTGTGGAGTTTCACCTCAGCGTAACGCAACTACTCCGCTTACGACAGGCAAGTACTTGCAATCCATCGGGTCATTAAACATTTCCGGCCTTACATTGAGGGACGACATTTCGGCAGAAACCACCACCCCAATGCATATTCGACTTCTGAACTACATTAGTCAGATCACCACTAAGATTTGCCACGTCAATGGGGTAGAAAATGAGGTAGCTGATGCGCTTTCCAGAGTGGAAGACATACAGGGGCCTGATGGATTCGAAGCAATTGTGGAAGCTGAGGTCAATGACTCAACCATACCAGAGCGTCTCAAGAATTCCAGCCTACAGTTCAAATGGGTTGAGCTCCATAATCTCACTTGCCTGATTCTGTGCGAGATGTCTTCCCGAGAGCGATCGTCGCGCCACGTTCGAACGAATTCACGGGCTGAGTCATCCCGGCATCCTCGGGTCAACCTGTGTTGGAGCCCTGATTTCCACTTATATTCCGCGCCTTGGAGTTCCGATTCGAATAACGGTTGACCAGAGAGATCGCATACCACCCGCAAGCCAACGGGTGTGTGGAACCCACTCCTGTATACCTTGAAGACCGCCTTGACTGCCTGCTCCGTGTTAATAACTGGACTCTCAGGCTGCCACTGGTGCTGGTTGGACTTCGAGCTGCCATCCGCGACGACGTCAACAGAGCAGCCGAGATGTCTTATGGGCCACCTCTTGGTCTGCCTTGGGAATTTCTGGAAAAGTCCAGGCACCCTGAAAGCAACAAGGCTTTTATCCACTAACTTAGAGAGCATATGGAGCAGCTACGTCCAGTAGCTTACAGACAGTCGACTGAAAAAAACCTCAGTGCATCGAGATCTGCCGAATTGCTTCCATGTCTTTCTCAGGGATGACACCATTCACCGACATTTGATCCCGCCTTACACTGGTCCACATGAAATCCTTAGCCAAAGCGACAAGACATTCCCCATCCAACTGCCTGGAGGACCTCGGACGGTGACAATCAACCAACTGAAGCCGGCGAACCTGCTGCAGGACGACAAGGGCTCCAGTTCCAGCCCACCTGCCACAACTTCACCTACTTTCCAATTTCTAATGACTGCCGCGGAAGAGCATTCTACAGAGGAGCGACGAACCCATATGGGACGGATGTCGTCCTGTTCACTTCCGGGACTGAGTCATGGGAGGAGGTGATGTAGTGATGACTCGCTCGAAAGTGAGGCACTCGCTAGAAAAGAAGGCCCAGCAACCTCATTCATCACATTTATAGAATATTACGTTTGCAATAGGATTGGTTCTACACAATATTTCAATCCGACGCATAATAACGGAGATATTAAGAATTTTCAAAATTCCTCCACTCCAAACCCTCCCTTCCACTATTCGGATTTCAGCCATTAACGAACTTGAGCTTTGTGTTTACATATAACGATTAAATATCGAGTTTGGTAATGATTAAACCAAAATTGCGACCGGTCGTTAATGCCTGGATTCCGACAAGTGGGAGGGGGGTTTAAGTAGGCCCTAGACTATCAAGCGGCTTGATCAAATGCTTGAGGCTCCGATTGATGGGCGCTTCAAGGGTACTTCAATCAACACCTAAATCTTTTGATCAAAACTCTCATCAGTTGAAGCTGAGAAGCGGAGGAGTGTGGAGCGTATAATGGTGTCAAATGTAGATTTGAGCTTCCTGGCCATTGTAATACCAAAGCGAAGGTTCAGGGATGTCGTCTGTAGACGTCCCAGGCAATTTTTTTAACCTCGATGGCCTTGAACTCCCTGTTGAAGTTTGTTCTGAGACCATTAATTTTTTGTTTCACACTGAAATCGGGTTTTATCTTTTTCAATGCCACCACGATTTTTTTTATTTCTATTAAAATAATCTTCACTCTTCACTTTCCACAATTCCGGACAATCACGATATAAATCAATCAATAAACTGATGAACTCCCGCTTCGAGTTTTCGGGAACCTCACATTCCGAAGTGGACGCCATGCCTTCCACCTCTTGACTGATGCAATGCTTGATGAAAATTCCCCTAGACTATCAAGCGGCTTGACCATCCGCTTGAGTCATTCAAACTTTTTATCAATCACCGTCAATGCTTGTCTCAAGCGTCAAACGGGTTTCTAAACTATCAATCACGCTTGATACAATCAATTTGCTCAAGCATTTGATCATGCCACTTGATAGCCTAGGGGCTCCTTAAGAGGGGAGGAATTTTGAAAATTTGTAATATCTCCGTTATTATGCCTCGGATCGAAAATTTGCATAGAAACAATCATATTGCAAATGTAATGTTCTATAAATGTTGTTACGTACGTATTTTCACTATCTTGATTACTTACCGAGATATTTGCATTTTATAGTTTTCGGCATTCAGTAAACCTCCCTCATACTCATGTCGTATTAACAATAGGTTATTGTATTATGAAGCGCATCATTTGAAGCATAAATAACAAATATTGTTCTCATTGAAGTTTAACTTTTAAATCTCGTGGGAAATCTGCTTAGTTTCCGCAGCCCTTGCTTGACGGACTTTTTAATATAAAATTAAATTTGGGGCTCAGGTTAGCCATGCGAGCGTTGACCTTTATCTCACATAGTAAACCTAGAGTGGTGAGTTCGATTCTTGCTTGGGCAAAGGAAATTATTTAGTGACGAAATTCATTAAATAACGTCCTAAAATCCCACCATGGCTAGAAAAGGGTGGTAACCTGTAGATAACCCGTCCCGATTAGCCTAAGTTGCAAAAAGTGGACGTTAATAAATAAATAACAATAATATAAAATTGGGATACGAGTATATTTTTCTGAAGACTGAGATTTTGAAATGGATGCATTGGTGTTTACTAGTGCATATGATATTCATTGCAGTGTTCATTATTTTGCGTTTATTCATAGGTGTTATATAATATGACGAAATAAGTTGTTGGTTATCGGTCTTTTCATGTATATACCTCTTTGGTGATAACAATTCAAGTTTATTTGACGTTTGACATTTGTTCTGTGTAATAAATACAAACAATAAAAACTTGGACTCTTCTTGGAGGAGGGGCCGGAGACAGCTTCTAGGCTTGTCCCCAATTTTCATTTTAATAATTGAAGTCTCGACTGAAAATGTGAAAAGTTGTTAACTTTGTAAATTTTGTTTGAGTTTCTCTGAGAATGGATCTTTTAAATTCAAAAAAGCTGATTCGATCTAAATCAGGTTTGAGGATTGTCTCAACAAACGAAGAATGCCGAAGCCCATTTATTATACAAGAACCGAATTGGGTTCCTGATAAAGATGTATTAATTTATTCTATTATCATTCTCATGAAGTATTTTGCATCTATCCAAGGTTGTTATAATTAAAATGTTTTTTATTACAGATCTCCCACTGCACGAATTGCCAGACCAAGTTTGGATTCACTACTAGAAAAGTTAGATTCATGAATATTCATTTATGTTTATGTTCTTGTCTACACTTTTTAACTGTTAAAATTGCATTTGCTTAGCATCACTGTCGAAGATGTGGGAAAATATTCTGTAGTTGCTGCTGTAAATCTAAGATTAGTCTTGAAAGGATGTGCTTTGTTGATCCAGTCCGAATTTGTTTAAACTGCGAGCCCCAAACAAAGATTGAAAATGCATTCTTCGAGAGGCATTTGAAACTTTTGTTAAATGGTATGTAGTTAATAACATATTCAACACTTATGTTAGTACATTGTAAGTTTAGTTCCCTGCTAAATCTATGTTGATGTTCAGTATTTCCTACCTTTTTATATTTGAATAGGAAATGTTGACAAGTTCACACTGACACTTTGATTTAGTATTTGTATTGAATCTGAAATTGCATTACATAAACTCATCACAAATGGCCATATAGATTATATTCTGAACAATGCTAGCACAAAGCACTTTAAGATTATTATTTATGGATACTTAAGTGTCTAGTTTTTACCTGTGAATAATGTTTTATCCAATTTGGAGTTTTCACCATGTTCTCTTATATTTTAATAGATAATGCCGATGGATTTTTAATAATAACATTCACAGCTCTTAAAGTCGATACACTAATTGATACTCAATTATAAATAAATTTATATATATTTAAATTTGAGTGGTCGATTGTTGGTGAACCCTTCCTAAATCTTGTTAGTGATTTGGTTGTGGTATCATCTTTTACAGCTTCCACTGCCTAGTGCTGCAGTCAGATCGGAACATATTTATTTAGATCTTTCCCCAATATTTCGTATTGTTAGATGGGATACTTGTCCTATTTGTACTGCTTCATTCACAAACTAGTTGTGATGAAAAATATGGTTATTTTAATTTATTATTACTGTTGTACTGACAGATGTTACTTGTCATTATGTAGTTTCCTAATAAACATCTCATTTCTCTTAATTCATCATAATTTATTAGGTAAATTAAATTTTGTGTCTGAATAAAGTATTTATGTTATTTGCTTAATTAAAACCATATAGTAATTATTTATATCACCTCCAAGGCCGAATTGGAAGTTCAGTTTGAGGAATTCAATATTATTTTCATCACTAATGAAAAATTAGTGTTTTTATCCAATCCTAATAATTATATTGCATTTGTGGTCTAACTGATTATCAATGAACTCATTCTAGATAAGTATTTAAATTTAGGATTGATATAGGTTAATCAACTCCAAGTGTACCGAAAGGAAATCAGATGTCCCATCTTCATCTGACCAAGTCAGAAAATAGGAGAATTATCTAAACATTTTGTCTTCGGTACTTCCTTCAAATCCCTCAACATAGGATCACTTCCTAAAGCTAATTGCTAAACTCATGGGAATTTTACTTTAAATAGACAGTTTAGCTTATATTATGCAATTTATTTTCTTTCTTCCTCAAGGCAATAAAACAGACTTGATATTTAACCATTTCCAGGAAAATTAAAGTCTATATTTGGCAGTGGCTCTGCCCATGAAGAGGGAGGTTTAGAGGGAGGGGATTGGATGTTTGAAAAAACTCTGTTTATGCCTAACTGAACATTCAACATAACTGTTATTATTATTATGAGGAGGTTTGTATTCAGTAAAACTGAAATAAAATCCATATCGGAGGAAAATTCAACCGATATAGAGTTTGTAATTGTGACGTATGTTGAGGGGAATTTAAATTTTTTTTAACTATTGCAGTATCAAGAAGTACCCCTTGCTGTATTTCTTTTATAATTTCTGGAGGCTGATTTAAATTCTTGGTGCCTGCTATTGTGGTTTTTGGCACCAATAACCATTTGAACTTGCTATAATAGCCGAAACTGTGGCAGACTTGTTTGTATACTTCTTTGAGCTCAATAGCCAATTCTTGATATTTTATTATTATTGTTATGTGTTATTATGAATATTATAAATAACTCTGTTATTATTATGTTTGATTGAACTTTCGAAATAACTCTGTTGTTATTATTGTTATGCTTATTACAAAATCAGTAATAAACATTGTTTATTAGAGTTCTTTTGGATTGCTAAATTAAACACACACAAGCTTCAGAGTTTTTATCACTGTACAATTTATTTAACTATGCACTACACACTTAGATAATTATTCTTAACTACTACTCACGGTATGCACTGATAGCTTCACTGTTCTTGTTATTACACAGTCCAATAACTCACTCACAATCACTGAAGTTCACAAAAATACATTTCTATTTAACGGAGAATGGATCTGAAAATTTCTTTAGTAAGTATTATTAATTAAAAGAAAATATATCATTG
Source organism: Riptortus pedestris (assembly GCA_019009955.1). Taxonomy (NCBI): domain Eukaryota; kingdom Metazoa; phylum Arthropoda; class Insecta; order Hemiptera; family Alydidae; genus Riptortus; species Riptortus pedestris. The sequence continues at coordinate 17,725,305 of CM032230.1, read as the reverse complement.
ACCAAAGGCAACTACAATAATATTTCGTAGTGATTTTTGGTAAATCTACATTCCAAAATGTAGACATTTTCAGTATTCAAACTATTAAGAATTTTGTACTGGAAAGAAGAAATGTGTGTGTGTGTGTATGTGTTAAAATATATATAATTTTGAATGGACCTCTTTTTTGTCATCTACTAGGTAGGATCGATGGAGATTTGAGGAAATTATTTGAAAATTGTGTCATGAGTACGAGCTCAATAGCTGATTTCCCTTAAAGGAAATCTGCTAATATAGTTAAAAAATGGAAGTAAGTAACATAGGATCTGATGTTGTCGAATGTTACTGTAATCAGATCTCTTCAATTTATTTTGGCCATTTTTCCTATTGGATATTTATGAAAATATTTAAAGGAAGAAGTTAGAGAATGTCTAATTTTCAAAAATTAATGAACCTATTACAAAGGAAAGGAAAAAGAAGTGTGACTAATTTTAAAATGTTTACCTTATTACAGAGGAAATTAGAAATATTCTAGTTTTATTTAATCAAAAATTACCAAATTGAATGGCTCACTCCATATTATTATATTATCCATATTAGGTTGGGGGACTAATTATTAAAATGTTATTTATTTTACACATCCTCTCTATTTCTAATTGGGATAGCTTACCATACTTTTCTTGTCAGGGCGAGACTAAGGATTTTAGCAGTTTCTCTTAAGGAAAATCAGTACACAATTTTCAAAAAGATGTCTTAAAGTTTCCATTGATACTACCCAGAAGGCAAAATTGAGGTCCATTCAAAACTAGCCATATAAATAAAACTCTTTATGGTTTCTCTGATTTTTTATTTAGATGAGGTTGGGATAATTTGTTTTCACATTTCAATCTATTCTAAGAACAATGGCATCAAAATTGCAAATCTTGGCTGTATTTCTGACCACATGTTTGTTACTGAATTACACAAAATTGGCCCAGAAGATTTCTGTGGGCTTTTATATTTCAGAGTCAACTATATCACGGAACAATATAGGCTATACGTCTATCATCAAAGGAAGGATAAGAAAGGTCAAACCACCTTCACTCTAAGCAATTCTTTTATTAAAAGCAGAGTACTTTCGGGGCTAACCGACCCATCTTCCATGCTCTGTGACATGACAAATACATTTATGTAAAAACATGTAATACAAATTTAGTAAATTGAATGTCAATGTATTAAAAAGTTAAAAACAAATATATATAAACTAAAACATGCTCTAAATAAACAACTATTAAATAAACCATACAATAGAATGAACAAGAGATCAAGAACAAATACTAACCTAGGGCTGGACCCTATTCAGCCGACATCTCCGGCAAGACTGAGAGCCTACTCAGGCGAGGGCAGCTACTGCTGAGGACGGGTCATTTCTGAGCACACCATGCTCCCCTCTAATATTAGTATTATTGTCATCCAACATGTCCATCCTGATCCAGATCAGTTCCACAAAATCCATTTTCCTCCCTTTGTCAAGCTGGTTGAGCACCCCAAACTCAACAGAATTATCTTCTTGGCCTTCTTTCAAGACGTGCTTTCGTATTGCCGACGACTTGGTGGAAAGGTGTTCTTTTACTCTAGATCTTAACTTCCTTCCTCTTTCCTCTACATATGAGCTGCCGCAAGTCATGCATAACCCCTGTCCTCTGGGAAGAAAACTTCTCTAAGTACGGGATACTGAGTTGGCCCTCTGATTTTCGAGTCTCCCACTCACCTTGTTTTCATTCACTTTGGGCCATCTTTGCAAAGCGGAACTCCAAAACCTTATCTACCATTCACTCATTGAAGCCATTGGCTGAACTTTGAATAATTTTGCTAAATCTAACTATTGTCATTTTAAATCTTATCTATTATTGCTTCTCATGAAAATTCTCTTCTTATGTCCTTAGGTGCTGTTTTCAAATATACTAAAAATTGTGAAGAAAATGCATTTCAACTTCTTCATTGCAAACTATCTCAGGATCACAGGTGAGAACGTTTTGTCGTAGTTTTTGAGGACCTTTCCATAGTATTTTATCATAGTTGAGTGATGCCCCAGGTTTGAAAAATAAATTTAAAGACTAATTAAAAGCTGATGACAAATATTTAAATAAATAGTAGTAATTGTAAGGGGGTGGGCGGTGGATGGTACTCCAGGCACCAGGCTGCGAAGTTGCACTTACTTTGCTCTCCCAATGTTCACTAAGCATTGAGAGGCATTTGAGTAGCTACTTCAATAAATTCACATGAATTTTTATTCTTGTCACAATATGGGGGGGGGGGGATGCATCAAGTTGACTGCTTGGCCTCTCCCTAAAGATGTATGGCCATGGCCCTTCATCGACTCTTGAGCAATGGTTTTCATTTTTCAAATTAAACTCACATTTTCAGATATATGACCATTGGTGACAGTAGGCTGCTATGCATGAAACCAAAAGTCATAGCATCTATATTGTGTTTTAAAATTAATGTTAACCACTCAAAATTGCCAACTGCTGGCAGAGAATAGCCTTCAGTTAACTGAGTGGAAAATCACTTTATTGTGAAGATTTATTCACATTGTCAAAGATCATAGCTATTTGCATAAGTCCCAACTATACTCTAGGGCATAATATTAATTTATTTTGTAATAAACAACTTATATTTTTAGGTTTCTTTTGTTTGATGGTGTTGCTATAGCCCCTATTGATATAAATGAAATTACATCGCTCGATGTGAGGAATGATTCTGCTACTGGTAATATTTTCCTTATTTTATTATAGTATTATATTGTACCATATCCATTTTTACTTTATTATTGTTCATGTTTTATTCCTTTTGCCTCAAGGATGTTCAATAACTTTAAAGGTATATTTTGATACTTAATATATTTTTTTCATTAAGTATTGACTTTAATCTTGTGTGGTCTGAAACTGTTTAAATTTGTTTGCAGGTTTGAAAAGTTTATTTATCGATTATGTACTTGGAGAGGAGAAGAAAAGCATCCGTCTTGATGTAGCTGTGGGACCGCATGTTCAGAGCACTGCCTCCAATTGGTTATCAGCCATTCTAGAGGTATGCCTCCTCCCTACCCATATCTTTCTCTTATTATTAAGAATACTTGGGGATATGGAGCTTGGAGGGCATAGTACAGTCATCCATAAGTTTCTGCAAGTCTTCCCTCAGTTTATTTTGCTACCTCTCCACCTGGCGTACTGTACAACATTTTCTTGGTTAGCATGTTGTGCACCAACATGATAGCAGGCTTGCCATACAACTCCATTGGTTCGGCAATGGTTCTGCTCTGTCATAACTCCAAATATCTTTCTGTCTTGTAGTCTACCCCCATTTCTAGTCACTTAATTTTTACTTTCTTGTTCAAAGTGAAGGAAGTATTCAATTTTTTTAATTTCAACAGAATTACCCCCCCCCCCAGACCCATTTTGACTAGTTTTAGTGTATGTCTCTACATATTTATGGATCTCGCTTAACTCAAATACAGCTAGTCTTAGAATATTCAAATTTCATATTTGTGATAGATAGATAGTTGTGCACCTCCCCTTTTTATTGAAATCGAATAATTGGGGAGGGCGAATGAGAGGGATGAATATATAATATTTCAAATTTCTCTGCACCTATTAAAGATACAAAAAATTTGTATACAACCTTTTTGTTTGGCTTAATAAGATCTATAAATTATGTCCTATGACATTTTTGTATACAATTCATTGGAACGGAGATATCCTGTTACACTTTCAAATGAAATATAACATTTTGTTTAGTTAATTTAATTGGAGTTGAAGGAAGTCATGTGGTGCCTACATCAGATTTTTACTATATATAACTGAGTACTAGGAATCTCATTTTCATTGTGAATTTCAATTTCTTTCTACATAGGCGTCTTACTATGTGAGAAATACCGGAGTTCACTAGTAGGTCATGCCAGTACTTGGTAAATCTGTTTAGTCTATGCAGCCCTGCATGACGGACTTGTAGTGTGAAGTTGTATTTGAATATGATATTTTATCTTTTTTCTATAACTTAAAACAAAGAAGAGAGAACCCATAAACACCTAATTTATTTAAAAATCTGTATTGATTTGCTACTAATATCTATTTGAAATTAAAGAGCAACTCGATGAGACTTGTATCGAGTATTTTAGGTCATTTGTAAATGTGTTGATTGAATGTCGTACTTGTGAAATAATTTCTAATCAATCAGGGAGGAAGAATGAAGAGGCTAAAAGCAGTGGCTAAACATCACAAATTTTCATCAAAGCAATTTGCTTCTCGTTTCTCCTGTAAAATTTATTTATTTGAAGTAACAACTTTTGTAACTAGACCAACAATTTGTTGATTAAACATTCATTTTAATTATTTAAAGTTTTTTTTTTTTTTTTTTTTTTTTTTTTTTTTAATTCAAATTTATGTTATGGTTTCAGGCATTCAGGATGCTAAATAGCCAGGAGGGAATTCCACCATCTTGACACAGGATTGAGGAATAGCAATCTCACCAACCTGAAATTAATACTCATAAAAGTATATGGATAATCAATTTTAGATAATTGTTATCTCCTTGTTTATTCGCTTTTCAAATATTTATATTAAGTTAGATTATTTTGGAAGAAATTGTTAATATTTTAAATATATTTATATATCATTATAATTTATTATTTACAATATGATAATGATTATTTTAAATTTCTTAAAAGCAATTAGTTATTGGTGATATTTCATAAAAATGTAATGTTTCATGACAGTTGCAACTAACTCTTTTCCTTTATTTTGTTAATACACTCTATACATACAAGTGCCATTTAAACAACCAAACAATTCAGTTATATCTATTATTTTAATGATATATATATATATATATATATATATATATATATATATATATATAGAGAGAGAGAGAGAGAGAGAGAGAGAGAGAGAGAGAGTGTTGTATATTTTAAATTAAAAGCTATCATTATTGGTTTGAAAGCTTTTGTTTTGTATGAATGTTATGGATAAGTTATTTTATTCATTTTGATTTGTAATAATTTTATTTTGTTATTCCTAAGGCAGCTTTGAGCTAAGGTAATTGTAGGTGGTGATGTAAAAGAAATGTGGGATCAAAAGGAAGAGTTTAGATTTTGGAGGATATGCAAATATGTTTACACCTGTACAAATTGATCTTGTAACTTAAATTTAAGTGCATTTAATAAAGTTTTACGTGGTCTTTTTGAAATAACAGAAGCTAGAAATGTGTGTTCATTTAGTAACATGTCATTATTTTAATAAAACCATTTTCAGTTGAAACAAAAAATATTTGGTTTGGGAACCAATAATATCCCAAATATTTTAATTTTGCTTTGACACCTAATTCCAAAAGTGATCCCCCCACATGGAGAAAAGGTGAAAATAAATTTTTATGATTATACTGCATGTGATGGCAAACTTAAGCATAAACATGATTCTTCTTGTATAGTAATTATTAATTTCACTACAAATATTTCTTGCACTTTTTACAGTGCCTTTTCAGGGGTTGTGTGTCTACAATAGAGTGTGGTAAACTATTAAAGAGGCTAAAAGTGTAGGAGAAAGAGCATATTCGGGACGTTGGTGCTCCTACATATGTGTATGTTGGGCACCTGAAATCCTCACATTAACTATGACAGCACTATTTGAGGTTTTGATAGAGAGAGGGGTGTATGCTATGGGCTCTGGTTGCTGGAGGTCGATAGAGAGAGTATATGTTTCTCTTAGGGTGGATGCTATATGCTATGGTTGCTGCAGGCCGAAATAGAGAGGGGATGTGCCTATGAGGATGTTCCTATCAGGGTGGATGCTATATGCTATTGTTGCTGCAGGCCGATAGAGAGAGGGATATGTGCCTATGAGAATGTTCCTATCAGGGTGGATGCTATATGCTATTGTTGCTGCAGGCCGATAGAGAGAGGGATATGTGCCTATGAGGATGTTCCTATCAGGGTGGATGCTATATGCTATGGTTGCTGCAGGCCGATAGAGAGAGGGATATGTGCCTATGAGGATGTTCCTATCAGGGTGGATGCTATATGCTATTGTTGCTGCAGGCCGATAGAGAGGGGTATGTGCCTATGAGAATGTTCCTATCAGGGTGGATGCTATATGCTATGGTTGCTGCAGGCCGATAGAGAGGGGTATGTGCCTATGAGGATGTTCCTATCAGGGTGGATGCTATATGCTATGGTTGCTGCAGGCCGATAGAGAGAGGGGTGTGTGCCTATGAGGATGTTCCTATCAGGGTGGATGCTATATGCTATGGTTGCTGCAGGCCGATAGAGAGGGGTATGTGCCTATGAGGATGTTCCTATCAGGGTGGATGCTATATGCTATGGTTGCTGCAGGCCGATAGAGAGAGGGGTGTGTGCCTATGAGGATGTTCCTATTAGGGTGGATGCTATATGCTATGGTTGCTGCAGGCCGATAGATACAGGAGTATGTGTCTATGAGGATGTTCCTATCAGGGTGGATGCTATATGCTATTGTTGCTGCAGGCCGATAGAGAGAGGGATATGTGCCTATGAGGATGTTCCTATCAGGGTGGATGCTATATGCTATGGTTGCTGCACGCGGATAGAGAGAGGGGTATGTTCCTATCAGGGTGGATGCTAAATGTTATTGTTGCTGCAGGCCGATAGAGAGGGGGGTATGTGCCTATGAGAATGTTCCTATCAGGGTGGATACTATATGCTATTGTTGCTGCAGGCCGATAGAGAGAGGGATATGTGCCTATGAGGATGTTCCTATCAGGGTGGATGCTATATGCTATGGTTGCTGCAGGCCGATAGAGAGAGGGGTAGGTGCCTATGAGGATGTTCCTATCAGGGTGGATGCTATATGCTATTGTTGCTGCAGGCCGATAGAGAGAGGGATATGTGCCTATGAGGATGTTCCTATCAGGGTGGATGCTATATGCTATTGTTGCTGCAGGCCGATAGAGAGAGGGATATGTGCCTATGAGGATGTTCCTATCAGGGTGGATGCTATATGCTATTGTTGCTGCAGGCCGATAGAGAGGAGGGATATGTGCCTATGAGGATGTTCCTATTAGGGTGGATGCTATATGCTATGGTTGCTGCAGGCCGATGGAGAGGGGTGTGTGCCTATGAGGATGTTCCTATTAGGGTGGATGCTATATGCTATGGTTGCTGCAGGCCGATAGAGAGGGGTATGTGCCTATGAGGATGTTCCTATTAGGGTGGATGCTATATGCTATGGTTGCTGCAGGCCGATAGAGACAGGGGTATGTGCCTATGAGGATGTTCCTATCAGGGTGGATGCTATATGCTATGGTTGCTGCACGCCGATAGAGAGAGTTTTTTGTGCCTATGAGGATGTTCCTATCAGGGTGGATGCTATATGCTATGGTTGCTGCACGCCGATAGAGAGAGTGGTATGTTCCTATGAGGATGTTCCTATCAGGGTGGATGCTATATGCTATGGTTGCTGCACGCCGATAGAGAGAGGGGTGTGACACTCAGTGGATTTTCCTATCAGGGTCGATGCTATATGCTCGGGTTTCAGCAGGCCGATAGAGAGGTGTGTGTGCCTATGTGGATGTTCCTATCAGGGTGGATGCTATATGCTATGGTTGCTGCACGGCGATAGAGAGAGGGGTATGTGCCTATGAGGATGTTCCTATTAGGGTGGATGCTATATGCTATGGTTGCTGCAGGCCGATAGAGAGGGATGTGTGCCTATGAGGATGTTTCTATCAGGGTGGATGCTATATGCTATGGTTGCTGCACGGCGATAGAGAGAGGGGTATGTGCCTATGAGGATGTTCCTATTAGGGTGGATGCTATATGCTATGGTTGCTGCAGGCCGATGGAGAGAGGTATGTGCCTATGAGGATGTTCCTATTAGGGTGGATGCTATATGCTATGGTTGCTGCAGGCCGATAGAGAGGGATGTGTGCCTATGAGGATGTTCCTATCAGGGTGGATGCTATATGCTATGGTTGCTGCAGGCCGATAGAGAGAGGTGTATGTGCCTATGAGGATGTTCCTATCAGGGTGGATGCTATATGCTATGGTTGCTGCAGGCCGATAGAGAGAGGGGTATGTGCCTATGAGGATGTTCCTATCAGGGTGGATGCTATATGCTATGGTTGCTGCAGGCCGATAGAGAGAGGGATATGTGCCTATGAGGATGTTCCTATCAGGGTGGATGCTATATGCTATGGTTGCTGCAGGCCGATAGATACAGGAGTATGTGTCTATGAGGATGTTCCTATCAGGGTGGATGCTATATGCTATGGTTGCTGCAGGCCGATAGAGAGGGGTATGTGCCTATGAGGATGTTCCTATTAGGGTGCATGCTATATGCTATGGTTGCTGCACGCCGATAGAGAGTGGGGTATGTGCCTATGAGGATGTTCCTATCAGGGTGGATGCTATATGCTATGGTTGCTGCAGGCCGATAGAGAGAGGGGTGTGTGCCTATGAGGATGTTCCTATCAGGGTGGATGCTATATGCTATGGTTGCTGCAGGCCGATAGATACAGGAGTATGTGCCTATGAGGATGTTCCTATCAGGGTGGATGCTATATGCTATGGTTGCTGCAGGCCGATAGAGAGAGGGTTATGTGCCTATGAGGATGTTCCTATCAGGGTGGATGCTATATGCTATGGTTGCTGCAGGCCGATAGAGAGGGGTATGTGCCTATGAGGATGTTCCTATCAGGGTGGATGCTATATGCTATGGTTGCTGCAGGCCGATAGAGAGGGGTATGTGCCTATGAGGATGTTCCTATCAGGGTGGATGCTATATGCTATGGTTGCTGCAGGCCGATAGATACAGGAGTATGTGCCTATGAGGATGTTCCTATCAGGGTGGATGCTATATGCTATGGTTGCTGCAGGCCGATAGAGAGAGGGGTGTGTGCCTATGAGGATGTTCCTATCAGGGTGGATGCTATATGCTATGGTTGCTGCACGCCGATAGAGAGTGGTGTGTGCCTACGAGGATGTTCCTATTAGGGTGGATGCTATATGCTATGGTTGCTGCACGCCGATAGAGAGTGGTGTGTGCCTACGAGGATGTTCCTATCAGGGTGGATGCTATATGCTATGGTTGCTGCAGGCCGATAGATACAGGAGTATGTGTCTATGAGGATGTTCCTATCAGGGTGGATGCTATATGCTATGGTTGCTGCAGGCCGATAGATACAGGAGTATGTGCCTATGAGGATGTTCCTATCAGTGTGGATGCTATATGCTATGGTTGCTGCAGGCCGATAGAGAGGGGTATGTGCCTATGAGGATGTTCCTATCAGGGTGGATGCTATATGCTATGTTTGCTGCAGGATGATAGAGAGAGCGGTATGTGCCTATGAGGATGTTCCTATTAGGGTGGATGCTATATGCTATGGTTGCTGCACGCCGATAGAGAGTGGTGTGTGCCTACGAGGATGTTCCTATCAGGGTGGATGCTATATGCTAGGGTTGCTGCAGGCCGATATATACAGGGTATGTGCCTATGAGGATGTTCCTATAGGGTGGATGCTATATGCTATGGTTGCTGCAGGCCGTGTGCATTTATTGGATACTGCATATGCCATATTAGATAACTTGCAAATTATTTATATTGGATATGGGATAGTGCATATGACATTTTTTGGACGTTGCATATATTTATTGGATATGTGGAATATGATATATATTGGATAAAGCTTTTCACATATGGTTATTTATTGGACGCTGCATATTCTAAATTGGATATGTGGAATATGATATATATTGGATAAAGCTTTTCACATATGGTATTTATTGGACGTTGCATATTCTAAATTGGATATGTGGAATATGATATATATTGGATTTAGCTTTTCTCATTTGGTTATTTATTGGATGTTGCATATTCCAAATTGGATATGTGGGATATATAAATTTAAATTTGAGATTACTGTAGTTTAAGCAACGTTTTATTAGTATTTTTTATTTAAATAAAAATGGTCCTATACAATTTTCCTGTATGTCTCTAATAAGTATAGAGCATTTTTTTATTTCGCCCTTATTCAATTTCAATCAAAAGCGGAGTGGGTGATGAGCATCTAGATATTAAACCAGTTATAAATGTGAAATTTCAACATTCTAAGGCTAGTAATTTTTTGGTTATGCGAGTTATTTAAATACATATTTTAGAGTGAAACTGATCAAAATGTGTTAAGGGGTCTAAAAAATAGATGATTCATCAGTTCATTTGTCGAAATCTGAATTCAAAAATTGTAATACTTTCTTTACTTGATACAAGAGAAATGACTTTATATTTATTGAGTGGGTGTTTTCTACCTAGGATGCTCTCTTCTTATTCAGTCTACAGTGGATTATTCAAATACTTACTTTCTATTTAACCCATCTTGCTCATTCGTCAATCATTCCAATTTTAAAAATTTTAGCTGTGTTTGTAAAGTTTGTCAGATGAAGAGGTTCAGGTGATAGAAAATCAAAACATTTTATTATAAAATTTATTTTGCTAATAACTACTTTTAAACAACGTCATTAACTTATATTTGTACAACATTTTTACAAAATATTCTTTTGTAAGTCCTCTGGAGATTTCGTTCCATTAGAGAGAATTAATCAGACCCAACTAAATGGCAATTCAGCATGGCATAATTTCTTTGGATGGCACAAATTGTACAGATCTAATCAACTATATTGCGATCTCTCACATCCCATTTTAAATTTGTCAGAACAATCAGACTAATTGTAAAAATAAATACAACCATATCACAGAGAAATATTTTTGAAAAGAGAAAAACACCAATAGAGCTGAGATGTTGCTGCTATTATGTGTTTTAATCTTGCTTCAATACACTTTCCACATTACTCCTAATGGTATGTGCACATATATATCTAGCATTAATTCCAATGAAAACATTGAGTTTGATTTTAATGTATATTTTGATATATTTTACTTAATAGACTATCAAAACAGAAATACAATATCTACTTCATGGTCAGTCTCTTCTTCATTATTTATTAAAAAATCATTGACAATATTGTGCTGAGCTTCAGAATGTTGTCTTTCCAACATGATTTATCATTAACTCCTTATATTCATTTGTTAGTCCTTTATGAATTAACACCTGGCTGCATTTAAATAAATAATAAAACTTAATTCTAATTTGCTCTTGATATTTTAGCGATTGCGTTTCTAGAGAGCACATTTCTGATAATATCCCCTCCCCCCACCTGTTCAAACCGAACAATTTGAAACTAGTTTTCAACAAGAATTTGGGCTAGTGTACTCTGAAACTCAACACGTTTAATGGTATTCGAATTGTATCTGCTTGGCACAATATATCTTTCAATATTGTTTTCTTTCAGCTGGGCTAATTTAGTCTTTGCCTTTATTTATCTACAATTTTTTCATACAAATGAAAAAGAGAAATTAAAAATAGAAAAGAATGAAGAAGGCTTTTAAATTTTGTACATTACATCTATGTTATCCTATTTAGTTTTGATTAATCACTTTAAACATATTTACATCGAAATACTATTTACGATATTTTTTCGATACGCTTATTTAATAAGACATAATCACAATGTACAAATAATTACGTGTTATTTATAACATATTTACAGAATAGTTAACATGACTTCAACATCATCAAGTTCGATATCATTAATCACAAATGATATTTTTAACGATGGTTCTTTATTGGCACATTCGAAGACAATTCTCTAAATGCCCGAGTTCGGAAATAAATAATTCACACTATACACAAAAAGATATTTAAAAAGTCTTTATAAACAATATTCATCATATCCTGAGTTCGGGATCTGTAGTCCTTTGCCTGACATGATGGGAGGTAGGATGTCTAGGGGTAACGATGGGCGACAGGGAGGGTGAGGTGGCTAGGGGGGAGAGAGCTGGTGAGAAGCTGGGAGACATGGCAGCAGATAGGACTCCTGTGTTGTCATGGTTGATGGGAGATCTAGGGAGAAGGTGGATCTTAGCGCCAGGATGTCTGCCCCCAGACAGAACAGGTGCTGCTATAGACCTAGGTGCTACCGATGTCAGCAGCGGAGGTTTCCCCTTCCCACTCGATGTCCCTGAAGTCCCGCTCTTCACCGACCCAGCGTCCTCCTTCAACCGAGCTATTTCGGAGAAGACGTGGGCTAGAGGTTGGTACTGCGGACCCCAGTCCAAGAGGTAGTCCCAGTTATAGCTGCCCGTCAGCTCTTCCTCGCTGTGGACTATCGAGCTGAGGGATCCAGTCATCGATGGTTGGTGTGTGGGGTAAGCACTCATCCCCATCACTCCAGCCCCTCCGCCTTCCTCCCCCTTACTCGGCTCAGTCAATTTGGAATATATTAAGTTAGTAATATCTGCTTCGGCCGTCCCGTCTTCATCGAACATCCTTAGGCCGTCTATTGGGACCCCCGCTCTCAGCATTATGTCTTTACTGCTCCCTCCTCCGACACTCTCGGTTCTCCGTCGTGAGCCGGAGCTCCCTTCGGTGTTGACGATCCCCAGCCTTGCGAGATATTCCTGCGTATTGTGAACACTAATGTCTGACATATTGTCGTCCGAATTCCTGTGTAGGCCACCATCTCTTTGAATGCCTTCGTTTATCATCCTGATTTCTTCGTCTTCCACATCGTCACCATCTTCGGCAGAGCCTCGCCCTGAAGAACCCGATTGGTCTGATCCCGATATCTGGGAAGTAGTGGCAGCACCAGATTGAGAACTCGTGGATTTATTGTTGCGGTAGGTAGGTAAATCTTCGTATTTGGGTGGTCCGAATTGACTAGCTGGCCCAGGGATTCCCCCCCTCACGGGTATAGTATCGAAAGCACTTGGATCAACGAAGTTGTCTCCATTCTGCCCGGAATCTAATCCCGGTTTGTTTACACTCTTTTGCCTTCTGTTTCGGAGATGTAAAAACAAGAACACTGCTCCGAAACAAAGAATAACAATTATTAACGATATCAGAAGGCCGATGGCCCAATCAGCGACTTTCCCTGTGGCTGCAGCTAGTGCAGTGTTGTTGGTCCCTTCTTCCGGAGTTATCAGATTAGTTTCTATGTGCGCCAATGGGTCGAAGCTGATTTCAACAACTGTCATATTTGTCAGAGATTCTTGTCTTCCCGAACTGGCTCTTATAACAAAACTTACATCTTGCTTCGTATTCAGATTGTTATCGATTTTCTTTTTGATCATAACAGCTCCAGTTGTCCTATTGACTTTGAAATATGGGTGCTGATTCGTCAATTGATAAACAACTCTGCCATCTGGTCCTTTGTCGCGATCGGTAGCTACGACCGTCCCTACGACATAGCCGACCGGCAAGTCGCCTCCACTCACTACAAACCTGTATGTCCTTTCAGTGAATTGCGGGTAAAACTCATCTCTACTTTCTATTTCTATCCTTACTTGTACTTTCGAACTCCTCCCACCAGAATCAGTCGATACAAGGGTGAAAGCATAGCGACTTCTTACTTCGTAATCGAATACAGCATTTGTAGTTACTAGGCCAGCAACAGGATCGACATTAAACAGCTTCCATGAATCATCTGCTCCGGGGTAATTGGTGATGGAGGTAGGTTCGATAGAATAGTTGAGGCGGCCATATAAGCCCCTGTCCATGTCAGTAGCCCGGGCAATGAACACCTTCGTCCCTATAGCTTCATTCTCTCCAACAAATTCCAGATATTCCACTACTGGGAAATTGGGAGCATTGTCATTTACATCTTCTAGTTTGATGTTCAAGTTTGAAATGGAAAGGAGTGACAGCTCTGGTGGTTTGGCTCCATCAGTCGCTCCAAGAATGAGAGAGTATTCGTTCAGTCCCATGTCATAATCCAGTTTCTTCCTGACCCTCACTATTCCTGAAAATGGGTCCATTTTGAACAGTTCTTCGTCGTTGCCTGAAAGTATATCGAATTGGAGATCTGAGTTCGGTGGTAAGTCTTGGTCATTTGCCTTCAGCTGGAATATTGAGTGTTCTATTTGTACATCTTCTGGAATGGAAATTTCGTGTTTTGGAGAGATGAAATCTGGAGGGTTGTCATTTGAATCGTCTACACTCACGAAGACCGATATAGCTGTCGAGTTGTCAGCTCCCTGCGTCACCTTCAATCTGTACGAATCCTCTTCTTCTCTGTCCAATCCTTTCACCAAAATCAAATCAGCATTTGGCCTGAAAATTGACGAAATCTATTAATATCAATTAAATTTATGAAATTTACTGTAATAATAATTTGCATTACATTAGTACAGAATAAGACTTAAAAAACAATGTGTTCGTGTGAGCAAACGAGCATACTTTTAAAATTTAGAAGCAGAATTCTTATTCATAGATGAATAAATGAGAAAACGATTTAATAATAAATTCCATTGTTCTTTATTTATTTTTTTAACTATCAGGTCTTAAATGCGAAATTCGTTCAAACTATAGAACATATCATCGCTATACTAAATGAGCAATGATGCAACTGCAATTTTACCGGAGACCCAAAGAGGGAAAAACAATATTTTAAATACTAACAGTGAAAATTAACTATGTGACTAAAAATAATGACAAAGGTGTATATATATCAGATATTCTTTACTTTTATATTAACAAACTTGCAATAAATATTTTTTTTATTTTTAATGTAAAATAAAAATATTAATCTTTAACCTTAATTTTAAACTCTTAGTCAATTACGCCATTGTACCAAAAAAAAAATCTTTCTTTGTCTTATAGTGAAGAACTGTTAACATTTTATTTCTTGTATGGTAAATACGAAATACAATCAAGGTTGTTTCACCAAAAGCTTTAAGTCTTTGTGGTTATCATTAAGCATTAAAACTCAATTAGTCACAAGATTGAAGTTGCATCTTTGTTCCTCTGGAAAGTGATATTGGTTTTTGATTATCATTTGCGATATAATAATAATATGAAGCAATAAAAATAATTATTTACTCACCCCATAATTTGAAAAATATGGTCATTGTTCCCTTCAATGATGTTGTATTGAGTCAGGAAGATTTCATTAGGTGATTGGCTGGACGAGAGCTTTATTAGAGATGTACCGATCTTTGTATTTTCTTTTACAGAAATTCTGGAAAATCAAACAAAACAAATTTTATGATTAATAAAATAATTTTATTATAATAACTATGCCTTTATCATTGGTAAATTTCAATAATTTAATATAATATTTGACGCTGGCCAACTAGTAAACTCAAGGGAAATTGGCTAAAAAAAGTATAGTGAACTGAAATATGTGTGCTAGACAAGGCTCTCACCTGTATTCCCTCTGAGCGAAGGGAGACTTGGCCCCAGCAGCTGATCCTAGGCTAATCCTGACCGATGCTTGGGCCGATAGAGGTGGTTTGCCCGAATCAGTCGCCTTCACCGTTAGGTCTATCACTTTGGGCTCAGTTTGTGGCATCTCTATGGCAGATCTGTTGATGAGCAGGGCTCCCGTCTTGTCGTCTATCACCAAACCTGGATACGATCCGACCAGCGAGTAGGTTATCTTGTTGTTTTTCTCAGAATCTGCGTCCGTCGCACTCACCGTCAAGATGGTGTACATTTGGTCGTTTATATCTGCAAATTCACAACAAAATTAAACTGATTGTTTTTTCTTTCTCTCATTTCATAAATTAAGACTAATTTTTTTTACATGTCCAAAAATCTTTATACTTTATGACTTGTCAAAGATATGATCAGTTGATAGACCAATAGTGTGGACAGAAATTAAATATAACACTACAAACCTCAACCTTGTCAATTTACCACATTCAATGCTTTGAAGGGGATTCACTAGTACTGATATAAAATCTACAATTTTTTTTTATGCGAATGAAGTATGGTATTTGAAACTTTGAGAGCAATGTGGAGTTTGCTAACTGCGTGGGACTAATCCTAATCCAAGTGGGGCTGTTTTGAAAAAAGAAAAAAAAAATCGGAAATATCATTATTCGGATCCAAAGATATGATAGAATATATTTTATTTATTTTTATATTCTAAAAAAATGGACTATATAAGTATTCTCCATCTCTAATAAGTAAGGTGGGAATTTCCTACACTTTACTTATTGTCCTGTTAACTTGCACTCCCCCTTTAACAATTTTGGGCTTTTTTAAACTTTATTTAAACTTTAAATTTTTAAAAACTTTATTTTCAGAGTTCAAAATTCAGAAGATTATAAAGAAAAGTAAATTAATGTGAATAAATATAATAATAATGTGTAATAATGCATATGATCTTAAATTGCTTTATTGGAGGGTGATATTTCCTTACATTTCTTTATAGGAGGGAGACATTGCCTTAGATTGCTTTATAGGAGGTAGATAGTGCCTTACATTTCTTTATAGGTGGGAGACATTGCCTTAGATTGCTTTATAGGAGGTAGATAGTGCCTTACATTTCTTTATAGGTGGGAGACATTGCCTTAGATTGCTTTTTTTTAATTTAACGTCTACTTTATGCAATTAGGCTAATCGGGACGGGTTATCTACAGGTTACCATCATTTTCTAGCCAGGGTGGGCCTAAGGAGTTTATTTAATGAGTCCGTCATTAAATAAATTTCTACTGCCCAGGGCGGGAAATGAACCTGCCACTCTAGGTCTGCCATGGAAGATTAGGACCAACGCCTTAACTCGCACGGCCAACCCGAGCTCCATTAGATTGCTTTATAGGAGGGAGAAATTGCCTTAAATTTCTTTATAGGAGGGAGAAATTGCCTTAGATTACTTTATAGGAGGGAGATGTTGCTTTAGTTTGCTTTATAGGAGGGAGATAGGGCCTTACATTTCTTTATAGGAGTGAGAAATTACCTTAGTTTGCTTTATAGGAGGGAGATATTGCCTTAGATTGCTTTATAGGAGGGAGATATTGCCTTACATTTCTTTATAGGAGGGAGACATTGCCTTAGATTGCATTATAGGAGGGAGACATTGCCTTAGATTGCTTTATAGATACTGAATGATTTCTAAGATTGTTTACCTGGTGGTAGGACTGCTTGATAGTTGGGTTGGCTGAACTTGGGTGGATTATCGTTATCATCAGAGACAATGACGGTGAGTAGTGTTTCTGTGGTGTGCGCAGTGTCCGATGCCCTGATCCCCAGCCTGTATTCCTTCACCTTCTCATAGTCCAATCTATGGCAGAGGGTCACTTTGCCACTGAACCTATCGATGCTGAACTCTTTGCTCTCCATATCCGACAAGTTGTAAGTCAATGCTGGGTTCGTGTCTACATCGTTTGCTGTGATCGATGTCAATATGCTACCCACTTCTTTACCTGTTGGAAAATAAAAATTAAGATTAATATTTGTATTAAATATACGTTATATTGAAAGAATTTTTAATTTCATAGAAACTTCGAGATGTGAGTACCAGATCGTTCTATCTGCATTTAAAACTTTTTTATTTTATTGCTTCAATACGTGCAGAAATGCTATTCCAATATGCATCTAAAATTCATAATAATTCTTTATATGTGAGCTGGGAGATTTAGTTGTATCTCCTTAAGTTGGCACACAGAGTATTGTTATTGCTGCTGTTGACTTTGTGTTGTCATGTCTATGTTTATTTATGGAATAGTAAAAATGAACCAAAAAATATAAAAATGTAGATTGATGATAGTTTATATATATATATATATATATATATATATATATATATATATATATATTTAATTATTTTTTTTTATTTATTTCCTTCCTGAAGTAACCCTACAGGAAGGGAGTTTATTAGCCACACGTCCCGTACAGTAATTAGTACATAACTTGATACATAACATTTTTTTTTTTAAACTATAATATAAAATATTTATACAAGAAAATTAATATATATATATATATATATATATATATATATATATATACATATATATATACACAATCGAACATTACATTTGCTATAAGATTGGTTCTATACACTTTTTCAATCCAACGCATAATAACGGAGATGTTTGGAATTGTCGAAAGTCCCTCCTCTAACCCCCCCCCCCCTTCCTACATGACGGATTACAGCCATTAACAGACTCTATCTTTAATTTTACATAAAACGTTTAAATATCAAGTTTGGTAACGATTAAACAAACATTGCGACCACTAGAGTGTTTAAAGACAAATATATGTACATATAGTTTTGAATGAACTCCATTTTCGTCATCTCCTGGGTAGAATAGATGTAGATATTTGGAAATTTTTGGGAAATCGCGAACTGAGTACAAACTCAATAGTTGATTTCCCTTAAATGATGACTTATAAAGTTTGATAACTTTTAGATGCAATATCCCAATTTGCCTTTAAAAAAAATCCGTCACGCAGGGGCTGGGTAAACTAAGCAGATTTCCCACATGAAGTTCTATAATAGAGAAATCTGCCTAATAACAACAGTAGTAGTAAGGAATCTCTAAACCTATTCACGAGGGACGAACAGTTACGGAAACGGCCGCTCTAGCTCTCGGCGGAAAGTCCCGAACATAGACGACTCCTGCCGAACACACACACAATACAAATGCAAATATCTCGGTTAATATTCAAGATACAGAATAAATGTATAGAACAATATTTATAGTAAATTTAATTTGCAATAAGATTGGTTCTATACAATGTTTTGATCTGACGTATGGTAACGGAGATATTTTGAATTTTCGAAAATCCCCCCTCTAAACCCTACCTCCCACTGGTCCAATTTCAGCCATTAACGAACTTGATCTGTCTTTTTGCATAAAACGTTTAAATATCGAGTTTGGTTACGATCAAACAAAAATTGCGACCGCTAGAGCGTTAACAGACAAATATATGTATATATATATATATATATATATATATATATATATATATATATATAATTTTGAACGGACCTCATTTTAGTCATCTCCTGGGTAGGACTGATGGACATTTGAAGAAATTTGTCGAAAATCGCGTCATGAGCACGATCTCAATAGCTGATTTCCCCTAAGGGAAATCCGCTAAAAACTATTGATGAGATAAAATAACCATAAGTGATGTAAAATAAATGAAATGAGAGTATAAGTGATGTATTTACCCTCGTTGATGGTGATGACGCTGTGTGGGGGGAAGGTGGGCTGGTTATCGTTGATATCGACAACATTGATGAGTATGGTTGATGTTCCCGTCAGCTGGGGGACGCCTTCATCAGTAGCTATCACCGTCAGCCGGTACCAATCCCTGATCTCCCGGTCCAGCACTATGTTCATCTTCACTATACCTGATGATGGAGGCTCGATGATGAAAGCGTTATCGTGGTTACCGTCCACAATGTGGTATAGCAGCTGAGAATTGGGCCCAGTGTCCAGGTCGGTTGCTGACACCTGCAATAAAAATTGTATTCACTAAGTGAACCATACTTTTGAAATAAATCTAGAATGGCATTAAAAATGTTTGTAAGACAAGGGCCAAGGAGATTCTTTGTGGACTAAAACATAAAACTGTTTATAATATCACTCATACGCACATGACCAGAATTTATGGAAATACAATTCTCCTTAAACCACTTTTTTAAAAATTAAAATTCGACGTGTTTCGCGTTCTTTACGTGAACGTTAATACACCTAAAACTAAAGTCAGACCATGGCCTAGAGCATATGTGGGCAACCACCGGCCCGCGAGACATTTAGAAAAACCCAATTATTATTATTTATTAACGTCCACTTTTTGCAACTACGGCTGCAAAATTGGGTCGGGTTATCTACAGGTTACCACCCTTTTCTAGCCAGGGTAGGACTTAGGATGTTATTTAATGAATTTCGTCACTAAATAATTTCCTTTACCCAGGCGAGAATCGAACTCGCCACTCTAGGTTTACCATGTGAGATAAAGGTCAACGCTTTAACTCACATGGCTAACCTGAGCCCCTTTGAAAAACCCAATCAAACAAAAATATTACTCCAAATGAGGAAGATGAGGAGAGATTTGTGCGTTTGGCAGTACTTATAAATGCGAACAGTTCTTTTCAATGATGAAAGTTAATAAATCAAAACATCGAACAAGGCTGACTGACGATAATTTGGAGAATTCTTTTTGTCTTTGTATCGGTGGAGTTAATTCAAACATAGATGGATTAGTTTCCCAAAATTCAAGCTCAAGTCATTGATTTCGGTTTCGCTATTTAACTTTCGTTGTTTGTAATATTTCCAAATTTTACGACTTAATTATAATGTTGTGCATATTTTTTTCATTTTGTTATTTTAATAAATTGTATTATAGTTACATTGTCGTTATAATTTATGTCTGATATCTATCATTAAAAATTATGAACACTACTTTAAAATGCACTACATTAAACGAACGTATTTCACACAAAAGTTTGGCCCGCAACATGTCAACGGTTGCCCACACCTGGTCTACAGAGACATCCATTTTCTAGACTTGCTTCGCCTATTACTGATAGCAAGACACAGCCCGGTACAGAAAACTATAATAAATCGATATGTGATTACAATCGATATTACTACGATATGCCTTTACAATCGATGTTAGTATTATACTAAAGTCCCCGATACAGTAACGACAATATTTCAAACTAACTTATCCATACATCAAAACTATAAATGGTAAACCTAGAGCGGTGTGCTCAATAGGGATTTGTTTAGTGATGAACTCATTAAATAAAATACTTAGTCTCACCGTGGCTTGAAAAGGGTGGTAATTTGTAAATAACCCGTCCCAATTAGCCATAGAGGCAAAAAGTGGGCGTTAATACATAATAATAATAATATTCAAAATGATAAAAAAAAAAAAATTATTTGAGGAGGAGATTGAAAAAGGTATTGTTTAAGTGCCTAATCTGAGTTTTTTGTTAACTGCCTTTTTCCTGTTTTTATATATATTCTCTTTTATTTTTATTTTTTTTTTTGTAATACTTTCTTTTTCCAAGATTTTTACATTATCTAAATGGCAGGAATCGCTTAAACTTTTTCAATCTTCTTCTGGAATAAAATGTTTTAATTTGTTATTGGGTCATTAGTGAATCATAAAATTGTTCTGCTATCTTGAAGAATTATGAAACTGTTGCGGTGCTCCTTCTTAAAATGTGTTAAGAAATATTTTCCAATGAAGACTCTATTGCTAATTTGCTACGGTTATTTCCATAGTCGGTTAACTTATGGCGATGCATTAGGGTAATCCAAAAAAAAAAAAAAAAATCAATAGGAGAAAAGAGCAATAAGGATTATGTTCAATAGAAAGTTGAGGGACTCCTAGTCGGCTAATAATGTAGTGCTTTCTATTATTTGAGTTCATTAAAATGAAAACTATAACGTCAATTAAACTTTAATTAGTTTGGATTTTCAGGAATCACTTCCTTGTATTTCTATAAAATAAAATAAACATAATGTTTTGATCCATTTTATTTGAAAGGCATGTACCAAAACTCCGGAATTCGGATCAATAATTGTCATAGAACATAATATATAGATGTTTTCGTGATAAAAGTGATTCCAAGTTTTTGTATTTCGAATAGATTTGAAGGAATTTTATTTCTGCCCTCCCTCTAAACTATCCCTCCCTCTTAATCGACATTAATCAGAAAGGGAGGTGCAGACTAGATGGTAGAACAGCCTTGAATACGAAATTTTAATATTCTAAGGGAAGCCGTTTTTGAGTTTTGCCAGATACGTACATAAGTACAGATATCACGTCGAAACTAGTCTGGATGGATTGAGGGGGGAGGCCAAAAATGATATACAATACTCCATTACTTTGTACAAAGGAAGTAAAAAGAGGCGTAAATATTTGTTTTTTATTTTTTAAATAATAACACTATACGGAAATAAATACATTTCATACCAAACACACCTCATTTCATATTAAACTAATTTCATGTCGCCTTGAGCCTGATAAAATAAACATGACAATGAATCAAGGAATTCAAGAAAAAAAAAAAAGCATTAGAAATTGTAATATCAGAATAATAGTATTACCTGCATGACGTAGGTGCCTTTGTTGTTTCCTTCCCAGACAGTTGCTGAGTAGACAGATTGAGTGAAGGTGGGCGCATTGTCATTCTGGTCCGTGAGATGTATCCATACAGTAGTGTATCCATAGAGCGGTGATCCTGAAGGACTGTCTCCAGTAGCTTGGACAGTCACCCCAACCTTGGAGCCTGCTTCGAAGTCAAGTCCCGAGCTGGAAGCAACCCTGATCAACCCGGTAGATGGATTGATATCGAACCGACCTCCCTCGTTACCTGACACCAGTCTGTAACTTATCTTCTGTCGCCGTCCATCTGATCGAACTGCAGAAACCTAAAATATACATTTATTATATTTAAGTGCTTAATTCATAAATGTAAATAAAGATTTAGGACCAAAGTCGTTGTTTTAAATACAATTCGTACTTTACATATTTTTGATAACTCAATTTATATATGGGTATATTACCTGTAGAACGTCTGTTCCGACCGGCGGGTTCTCCTGCATGTAGGCTATGTAGGTAGAGTTCTGGAACCTGAGGGTTGGTGCTCCATCACTCCCTTCGCCGAGCCGTATCTGGATTAGTCCTGAAGCACTCTGAGGTGGATTGCCTCTGTCCGTCGCCAGAATCTCCAGGTGGTACAGTCTCCCTCCTTCCATGCTCAGGCTGGATGTAGCTGTCACAACCCCTGTCTTTGGCTCTATCCGGAACTTGTTGTTGCTAGGCTCGTTCAGGAAGCTGTACACTATTTCCGAGTTAATCCCTTCGTCGGCGTCAGTAGCAGTCACTTTGAGCAGCTCCTTCCCTGATGGTATGTAAGATGGCACGTTAGCGGTGAATGGATACTGCGAGAATACCGGTTTGTTGTCGTTGACGTCTTCTACTCTCACTTCGACCGAGACCTTTTCAGAGCGGGCATCATACCTCCCGTTGTCCGTAGCCACTACTTGGAAGTGGTACACTCTCTGCCTCTCACGATCAAATAGCCTGTAACATAATACAATTCTTGGTATTACTAATTAACAATATTATCTCCTATTTATTCATTATCAGTTGTCTACAAAAGAAACTATAGAGTCTATTTTTAAACTTAAATCATCGATTCTATTTTTTTCTTACTGAAATCAATACTAGTTATAATCTCGTATATAATGTTGAATAGTTAGAATCAATCGGTGCCTTAGAAACTTGATGTTATCCAAAGGAAAGAGGTTTATTTTCTCAAACGCATCAATAACCTTGAAGGAAAGCCTCAATAAATCATTAGTGGGGCAGAGGATGATGTAGGGAGATGGTTGTAGGATGCAGATCCAGGAATAGGATTATAGCTGCCTACTTGGGGAAAGCAAGAAGATGAACCATGTTCCTAGGTTGAGGGATAGAGGATGAATTTAGGGAGATGATTGTAGGAAGCAGATCCAACAATTGGATTATTGCTGCCTACCTGGGTTAAGGAGATGAGTCATGCCCGCAGGTAGAGGAGTTCAGGATGATATAGGGAGATGATTATAGGATGCAATAATAGGATTACAGCTGCCTGCCTGGGATAAGCAAGAAGATAAACCATATCCGTGGGCAGAGGATGATATAGGGAGATGATTATAGGATGCAATAATAGGATTACAGCTGCCTGCCTGGGATAAGCAAGGAGATGAGCCATATCCGTGGGCAGAGGATGATGTTGGGAGATGATTGTAGGATGCAGATCCAACAATAGGATTACAGCTGCCTACCTGGGATAAGCAAGGAGATGAGCCATATCCGTGGGCAGAGGATGATGTTGGGAGATGATTGTAGGATGCAGATCCAACAATAGGATTATAGTTGCCTACCTGGGATAAGCAAGGAGATGAGTTCCTCTCCCTCCTCTTGGCGAGTCGGAAGGTATAGGCTAGAAATGATAAAGGATTGTCCTGACCGCATAAGGCTGCCCTGTTCTAACGGGAATCCTCGAGACAGTCCTGCTTAGACTCTCCCCATTAAGAGCTGCTCCAGTCAACTGGAAAGGGAATGTTAGACCTTCGATTCTCTGGCCATTTTAGCCGTTGATAATGAGTACGGGCTTCAGAAGGTAATACGCTGAGGAATGGGATGTTTTCCTATTATGAAATACGAAGGTTATGGAATAATTCGGAGGATGTTATGTAATGCCTAACTGCTGTTGTAGATGGTACATAACATCTGTGTGTAGGAAGGGACATTAGGAGCCCATCTACTGCTTAAACTACTAATTTGCTAAGATTGGTATAATATGGGAACCAATCTTGTATTTGCAAGTTCCTGTAAATGTCATAAAATTCCTGTGAATTGCGGTTCATTTGAGGTTAGCACTAAACCTTTAGTAATTACTATTCCCGATGTGACATTCATGTGAGATGCTCATTGATTCGAATATTTACCCAAGGTGATGGGTTATATGGTATTAATTTAGGGCTCTCTTAAATTATTATTTTTTTTTTGGGGGGGGGGGAGAGCTCAGGTTACCCATGTGAGTTAAGGCGTTGACCTTAATCTGACATGGTATATCTAGTGGTGGATTCCTGCCTGGGGAAAGGAAATTACTTAGTGACGGAATTTATTAAATAAAATCCTTAGTCCCACCCTGGCTAGAAAAGGGTGGTAACCTGTAGATAACTCGTCCCAATTAGTCTTAGTTGCAAAAAGTGGACATTAATAAATAATTTAATTTTTTTTAAATTATTTTTTCTGTGGCAAAATAATTTCAATTTTTCCTAATACTAACACAGTAAAAAACCTTAAAAAATGTTTATTCTTACTGGCTCATTAGGGAAACATGAGATTTTTTTAAGAGACTTTGTTTAATATTAAATAATTAGAGGTTTGTCAATAATAAAATAAATATTCATAAGTGAGACGATATTACGAGATCCAATCCAATGAAAGGAGAATAAAAAGAAATGTTTGTCGACTGACTTTGCTGTCATCCTTCAGTTGGTCTGTAGCCTGCATTTACATTTCAAGATTGTCTCCAATAACCTACTTTGGAATGGCGGTGTTCATACTCCAATTGTAATGTTAGTGATTATAACTGTTTCTCTACAATTAAACCGTGTTAATTGACCATTATTTTACAGATATGTTCATGTTTTAAAATTGTCCAAAAATAAATTTCCAAGTCAATTAAAAATGTTTAATAGTAAAAGAACTGTTAAAAGTGCTGAGAGAAGGGGTTTTAAGAAAGAGAATTAGTGTCATACATTAAGGTTATCGTGGGCTTCTGTTAGAAGTGAGTATCCCCAAGTAGCTGTCTCATCATAACAGCGCCCTATAACTGATTATACTTTTTGTTGGCTGTAAGTTGACACTCCCTCCAAATGGAATTGCTTTTTTCGGTGGACCTATGTTAGCTTTCTAATCCGTAGAATTACTGGCAATTAAGATTATAATTTTTCTTGTTGTAGTTGGGAGTGGAAAATGGGCAGCCGTTTGATTGACTAAGGGCTTTGGTGAGTGACAAAATGAAATCTCAAGAGATCAACATGAATGAAGATAATGTGCTCACTTCCACTTAATGCGGGGTTTTATGACAACGATAACAGTATCTAAGCATTTCTATAAAACTACCAGACATTTATTGAAGCATTTTCGTAGCTATAACTGAACGATTGGAGAAGATAGGGATTGAGTAACCTCTCAGCGTAACGTGCGATGAGTAGTAAAACACATTTGTACCAAATATCTCCATTATTAAAAACATCCTTTATCGATGCGATAGGTTAAATTATTTATTCGTTTACTATAGTCGTTG
Source organism: Riptortus pedestris (assembly GCA_019009955.1). Taxonomy (NCBI): domain Eukaryota; kingdom Metazoa; phylum Arthropoda; class Insecta; order Hemiptera; family Alydidae; genus Riptortus; species Riptortus pedestris. Next base: position 17,699,642 of record CM032230.1, on the reverse strand, counting down.
GTCTCTGCTATTGGTGACCACTCCTCGATGTTCAGAGGCCAACTTATTCAATTTCGATGCCGTCCGCCACCAGCTCATTCTCCACAAGCCCATAATCTACCGTTGCTTGAGCTTGACTATTTTCCTACTTTCTTGTTCTCTATATATATCATCTTGTTAGTCAGTCTGACCATTCCCAGTGATTTCCATTCTTTCAACATGTCCAACTATTGCAGGTTTCCTTTTCTGATAACACAGAAGACGTTGGTTTCGCTAAACAATTTTCATTAGTTCGGAGCTGTTCCTAATGCGTACTCTGTGCTGCTCTATGACGGATAACCTGAGCATTATTTTCCTGCTAATAAAACTGTCATTTTTATTTTTTTATGCTTCACCAAAGGAAATATAATCGATTGGGATTGTGGATTTGACGAAGAACAAACACAAATCTGTGAAGGCAGAAAAATAGAAAATTGGAAGTTGTAAATGTGGAAAAAGATAGTAGAAGTCTATTTAGAGGGTTAGCATAATTAGCCCCATGCTCGTAAACTTCCTCACTGCCACCGACCTCGGCTGAGGTTGTATAAGAAAATCGCTTCCGGCTTTTTTTGTGCCAATCTATCAAAACGTGTATAATACAATTATTAAAAACGTTAATATGAAACATTAAAAAAAATGCACCCGGCCATAAGGTACTTTCAAAAAACTACGTTCGCATAGAGAGTGTTAATGCGCGGTTATATATACCAATGCCAGTAGAGGTAAGCTGAAGGTAAAAATAGATGGAGGTTCGATCGCCGACAAGGGGGACATTAGTTCATGAGTTCGCACCCGGAGCGTGCTCTGTTGCAGTACTTATGCATCAGCGAGAGTCTAACGAGTATACACGTTTGACATCCAACTCGGGATGACTATTTATGAATCTCCCGTAGTTAGATCCCGTCCACAAGAAGACTGACACATGGTGAGCTAACTATAGACCCTCCGGGTACTTTAGGACCCGTCAATCTACTGGAGATAACTCCATTCTGGTCCTCCTTGGTTAACGGGGGTTGTCCATAGAGTTAATAACCTACTACGTTAAACTGTGATCACGAATCCCTTGCACTCACTCGAGGGCGGCTAAAGATTTGAAATGCCTATAATGCCAACCGAAAAAAAAAAAAAATGGTAGTGGTATTAGCGGAATGAAACACGTTTTATTGGGAATAGTAATAAGAGGACTAAGTACTGACCCTGCAGTGTAAATGAGCCCTGTTTCCTGGTCTATTCTGAAGAATGCCTGGCTCTCGTTGGCGAGTGAGTATGACAGTCGGGCATTGTCTCCCAGGTCCCTGTCAGTAGCAGTCACGTTGAGAACCAGGCTGCCGAGGGGTGCGTCCTCCCTCACTCTACCCCGGTAGGAAGGCTCGCTGAACACTGGACCGTTGTCATTCTCGTCGAGGACTCGAACTGTCAGGTTGCAGACAGAGGCAAGGGGTGGCGATCCTCCATCAGATGCCTGGATAGTCAGCCTGTACGATCCTTGCCTCTCCCGATCTAAGGGTCTCACGCTTAGCTCACCTGTCTCAGCATCCAAGCTGAACCTGTTGCCGTTGTTGCCTCCTGGAATAGAAAAGCAACATATAGAATAGTGTGAAATTTATCAGAATACATGTAAATCGTTAATTCTATCAGAATATATACATAACACAGAAAGGGACATATGTATAGTGTGAACTCTATCGCAATAAAATCATACTCCTGAAAGAAGCATAAGTATTATGTGAACTTTATCAGAATACAAACATAACACTGAAAGGGTCATATGCATAATGTGAACTCATCAAAATACAAACAACACTGAAAGAAACATGTGTACAGTGTAAACTCTATCAGAAGTACCGTGTTCAGAGTACTTACTAAATGTTACTTCACCATAAGACTTTATTAATAGCATAACTGTTGCTCATGATTTGAAATTTCACTATTATTGTAGGTATTGGTTGTTTCCAATAGACATTATGGTACGTTATATATACAGATGGACTTCTATTGGTATATGGATAAGATGTATTTTAGGGTATACACAAGCGCTTTTGAGATTCTCTTTTGTACTGTCAAAGTATGGGATTGGAAGCTAAGCTACGGAGAAGGCCCATTTTATTTATGTGTGCATTGTGCTGTGTATTAACGTTAATAAAGACTATATCTAAGAATAATGTATAAAGAAAGGTGCTAGATACCTATGATGGTGTATGTTATGTGTGCGTTGGGCCCATGGTCAGGATCATGGGCCTGGAACCTGTGGACTACAGCCAGTTCGGAGTTCTCAGGTATGCCCAGTGGATAGCAGGCAGGGAATCTAGGCGCGTGGTCGTTCACATCTAGTACTCGCACTGTCAGGATGGCCGTGTCGTAGCTCTCTCCTTGGCTGGCGTAGAAGGCAATATCGTAGATATCCACCGCCTCTCGGTCCAATCCTCCTCCCAATGTCACCACACCTGTCATTGGGTCCACCAGGAACTTGTCCGAGCTCGAACTGTACGTTAAGCTCCCTCCTAGAAAATATTTATAAATATTATTTATTATTATGAATTGGTTCAGAATATAAAACCATGAGCAGACTCTCATGGTTCTCTGGGAATGTAATATTGGACTTTCATCCATTTACTAGAAATATTTCACCAATAACACGCAACGTGTGCTAAACTTACCTATCTTAATGATCCTAGAAGTTTGTTTTTTGAATTGAATTGTTTCACCTTCCAATTCATTTAGTTTCATTTGCATTTTGATTGTTGAAATGCTCCGTGCCAGACCCGCGAAAGCTATAGGGTTCTGCCTGTTTAGTGAGCATATCGGAATATGGTTGCTGGAAGCCGTTTACACTGTTGGAACACCTATGAAACCTGTCCCATTATCAATATTATTTCTCTAGGGGTGGTGGCATTTTATAAATTTATATAACGCAGTAGGAAACTAAGTTAAAAGAAATTTAAGAAAACGTTGGATACGTACTACCGGGACTTAGGTATGGAAGTTAATAAATTTTCAAATTAGGACCAACGAAAGGTAATAACAATTTTTCAGGATATCATATCAAATTCCTCAGGGTAACATATACAATCATAAGTGTATCATATCTGGGTATCATACAAAATTTCTCAAGACACCATATATAACATATGACTCCTCAAGATATCATATACAATTGCTCAGGGAATCATAAACTTTTTTCAGGATACTATATAAAACTCCTCAGAGTATCATACACAATTCTTCAGGGAATCTCTAAACGACAGACCAACTCAGCATATGCACTTGCATTAAACGAGTTAAGGCAAAGCCATCGCTGAAACAGCACTTACTATTCAAAAGTACACAACCGACTTCAATAATTGTAGAGACTCTTCTTAGTATCACATTGTTGCAGAAGCAAATATAAACTTGTAGAAGCTATAGTACATATATACGCAGCAGTCAGTAATGAGTACTTAAGCTATGAAATATAATTAGTCTGAATAAAGCTGTAGCTGTTTTGGCGAGTCCATTTATAATCTAATGGTTTTGATTATCTGAACGGCCTATTACTTTTTCCATCTATTATATTGAGTGTATGTGGAGGGAATGACTGTGAGGTGTGGTGAGAGGCAGAGAGGCTTTCCCAGAACCGATATTATCATCTCCCAGTTGTTGTCTGAGGGACTGTTTACCTCCCCTCCCCCCTTCCCTCAGCTGTAATGACAGTGTTTAGCCTGAGAGGGGGGGGGGGGTGAGGGGAGTGGAGGGGAAGGGCTTTTAAGCCGTAAATATTTGTAAGTAAACAGGAGATGTCCCTTTGGAGGCAAGGCTCCCTAACTCACCGATAGCAGATCATAAAGCTAGCAGCTCTCTCACTCCATCATACATTATCAACACGACCAGATCCCTTTCAAGCAGTCTCTTCTTTGTTGGTCCCTATAGCACTCAAAGGGTCTACTTGGGGTGACAAAGAAGATATATTGTTCACAAATGCAATGGAAATAGTTAAACTCAGAGATCATTAATGTTATTTTTATTTTTAATCATCTCTGAAATTATCACATGGAAATATCAGTCATAATAGGTTTCCTATGAATGGAAATATACGGTGAATTTGTATATCGTAAAATAATTATTGCATAGTAGACCGGTGCTGGCAGAATATGCTACACTGTGATCGTTGAAAGAGTGGTACTAGCAGAATACGCCATGAAGGTGGGCGATGGTTACAAGGCAGTATGATGGCTATAAAACCTACCAATCGTAATATGGCAAAAGGCAGGCAATGATAACAACCAATTTTAACAAGGCGATAGGCTGCCAATGGGACCTGCCGATATTAATAAATCGATAGGTTGAATATAATACCAGCAGATGTTAATTCGGCTATAGACTGGCCATAATACCTGCCGATGTTAATAAGACGATAGGCTGGCCAAGAGACCTGCCGATGTTAATACGTGGATAGGTTGTATATAATGCCTTCCGATGTTAATAAGGCGATAGTCTTGCCATGAGACCTACCGATGTTAATAAGGTGATAGGCTGGCCAAGAGATCTGCCAAGGGTAATAAGGCTATAGGCTTAACACGAGACCTGCCGATGTTAATAAGGCGATATGCTGGCCATGATACCTACCGATGTTAATAAAGTGATATGTTGGCCATGATACCTACCGATGTTAATAAGGCGATATGCTGGCCATGATACCTACCGATGTTAATAAGGCGATATGCTGGCCATGATATCTACCGATGTTAATAAGGCGATATGCTGGCCATGATATCTACTGATGTTAATAAGGCGATATGCTGCCCATGATACCTACCGATGTTAATAAGGCGATATGCTGGCCATAAGATATGCCGATGGCAACAAGACTACAGGTTCTTGAAGATGGTTATGATGGAAGCTCCAAAGAGGTAGAAAGTCCGGCTGGTGGTTATAAGGCGGTAGAAAGCCCGGCCGATGGATACAAGGAGATAGGGAGACCTGCCGATGGATACAAGGATGCAGCGAGTCTGTGAATAGGGAAGGCCGATGGTCTGTGAGTTATTGCTAACCTCGGCTACTTTACACCGTTCCTATCTGAATAATTACAATGGCCTAAGAAGGTCTCCAGTGAATTAATAACAATAAGTGCCCGCCTCTGTCTTTCCCCTCTTCCTAGTACCTATGCGCGCATTTATTATCTGCCCCTCCATGTATTCTCAACATTTTCCCAAACCTCGTTGGCCAATACTTAGCTGAATGCTTGGCTTTAATTAAGTAGCCATTAGCTGTATGAGAACAATGGCAGTGAGGATGTGGTCTCCCTCCATGGCTAAATGTCTTTGACTCATTGCCCTAACTGGACGAGTGAAAGTATCCTATTGCGAATGCGCACCTCTTTATCCTTTGTTAATTGTTTCTGGACTTGTTGTAGTATTAAGGGTAGTTATTTCGCAATGATTTACTTTTAAATTGTCCATTAATTGCGCTTTCAATAAGTCGATTTCTAGAAATGGAATCTTCCATTCCCATTTTTGTAGCTTAGGCAAATGTTACAAGACATTCTTCTTCTTTCTCTTCGTAATTACTTATTAAAATATTCTAAAAAATAACAATCAGCTCAGCTTTAGATTACTCTGTGTCTAGTTCAAGAATTTACGATGTAGGATAACATTAATAAAATGGCAGTAAAAAATATGCATATGATATAGAAATGTGCACATTGAAAACGTACTCTTATTCATTTGTTGATTGTACTCAAACGTTTATAATGGGGGTTTATGAAAATAGTAACGATACAATGAAATATGCCGAATTACGCAACATTCTGAAATTGTAGCCTTATTAATTAAATCAATGGTTACAAATATTGTACGGAATGAATAAGTCATTACCTGCATTAGAAGACGTCTTGGCCTGAAGTCTAGTGATGAATGTTCCGATGGTGGCATCTTCAGAGATGTTGGCCGAGTAATGACGACTTGTGAAGGTCGGAGGAGATTCGGATGTGGTTTTGACTGCGATGATGAGAGAGATAGATGCCTGGAGCGGTGGTGAGCCCTTGTCGCTGGCTGTGATGTTGAGGACGTATCGTGCAGCTGGGTCTAACGTTCTAGCCACCGTTAGTAGTCCCGTTTCAAAGTTCAAGTTGAACCTTCCTTCTTCGTTCCCTGACGCCAGGACGTACGTCACTCGTCCAAAGTCTCCAGAATCCAAATCGACCGCCATTACTTGACACAAAGGATCGCCTAACTCAGAGCCCTCCTTGGCGTAAATGCTTCTCACAAGAGGAGACACAAATACTGGCGCATTGTCGTTGACGTCTTTTATACTTGCACGAGCTGTGATGGTAGAGCTCAACCTCTCCGACTCGTTGAGTGCCTGATCTGTCGCCTTTATGACCAAAGTATAAACCTTAACTTCTTCATAGTCCAAGGCTTTGCTGAGAGAAAGGATTCCAGTGAGAGGGTCGACGGTGAATACAGTGTGAGGGTGAGATTTGATCAGATTGTATCTGATGTCACCGTTGGGAGAAGCATCGGCGTCAGTGGCGTGGAAAGTGTGTATGGAAGTCCCGATCGGAAGGTCCTCGGAGATATCTAGGTTGAGGAGGCTGGTCTCCCATCGCGGCGGATTGTCATTGACATCTGTCACTTCCACTTTGACAATGACTGCACTGCTCTGATGGTTGATGGTGGTGCTAGTATCCAGTGCCCGCACTTCCAGCCTGTACTCGGAGCAGGTTTCCCTGTCCAAGGCCCTCGTCACTACCAGGCTGCCGGTACCTCGGTCCAAGTCGAAGGGAGTCTGAGGTTCTGCTGAACTGAGGCTGTACATGAGGTGGCCTGCTCTCGCACGCCCGGAACCTCCGCTCTGCCCACCGCTCTCACTACCAACCACGCTCCCTACAACCAGGCCCACTCCTCCGTCTTCCCTCACCTGAAACACAAATACACACTATTATACTACATTATTCTTACATACACAAAAATATTACTGACATGAACAGCATGCTCACATATTCTCTTCTGCAAAAACAGTATACGTATGTACACTCAACAAGAATACCATATTACTGACATGAAAAAACAGTGTAAGAATTTACATTCCACAGCTGTACAATATAAATGACAAGAAACACATTCAGACATTTATTTCTAGTTTAGCAACAGTATCCATAAGTAGATACAACAGTAATACGATATTGCTGGCATAAACCACATACAGACATAAATTCCTTTGCAAAAATAATAGACGCAAATTCATTCCAAACTAAGTAGGCAAATGCAATAGTAGTACAATATTGTTTTAAATATTGATAATAATTCTACTTTTCTAACATTAAATTTGTAATTTCCACATTCTTATATATACAGTTATAACAACGCCGGCATCTAGAAGATTGTGAATGTTTACATAAAATTATTTTACAATTTCGCTAATTGGCAGAATTAAACATTGCTTATAAATAATTTCTTTATTTCTAATCATACTAGTTTTTTCACCCTTTTCTAGCCAGGGTGGAACTAAGGATTCAAGGAATTCCGTCACTAAATAAATTACTGATGCCCAGGAGGGAATCGAATTCGCCACTCTAGTTTACCATATAAGACTAAGGTTTATGATAACTAAAATACCATTAAAAATATAGCATATGGTAAATTGTTATAAGTTTAAATTGAATTGACAATTAATTAATACGATCTAGTAATGTAAAAATATCATAGTTTCAGATCAATTTAAGACCACTAAACTTTTGTTTAGTTTTTAATATAGTTAACTTTGAAAAGTGAAAGATAAGGTACTATTTTAAATTTAGACTACGTCCTGACCAAATAAAAAAAAAATAACTACCAGTTTTATGGCTAATTAGTTAACTTTCAAATTGATTTAATGTAAATGAGCTTCTTCTAGCCACGTTACGGAGGAGTTAGAAGGTGTCGAGATTTGGAAGGCGCGCTAGTTAAAATTATCTGCTAGGACTACAATGTTAAAATTGTTGAATAAGTTAAAAATAGCATTTATCTATTATCCGGTATGTACATATCTATTTGAGATGGGCCGGCTCTGTAATAGGAATGAAGAGACAGAGCAAGAGATGGGGAGGAAGGAGAGAGTTTGGCCAGAAATCCGGTTGTGAGTGCAAAAGGAAGACCTCTTAAACCGGGCTTTTTTTCTTCCTCTTTGCTTTGGAATTTTGGCGAGTCGCATAAATTTGGTGTCTTTCTGTGCGTGGCGGCGAGGGGACCGGTCACCACCCAACCCTCACAATACAAATGCACATTTAAACACTATTCAGCCTCCCAATTAACAAAGTATTTTAAACGACTATGGAATGTGTTGCAGATTACTGCTATATTTGTAAAATATTTTTTTTTTTTGTTTTGCCTTTTCATTACAATATAATTACTTATTATAGGCAATCTCAGATGCTCTCAGCCGAATAATACATTCAGTTGTTCGTCGGGATCTCAGAAAAATCGTTAAAAAATAATTATACTCTTCCTGTCTCTGAGCAGGACTTAGTTATTACATGTCGCTGAGATGTGCTTAGTCACATCCTGCCGCTGATGCGGGATTTAGTCACTTCCAGCCGCTTATGAGGGATTTAGTAACTTTCTGTCGCTGAGAGGGACTTAGTCACTTCCTGTCACTGAGCGGAACTTAGTCACTTCCAGCAGCTTATGCGTGATTTAGTAACTTTCTGTCGCTGAGAGGGACTTAGTCACTTCCTGCCGCTGATGCGGGATTTAGTCAATTCAGCAGCTTATGCGTGATTTAGTAACTTTCTGTCGCTGAGAGGGACTTAGTCACTTCCTGTCACTGAGCGGGATTTAGTCACTTCCAGCCGCTTATGAGGGATTTAGTAACTTTCTGTCGCTGAGAGGGACTTAGTCACTTCCTGTCACTGATCGGGACTTAGTCACTTCCAGCCGCTTATGAGGGATTTAGTAACTTTCTGTCGCTGAGAGGGACTTAGTCACTTCCTGCCGCTGATGCGGGATTTAGTCACTTCCAGCAGCTTATGCGGGATTTAGTAACTTTCTGTCGCTGAGAGGGACTTAGTCACTTCCTGCCGCTGATGCGGGATTTAGTCACTTCCAGCAGCTTATGCGGGATTTAGTAACTTTCTGTCGCTGAGATGTGCTTAGTCGCTTCCTGCCGCTGATGCAGGATTTAGTCACTTCCAGCCGGTTATGTGGGATTTTGTAACTTTCTGTCGCTGAGAGGGACTTAGTCACTTCCTGTCACTGAGCGGGACTTAGTCACTTCCTGTCACTGATCGGGACTTAGTCACTTCGTGCCTCTGTGAGGGCTGTGTCACTTCCTGCGCATGATTATACACAAACACACAGGCGCATGTGTATAAATACACGTACATAGACCCAAGTGCGCGCACACATACATAGCTACACACACACACACACACAAACACAGAATTTGCATGAAAAGTTATTTTATTCCCATGCCTCTGCATTCTCATGCTTCCTTTTTTCCAAAAGAATATTAATCTTATAGCCCGCTGATTTTCCGGGATGGAGTAATATTCTCATCATGGATTATAATTAAAATAACTTGTATTATATTTTGGATTAGAGAGGGTCCGACGATATGCCACCGAGGGGTGGGGTGGATGCACTAATATGCCGAGGAATGCGAAGGTGCATGCAAGGAGAATGCAACAGTCATGCATTAGGGCTGCATTTTTTCCTCGCCGGAGAGCGTCGAGGTAGGAAAATGTTAATTGTTTTTATGTCACTTTATTCCCGTAATTAATTACCTCGTCTGGGGAGCAATTGAAGAAATCATCTTCATGTCCCTATTTACAGCCTGACTGGACGGCTTCAGGAATCCCTTCCTCCCGCATTTCACTTTTATTAATATATAAATTTCAGTCGCTTGAAGTTAATGAAGAATTGGAACGAGTGGCAATAGCCCAGCGAATTCCACAGCCCTCCACATTAATTGAGGAATTCTTAGATGAGGATATTTTATTATATTTATTTGGAATATTTCAGTGTGATGTGCATTGAAATTGTCTTGTTAGTTTCCAGTAGCGCAGTTAAGGACTGCATTTACATACTAATAAAATGCATTTTAAAATTTTTTTTTTATAGGAATAGCTAACTACTCCGCCTCCTGTACTAAATAAAATTAATGTTGGTAATCTAATAACAATTTATAATTAATTAATATCACTCAAGAACTCTTACAGGTGTTATGAGTTACTTGCTCTTAAACAGGGACTTGATTTCATATTGAATAATTATAACGAAATAAATAAGAAGGATATGGACGGAAGCGGGGATGGTACAACCCAGTTTATTCAACTCACTTTTTATATTGTTCAGAACTACGCCCGTCTTAAATGTCAAAACAAATACCAATCAACAAAAGAATCAAAAGAACAACATTTTGGAATAGAACACAAAAATATAAACCAAACATTTTAAAGGGTATTAAACAAATTAAAATAAAAGTATTTGGTAACAAATAATAGTTGTTTATGAAACATAGGAGTATGACATACACACTTTTTTAATCGATTCCTGCCTGGAATTTATGGAATGGGAATTTATTTAGCGACGAACTCATTAAATAAAATCCTTAGTCCCATCCTGGCTAGAAAATAGTGGTAACCTGTAGATAACCCGTCTCAATTAGCGATAGTAGTAAAAATTGTACGTTAATAAATAAATAAATACACATTTACTAGGCACACACACAATTTTAAATATCGTGAAATGTATTATGAAATATTCTGAAACCGTGCAATAGCTTTTAAATATGGTAGTAATTAAAACAGTAAAAATATTAGAAAACATTGGACCCAGGAGATCACAAATAGAGAGTCCCTATATTGTGAGCTATTCCTTGGGGCTAAGAGTGAATGGTATGCTTCCATCAGCCATTAGTAGATGAGATGGGGACTAGGAATTGAATGGTATGCTTCCATCAACCGTTAGTAGATGAGATGGGGACTAGGAATTGAATGGTATGCTTCCATCAACCATTAGTAGATGAGATGGGGACTAGGAATTGAATGGTATGCTTCCATCAACCGTTAGTAGATGAGATGGGGACTAGGAATTGAATGGTATGCTTCCATCAGCTGTTAGTAGATGAGATGGGGACTAGGAATTGAATGGTATGCTTCCATCAACCGTTAGTAGATGAGATGGGGACTAGGAATTGAATGGTATGCTTCCATCAGCTGTTAGTAGATGAGATGGGGACTAGGAATTGAATGGTATGCTTCCATCAACCGTTAGTAGATGAGATGGGGACTAGGAATTGAATGGTATGCTTCCATCAGCTGTTAGTAGATGAGATGGGGACTAGGAATTGAATGGTATGCTTCCATCAGCTGTTAGTAGATGAGATGGGGACTAGGAATTGAATGGTATGCTTCCATCAACCGTTAGTAGATGAGATTGTGCCAAGGAATTGAATGGTATGCTTGCATCTGCCGTTAGTAGATAAGATTGGGACTAGGAATTGAATGGTACTCTGCCATCAGGCGTTAGTAGAAGAGTTTGGGACTAGGAATAGATTGCTGCTCTTCCATCAGTCGTTCATAGATGAAATTTGACCAAGGAATAGATTGGCCTGCTTCGATCATCTGTCGAATAAAGTAAACGTGAAAGTCCTTGAAGCGAAGGCTGGATTCTGCTTGCATTGAGCTGGTGGCAAACAGCTGTTTTTATGACTGATTTTATTGTAGCGACCTTTCACGCTCTCTCCTCATTACCTCACTCCCATCAATAAATGCCCAACTATAAAATTAGCGATGTTATTCCAATCAACAATAAATAAGACTATAAGCCAATACTTTTTTGCTAAGACTTTTGGCAGTATGAAATGAGGATGAACATAAAGAATATAAAGATGCCGTCTCCACTTGAAGGGATTTATTAAATCTGATAGCTTCCATTTTCTATCGTCCTCCGTAAAGAAAAAAAAAAAACGAATGAAAGAATGTTTCATTAGTGAACCATAAACATTATAACCTTGATCCGAGATTCCCAAGTGTTAACACTTTATAAAAATATTGAGTACTAAATTCAAACGATTCGGATCCTTTCCGATTTATTTACATACATAAATATACTTCTTGCCTTCTTTTAATTTATTGAATATTTTATTAGGAAAGTTCATCATAAAGATTTGTTGGGGTCGAGCTTGGAATGACACCTCAGACGTTTTAGCTCAGCATAAAGTATTTTTGGAGTAGAGCGCATAAAAAGTTCAAATAATGGCTGAACTATATCTTTGTCAAAAAGGATTAACTTACCGAGTAGGAATTGGGCGCTATGTGAGTTGTGGGACCTGAGCCTCAGCTCAGGCCCCGAATATTCTTTCCCAGATCATATAACCATCTTTGTCTGGGCCAATCTCTTTGTCTGTCGACCCCAAGTAGAGCTGGTGATCTACTTCTCTCTAAATATTTCGGAAAATTAGGGGAAGTATTTCTTCTCTTCCTTTTAACCTAGGACTTTTTTGATATTCATCGGGATACATGACTAACGGTCTGGGCTGCAGTGGCACTTACAGTGGAGAGCTTTCTGCAGGGCATAGAAGCATCTGGTTAAGTGATTATAACCGAATATTTTAGATTCCAACCTTGAGTAGGCCTACTACCCTCGCGGTTTCCATTTAGAGTAACCTGCTCAAGAAACTTTTAATGCCATTAAATTTATGTTTCTGTTTACATGGGCTTCTCAATATGGGAGCAATAGAGAATAGTTTTTCTAGTATTAAGTAAATTTACTTCCCCAATAACTTCCACAATGTTTTCTGTAATACATAATAATTTAAAAAGTGCTTGGCGAGTGACATCAAATAGTATACAATAAAATATTCTTCTATATAAACGTTTAAAATAAGATTATAATACAAATTTGTAATGATATTAAATAATATTAATATTGAATATAAAATAATAGTAATAGTGGTATTATTCCCGTTACATAAGATCATAAAAAACAAAAAAAAACTGGAGTTATAAATAAATCCAAAGGAGTCTGCGATATCTTCCAGCGTTTTTCATATATTTATACAAGTTAATGTAATCAACGTTCAGGATGGCTAATAAGGATTGAGCCCTGCTGAGCATAATTCGACCAAATGCTGCAAGTTGCACGCCCGGAGAATGGGACAAACAGGAAGGAAGCGATAAGTGTCTTCAGTTTCCGGGAGGTTACACTGTGAGCAGTTGGCGGTGGTCTGATATCATGGAGTGTATTTAGTGTATTCTAAAGATTGGGAGTGAAATGAGAGTTCTTTTCATTAATCATGGAATTCTGTGTTGGGAATGCTTCGTTTACATTTATCAATTTCTAATGACTGTAATTGGTATTCTGACACATGATATATGAAGGTATGTAGGAAGTAGTTGTTCAAGAGCTGATGGGAAATCTGCTTAGGGCACACAGTAACTGCCTGACCGACTTTTTATTACCAGCTTCCATTTATCAACAGGTTAGAACTTTCATATCGAATATGAATTACTCATAAAAAAAAAAAAATTGAATTTATAGAGTAGTTTTATATAGAGATACCTTGTTGACAGTTAATCTCCTTATGGCGGTTTCTATTTGAGAGAGCTAGTTGTGCCTACCCCTATTAGGACACAGTTCCTCCAAGCATAAGAAAGAAAAAAAATGAGGTGGTGATGAAGAGAGAACGATCATTACCGAATGTTGTGCAATTACTCTATATAGAATAGTAGAGGGGCAGAGTGATTGAAATGTACAGAGCGGAACGGGTAGAAGGGAGTAGTGAGGCAATAGGAGTTCCCATGCACCTTGCACTCAGATTGCACAACTGCATTCCCTCCTATACCCCACTGATATTTCTCACTCATTAATGCAGCAATTCCCTTCCCCATCCCCAGCCCAATGAGTCAATCACAGATCAAGTGCAATTTATAATTCCGATATGAAAGCCAGCCCCATTTATCAGTTTTGCCCCCCTGGGCTGGCACGACTCTATCTCGGATCTAGGAGACGATCCCAAGAAACCTGTGCCGATGGTAAAGCTTATAGAAACAAGGTCTTATTACCAACATGTTTTTTTTGAGTAGCAGCGTTTTCTTCTAAATTAGATATAAACTATATGTGGAGATAGTTACGTAGAATAACCTGTACTTTGCTGTATGTGGAGATAGTTACATAGAACAACCAGTACTTTGCTTCATTTGGAGGCAAATGGCAAATCTACCAGGACGGTGGGTGCTGGGGGAGAAACCGGCAAATGGCAAATCCCCCTGAATGATGGGTGCTAGGGGAGAGAGAGACAAATCCCCTGGGTGGTGGGTGCTTGGGGATAAGCCGGCAAATGGCTAATCCCTCCGAGTGGTGGATGCTAGGGGAGAGAGAGACAAATCCACTGGGTGGTGGGTGCTTGGGGATAAGCCGGAAAATGGCAAAAAACCCTGAATGATGGGTGCTAGGGGAGAGAGAGACAAATCCACTGGGTGGTGGGTGCTTGGGGATAAGCCGGCAAATGGCAAATCCCTCCGAGTGGTGGATGCTAGGGAGAGGCAGGCATATCCACTGGGTGGTGGGTGCTTGGGGATAAGCCGGAAAATGGCAAAAAACCCTGAATGATGGGTGCTAGGGGAGAGAGAGACAAATCCCCTGGGTGGTGGGTGCTTGGGGATAAGCCGGCAAATGGCAAATCCCTCCGAGTGGTGGGTGCTAGGGGAGAGGCAGGCATATCCCCCGGGTGGGAGGGTGCTGGGGGATAAGCCGGAAAATGGCAAATCCCCCTGAATGATGGGTGCTAGGGGAGAGAGAGACAAATCCCCTGGGTGGTGGGTGCTTGGGGATAAGCCGGCAAATGGCAAATCCCTCCGAGTGGTGGGTGCTGTTGGAGAGGCAGGCTATCCCCTGGGTGGTGGGTGCTGGGGGATAAGCCGGAAAATGGCAAAATCCCCTGGGTGGTGGGTGCTTGGGGATAAGCCGGCAAATGGCAAATCCCTCCGAGTGGTGGGTGCTGGTGGAGAGGCAGGCTATCCCCTGGGTGGTGGGTTCTTGGGGATAAGCCTGCAAATGGCAAATCCCCCGAGTGGTGGGTGTTGGTGGAGAGGCAGGCTATCCCCTGGGTGGTGGGTTCTTGGGGATAAGCCGGCAAATGGCAAATCCCCCGAGTGGTGGGTGCTGGTGGAGAGGCAGGCTATCCCCTGAGTGGTGGGTGCTGGTGGAGAGGCAGGCTATCCCCTGGGTGGTGGGTTCTTGGGGATAAGCTGGCAAATGGCAAATCCCCCGAGTGGTGGGTGTTGGTGGAGAGGCAGGCTATCCCCTGGGTGGTGGGTGTTGGTGGAGAGGCAGGCTATCCCCTGAGTGGTGGGTGTTGGTGGAGAGGCAGGCTATCCCCTGAGTGGTGGGTGTTGGTGGAGAGGCAGGCTATCCCCTGGGTGGTGGGTTCTTGGGGATAAGCCGGCAAATGGCAAATCCCCCGAGTGGTGGGTGTTGGTGGAGAGGCAGGCTATCCCCTGGGTGGTGGGTTCTTGGGGATAAGCCGGCAAATGGCAAATCCCCCGAGTGGTGGGTGTTGGTGGAGAGGCAGGCTATCCCCTGGGTGGTGGGTTCTTGGGTATACGCCGGCAACTGGCAATCCCCCTGAGTGTTGGGTGTGGTGGGCGGGGCACCCCCCCCCCCCCCCCCGCGCCCCGACTCGTGGGTGCTGGCGGAGAGGCTGGCATATCCCTCTGGGTGGTGGGTTCTAGGGGAGGGGGTAGTAGGTCTTTAATTAAAACTAAGAAGATACCGCTGGGGAATATTGATGGTCCTGTGTGGCTACTGTTGCCCTCTGATGTATGTTATTGTCAGTCCTTCTGTTCAACATCACCGAATTAACATAAACTACATCCCTAGCTGCCACCGCCAGACCTACTTACCCCCACCATCTCTTATCTTTATCTCTATCCTATATCTCCTAAAGCTATTTACTCTATCTGTTTATAATTGGCAAACAAGTAATTTACAACGACATAATATCCACTAAACCCTTCTCCAAATGCAAAGTTTCCATCTGTCTTGAATATTGCATATATACTGATATTAGGGGAGATAAAATGATTCTGTCATCAAGTGGTGTAATAATTCAACCCCCAGATGACCTATAATATTTTTACATAACTATCATTTACATAATTATACCATAACTAGGGCTTTAAACATGCTGTATCTGCAATGCCTTATCTATCTAGCCCAGTGTACAACCACCCAATCCAACTCTATGCTTCATCTGCAAATGACCACTAATTTCTTTTTATATCAATGAGTATACACATTTTATATAATGTTCTTGAATATCTACCGATTCAACCAAGAAGATGAAATAACTAGGTCTGTTATAATTGATATATATTATGAAGTTATAATTTTTCCTAAAAAGCGATCTTCTACAGTTATTATATAACATTAATTTCCACAAATCGGTTATTAAGTCAAATATTTATATTTCTTAAGTAAGCCCGCATTCTTTGTAGCAACTGACTCCCTTAACGACTAATGTTCATCTTAAATTTAAATTTCAGTGAAGATAGTATTCTTGTTATGCGATAAATAGAGAATAGACGGTGAAATGAGATCAAGAGAGTGTCATTCTACGACGTTGGAATTTTGTTTAGAGCTCGCAGTGGCCTTTTTTTTTAATCAGCGTTTGCTAGTCCAAAAAGGTTCGCTCCGAAAAATGGGTTTAATGTGTTACGGTATTATATTTATAAATTAATAAGACGCCTTTTAGGCATTTCGCTATAATTTTCAGGAAGATACGTCTTCTTCCTCGTTTGGAAGAAAAAGTTGTTGAGTAGCCCTGGGAGTTAATGGCTAAGTCCTCTAGCTTGAGAAGTTATTATTCGATTGATAAGGACCTTGAGCAGTCCGTAACTATCGCCATGGCTGTTCCATAGTTTCAACTAAAAGCCGATTAATCTCCTCATTATGAATGCTAATAATACAGTTAACGACAGTTTTATTGTACTCCATTCTATCCCACTTGAATCTTATCCAACAATAATAAGGAAATTTCTCTCAAGTGGTGAAACCAAATCGGTTACTCGTTTGAATGGCTCTGAAGAATTCTCTCCGAATCATTTCAGAATTTGACCACTTGGATTGGCCTACGAAGGACAATGTGTTTCTATTGTACTAGCTGTAGTTGGGAGTCGTCATACTTGGCTGATCGCCGAGTACACGTGGCACCATCCTCAAGCCTGTGGTTAGTTGTACTGGGCAGTCCCTTGAAACTTCCCGTATTTATGCAGGCCTTTATTCTGCTATTATTTGTTATCATAATTTTGGGGAAGTTTTTATATCTCTTAACATAGTTGTTTGTATGGGTTAGCAGTCCTTATCTACATATGTCATTTTGGATCCACTCAGGTATAAGGTCTTCTTTCTTATGTATTCTGTTCTGCTTCTCTTTCATTGTGGGATGTGGCGATGCATTATCTGGTTAAAAAATAAATAAATCCATATCGCCATAAACTTTTGAAGAATTGAAAAACGTAACACTCGTAGTATAGTAACAGTCGACGAAACGTGTTTATTGACACGGTTCCTTTGAGTGGAGGTAGTAAGAATAGAAGTGGCTAGATATCTGAAAGCTTAAAACAAGAAAACGCACATAACTCAGTTAATATTCCAGTTAGAGTACACAATTCAAGTTAATAAATTTGATTATATAACATGTTTCAACCAGGAGCGTAGTAAAGAAGATCTGGTACATTTGCAGAAATACCTTCAGCTAGTGTATGCTAAGAAACAGACCGATTTGCCGAAATTCCTTCAGCTAATATATGTTAAGATACAGACCGATTTGGAGAATTTCCTTCAGTTAGTATATGTTAAGAAACAGACCGATTTGCCGAAATTCCTTCAGCTAGTATACGCTAAGAAAAAGACCAATTGGCCGAAATACCTTCAGCTTGTATATGCTAAGAAACAGACCAATTGGCCGAAATACCTTAAGCTAGTATATGCTAAGAAACAGACTGATTTGCCGAAGTTCCTTCTGCAAGTATGCGCTAAGAATCAGACTAATTTTCCGAAATACCTTCAACTTGTATATGCTAAGAAACAGACTAATTTTCCGAAATACCTTCAGCTTGTATATGCTAAGAAACAGACGAATTTGCCGAAATACCTTCAGCTTGTATATGCTAAGAATCAGACTAATTTGCCGAAATACCTTCAGCTAGTATATGCTAAGAATCAGACTAATTTTCCGAAATACCTATGATATAACCTATAATATGCTAAGAAATAGACCAATTATGAGAGCTAAATACCCAATTATCTTCATTACGATTGCATTACCACATTCCAGAATCCCCTTGTTTAACTTTGTCTAACCTGAATTCAATGAAACACAATGTATCTACTTTGTTAAGTGAAACGCTTTTGTCGTTTTGAAAACAATTATACATTTCAAATGGGACCAGACTGAGAAGGGAGGAGCTGAGGCTTATTGTCAACTCAACAAGTGTGAAATGTGGCGGCGTAAGCCGGTAGGAACAAGGGCCTAAGCGGACGTGCTACTTGCTCAACAACAACAATGATACGGTTGGTTGTAAGCCCTATCCTCCAGTGATTGTCTCTCGCTAGGAAATTGCTTTCTCTTTGTTGGCCAGTCATCTATCATCTGTATTTATAATTCATTTTCCTATTTACCATAAAGAGTCGCATTAAAACATGTCACGATTCCTTCAGTTAGGCTTCCTTTTAACTAGAGTACGCCAAGTACATTGCACGAGCCTTAAATATCATGGAGAGTAGTTATGAAAGAATGTGTTCAAGGCTAGAGTACCAAATTCCAACAAAAGGAATTTAAATTAAATTCAATATCTATTTCAATAAAAGGTTGTCTGATGTTCTATTTAAATTCTGTGGGGTTAACTTTTTTCACGTTTCATAACATTCTAAGAACAATGGTACCAAAACTTTAAATCTTGTCTGACTGTCCGTCTGTTTATTAGTCAATCCCTCAAAAACGGCTAGCAGGATTTCTATGGGTTTTTATATTTGGGAATCAACTATCCCAAGGTACAACATGGGCTATATAAGTATCCGAATTTTTAAATAAGATGAATTCTGAAATTTTACGGAGGCTAAATAGTTTATTTGTGTCTGATGAAAAACCTCCTAAAAATAAGATATTTTTACATTCTTCTATCGTATTATAACAGAATGCCTAAAAAAGTTCTGTCATATGTTTTCTCGGAATGCTAAAATAGTACAATCGTTTTATTTTAACGGGAAACTAGATTTATTATATCCACAGAATGATAATAAATTCATCCAATTGGCACCCAACGCTTCCTGCTCAAAACTTTAAATATGACTAATTTGAAAGTAATAAATGCATTATTTAGAGCTTCACTTGCCCAATATCTATATTTCGGCGGGAAACCGTTATTATCTTCAATTAGTTTCCGGATAACAGCAATTCTAATCATAACTTTGTTTAAATGCTTATATTTTAGGTAAAAAAAATGAATGGCAGTACTATTACTGTTCATATTAGAGGGCATTTGTGTTATTGGTGAATATGACTGGATGATTTTGTGTACTCAATCCTAATATTTCAACGGGTAACAATTCTTATTTGATAGCTCTAAGAGTCTCATAGCAGAACTCGTGATAGCTAGGGGAAAGCTATAAGATCTCAGAGGAGAACTCCTTATATCCAGGTGCTAGCTTTAAGAGTTTCAGAGGAGAAATGACAGCTAGGCGCTAGCTCTAAGAGTCTCAGAGGAGAAATGGTAGCTAGGCGCTAGCTCTAAGAGTCTCAGAGGAGAAATGATAGCTAGGCGCTAGCTCTAAGAGTCTCAGAGGAGAAATGATAGCTAGGCGCTAGCTCTAAGAGTCTCAGAGGAGAAATGATAGCTAGGCGCTAGCTCTAAGAGTCTCAGAGGAGAACTCCTGGTAGTTAGGCACTAGCTCTAAGAACCTCAGAGGAGAACTCCTGGTAGCTAGGCGCTAGCTTTAAGAGTCTCAGAGGAGAGCTCCTGGTAGCTAGGCGCTAGCTCTAAGAACCTCAGATTAGAACTCCTGGTAGCTAGGCACTAGCTTTAAGAGTCTCAGAGAAAAACTCCTGGTAGCTAGGCGCTAGCTCTAAGAACCTCAGAGAACTCCTGGTAGCTAGGCACTAGCTTTAAGAGTCTCAGAGAAAAACTCCTGGTAGCTAGGCACTAGCTCTAAGAACCTCAGAGGAGAACTCCTGGTAGCGAGGCGCTAGCTTTAAGAGTCTCAGAGAAAAACTCCTGGTAGCTAGGCGCTAGCTCTAAGAACCTCAGAGGAGAACTCCTGGTAGCTAGGCGCTAGCTCTAAGAACCTCAGAGGAGAACTCCTGGTAGCTAGGCGCTAGCTCTAAGAACCTCAGAGGAGAACTCCTGGTAGCTAGGCGCTAGCTCTAAGAACCTCAGAGGAGAACTCCTGGTAGCTAGGCGCTAGCTCTAAGAACCTCAAAGGAGAACTCCTGGTAGCTAGGCACTAGCTTTAAGAGTCCCAGAGCAGAACTCCTGACAACTTAATAATATTAATATACTAAAGCAAGTTTCTGAAAGTAATTGAGCAATGTTTACCTTGAAGGTTAGGCTGGAGCTGGAGAAGGTAGGTCTATGGTCATAAAGAGCGAGTACTTCCACAGATAGTGTCCTTACTGCCTGCCTGGGTGGCGATCCTGTGTCGGTAGCTGCTACTCTCACCCGGTACACTTCACGTTCTCCTGCTTCCAACGGGACTCGGGTCCTCAGGGTACCTGTCACTGGGTCGATGGAGAACACTCGCCAGCCATCAGCATCACGACCTGACAAATATCATTATATCACAAACAAAAATAACAAACTGACGATTCTTCTAGAGATTTTCGGGACCACTTGTCAGCTTTTTGACACACAAATCGTTAGAAGAAAAAAAGACATGATAGATATAAATACGTGTACCCAATGGTTTTATGGCGGGAATGCCTTATAAGGGTCTGGAAAAAAATTCCATATTTTTTCTTATTTGGACCAAAAACTTTCTCATATTTTCTTCAAAGTGACAAGGGTCACCAATAAAAACTGCCTCCCCCACCCCTCCAGACTTTATTAAAAAATGTCCTACATGTTTCGTGGCATACATACCACCTCCTCAGGGGCCATTATTTTTCAACAAATCACATTATTAATTCATAAAATCCCAAAAATTATTCTTTGCTTAATACATTTATTAGTATTAACTAAAATAATGTATTTATTAAATTTGATTACAAATTGTATACTTACAGTTAACTGTAATTACTTACAAAGTTACTTACAGTTAAGGGTCTATCCATTTCAAATCATCCAGAAAATACTAATTTGGTTTCTTCACTATTTAAAAAAATCCGTTTTTTTTTTTTATACAATACCCTTACATGTTGGAAGTTGAAAATCATCATTTAAAAATTTTAACTGCCAATAGTTTTTGAATGGCGGCCATATTTGTTCGGAGAATTGCCTCCAAGCGTTTAAGCCAAAAGCTATTAACTCTTTGTCCTATCACTATGGAACAAATGGATTGACCTTTAAGAATTCCATAACTGTGAGTAAACAATACTTAAATTTAGTAAATTTTATTTTAGTTAACAGTTTTAAATGTGTTAAGCAAAGAATTATGTTTGAATTTCATTTTAATTAGGTATGTAATTTGCATAAATTAATCTGACGTGGTAAACCTTAAACTTATAACAACTTACCAAATGCTATAATGTTTTTAAGGCAACATAAATCTTTATCTCACATGGTAAACCTAGAATGGCGAGTTTGATCCCCGCCTGGGAAATAAGAATTTATGTAGTATCCAACTCATCAAATAAAATCCTTAGTCCAACCGTAGTACCCAGTATTAGTACCCGTAGTACCCGTCTCAATTAGACGTAGTAGTACAAAGTGGACGTTAACAAATAACAATTACGTTTTGGATTTTATATATTAGTTATTGGTCGAAAAGTGATGGCCCCTGAAAAGGAGGTATGTATGCCACGAAACATTTAGGGCAATTTTGAATAAGGTCAGCAAGGAGGGGAGTGGGGTGAATTTTTATTGGTGACACTAGAAAATAAATTATGAAGAATAAATTCCATATTTCGTTTTCCACGAAAAATAAAATGGAGTTTTACCACGTAGTGTGATGGTTGGTTCGTTGCGTTCCCAATGTGAGTTTCCTTATTTTTGTCAGTAATGAAGGGCCATTTACTTCTCAGTAAAGCCGAAATATAAGAGTTAATCCACCAGAGTTCCTTAGAGTAAAGCTACTTCTGCCAAACCTAGTCTGTAGGCGTTCAGCTAGGTTAAGTATGATAAAAACGATTTGGAATAGCTTATAATACCTTTGAGTATGGAGTATGTGAGCGTGGCGTTGGGTCCGTTGTCCCTATCGACGGCTCGGATTTTGACCACTTCTGTTCCTGGAGGCTGTTCTTCGCGGATAGAGACGACATCCTCCCTCGGATCTAGCATCTCAGGAGGGTTGTCATTGACATCGCTGACCAGGATGCGGAGGGGAACTCTAGCAGCTCTAGAAGGCACTCCGCCGTCCCTTGCCTCTGCCACCAGCTCGTAGCTAGGCCGCGTCTCCCGGTCCAGAGGTTCCAGTGTAGTCACGACACCTGCAAAACACATCACATTATTACAGAAAAGAATAAATTAGTCTTGTGAATATCGTCGAAATGTGAACTCAATTCAATAAACGCAGAAGAAGAAACGGGCAAAGGTTGATAGATGAAAAACACGTGAAATATCTCCAATGAATTACTTTCCTCTACATTTTTCGCGTCTTCTAAGATACCTCTTCAGGGGTAATTCACTCATTACAAAAAGATTCGATACAGAAAGATTACCACCCCCTAAGAGTCTTGACGAGACCGCCGAATTGGTAAGGTCGCGTCTATTTGTAATAAGTATAATACTCCTGAAGAGGCGCCATAGAGTACGCTAGACGTGTAGGAAAAAACAAATCAGTGGAGATATTTCACGTTTTTATCATTTCTCCTACAACAAACATGCAAATTAAAAGAATCTTTGCTGAAGCTGTCCACACTAATTCGTTTACGTAGTTCCATAAACAGTTCCGTATTGTAAAAAACAAAAATAAGTCGTTGTTAAAATAAAACAATCTTTAGAATCTTTTATCAAAATAAAATCATCATCTCTAGAGTATTTTGCTAAAATAAAATCACCATCTCTAGGATCTTTGGTTAAAATAAAATCACCATCTCCAGAATCATTTGTCAAAAGAAAATTACCATCTCTAAAGTCATTTGTTAAAGTAAAATCATTATCTCTAGAACCTTTTCTCAAAATAGAATCGTCTTCTCTAGAACCTCTTCTCAAAATAAAATCACCTTCTCCAGAATCATTTGTCAAAATAATATTACTATATTAAGGGTTGTCTAAGGCTCTTAGGAAGTGTTCTAAATTCAATGGTATACTAGAGTACATTGATGATCTTTTTATTTATTTATAAGAGGACTTCATAAAATAGAAGTATTTATCGTCTAAAATCTTAATATGTACATATGTGATAAGAGGCTTAAATTCTACCCATCGTTTATATTTAACCTTTTTATAGAAAGAAATAAGGAGCTGAATGTATTGTGTGATGTCATCTGTGAATTTCCATACGTTGTTACAGTTTTTACTTTATTGCAGCCAATGTTTTAAATAGGATTCTTACTAAGGGAGAAATAGAGATACAAATGTTAGATGACATCAGTTGTGGACTAGAGCAAGTATGAAATGTTCTGAGTGTATGGAGCACCTAGCTTGGGGGTCTCTTATTTTATTTAAAAATCACAAAAACCCTCGTTGACTGAAAACAGGAGCAAGATAAGATAGAAAGTATCTTTCAATGAACCATCAATGGAAAAATAAGAAGCCGTTTAAAAAAAAAATATGATAATTGGTGGGGTGAAAGACTCCTGGAATACAGCATTCCAACTAAATTATAGTGAGCTTATAATAAGATAAATAAAAAGGCGGCGGATAGGAATAAAATGGTAAGCGAATATGAATTTTGATGGAGAATTAAGAGCGCTATCTGTGGGACAGAGCTTTAACTCAACTTAGATTCGAAACGGTGGTCCGACTCGGAGCAAAGAATCAAAGAATCGATTTAACATTAGGGGAACAGGTTTCCATCGCCAAAATCTCATATTAAAACAGTTTTATTGTAATCATTAAGACAGTAGATGAGCCGAACCTTTTAAGAAGTCAATATTTGGGCTGTTATCTAAATGTATGCTTTTCAAACAGCTCTCGGATTATGCATACAAATAAAACTGTAAGGTGGGGAAGGGGGAGCTCAACACGTGATGGCATGGTTTCCAATCTCTATTTTCAACGAGAGGCCTGGGGACTCATACTTACATCCCAACAGGTAACTCTCCCCAAATCATAAAAATGCTGTCACGCAGGGGCTGCGTAAATAAAGCAGATTCCCCACGTGCTGGAATGGCATACGAGTAGTCTCATCACTACATATGTTATCTATTTTTAAGTCAAAAAGTGATAAAATTTGATCTGATATTATTGAATTTTCAAAAATCCCCTCCTCTAAACCCTCCCTCCCACTGGTCAGATTTCAGCCATTAACGAACTTGATCTCTCGTTTTACGTAAAACGCTTAAATATGAAGTAACGATCATACAAAAATTGCGACCGCTAGAGCGTTAACAGACAAATATATATATATATATATATATATATATATATATATATATATATATATATATAATTTTGAACGGACCTCATTTTCGTCATCTCCTGGGTAGGATCGATGGACATTTGAGGAAATTTTTCAAAACTCGCGTCATGAGTACGACCTCAATAGCTGATTTCCCTTAAGGGAAATCTGCTAACATCAATTGTGGGCCATGATTAATTTAACAAGATTGGTTCCATAACATTTTTCTAACCGTACCATAATAAAGGAGATATTTTGAATTTTCAAATTACTTCTAAATCCCCCCTCCCCTATCCTAGTCCGGATTTAGACATTAAAGAATACGAACGTAATTGTTGCATGAAACGATTAAATAATGAGTATGGCATAAAATAAAAATAAAAAATCTCGAGTTAATAACGAAAATCTTATTAGACGACGCCATCACTCACCATATTTGGAAGTATCACAGATAATAAACGTCCGTTGAAAACAATATATAGTATTTAAGCTTAAAATAAATTGATTCATGATATATCAACTTATTTTTAATATGACATGAGTAGTAGTTGGTTTCTGTAGGCTAAAATATGCAAATATGCCAGAAAATAGTCATAATAGAGAAAAGAGTTACATACAAATACCTAAAGGCAATTCAATTTTCAATAAGATTTGCTCTAAACAATTTTACGATGCGGTGCGTATAACGGTGATATTTTGAATTTTTATCAAATTTCCCTCTCCCCCTGTTCGATTTCAGCTGTTAACGAACTTGATCTTTAGTTTTACACCAAATGTTTGTATATAGACTTTGGTAGCGACAAGTCAAAATCGTGCCCGCTAGAGCCAACTGACAAGTAAGTATATATATATATATATATATATATATATATATATATATATATATATATATATATATCATTTTGAAGGAACATTCAAATCAAGGAATTTACATGATGTCCTAGGTAGGATCCATGGACATTTGAGGAAACTTTTCGGTAATCATGAGTACAACCTCCGTAACTAACTAATGTGCTGATGCGGGATTTAGTAAAGACCAATTTCATTAATAAACAGCTGGACAAAAAGAACTGATATAGTTTACAACAAGGAAATAACGAATTTATTCAATTACTCAGTTTACAATATTGATTTCTGGTGTAATTTGAAGCTTGACATAGATGATGATAGAATTGAAAGATAAGTGTAGAGATGAGAGTTATGTGAATATGAGATGATACTGGAAGTTAAGACAGGTAGCAGCTTCTTCCAAACTCACTAAATCATATCAGCCTGAAAGGTTTACGATCCATTCCAGACCAATTCAGAAAATTTACTATCTCTTTACCTTTCCAGGAAAGCTCCGCGATGAAAAGGGGCTTGATAACAGCAAAGAAAAAGAGACACTGAATATAATGCTAGGCTCTTGTAACGATCGGCTTTGATGTTCTTCTAAGGATCTTCCCTTAGTAGCAATACAACCAATATTTTTAGCATTTTTCAACACGTTTTACAGACTAATCATGAGAATAACTTTTGGCGAAATTATATGTCATAAGAAACTATGAGTTATTGACAGACACTATAGCATTATAAAACGACGCTCTTCTCCTTGTTGGACTCCAGTACTTCGCTTAACAGGTTCTCTTAAATACCTATCTATTATCTCAAGGTACTTCTTATCTAAGAAGAATAAATTCTCTTGATGACGGCACCTTTGAAGACAGCGTCTTTAGCAACTCGACAAATATCCAGGCCTTGTATTGACAAAGCTGGATGATCTTCTACCTTAGGAGACGGCTTCTTTAGCAACTGACAACGGGGCTTAACATATATCCAGGCCTTTGGATTGACATAGCTGGATGATCTGCTAACTTTGGAGACAGTGCATGTGGCAACTGGCAAAGGGGCATGCCATATATCCAGACCATGGATTGACAAGTATCCAGGCCTTGTATTGACCAAGCTGGATGATCTTCTACCTTAGGAGACGGTGCATCTGGCAACTGGCAAAGGGGCATGCCATATATCCAGACCATGGATTGACATATATCCAGGCCTTTGATTGACATAGCTGGATGATCTGCTACCTTTGGAGATAGTGCATCTGGCAACTGGCAAAGGGGCATGCCATATATCCAGACCATGGATTGACATATATCCAGGCCTTTGGATTGACATAGCTGGATGATCTTCTACCATAGGAGACGGTGCATCTGGCAACTGGCAAAGGGGCATGCCATATATCCAGACCATGGATTGACATATATCCAGGCCTTTGATTGACCAAGCTGGATGATCTTCTACCTTAGGAGACGGTGCATCTGGCAACTGGCAAAGGGGCATGCCATATATCCAGACCATGGATTGACATATATCCAGGCCTTTGATTGACATAGCTGGATGATCTGCTACCTTTGGAGACAGTGCATCTGGAAAACTGGCAAAGGGGCATGCCATATATCCAGACCATGGATTGACATATATCCAGGCCTTTGATTGACATAGCTGGATGATCTGCTACCTTTGGAGACAGTGCATCTGGCAACTGGCAAAGGGGCATGCCATATATCCAGACCATGGATTGACATATATCCAGGCCTTTGATTGACATAGCTGGATGATCTGCTACCTTTGGAGACAGTGCATCTGGCAACTGGCAAAGGGGCATGCCATATATCCAGACCATGGATTGACATATATCCAGGCCTTTGGATTGACATAGCTGGATGATCTGCTACCTTTGGAGACAGTGCATCTGGCAACTGGCAAAGGGGCATGCCAAATAACCATAACATGGATTGTGAAATACCCTCGCGTTGTATTGACCATGCTGGATGATCTTCTTCCGTAGGAGACGGTGCATCTGGCAACTGGCAAAGGGGCATGCCATATATCCAGACCATGGATTGACATATATCCAGGCCTTTGATTGACATAGCTGGATGATCTGCTACCTTTGGAGACAGTGCATCTGGAAACTGGCAAAGGGGCATGCCATATATCCAGACCATGGATTGACATATATCCAGGCCTTTGATTGACATAGCTGGATGATCTGCTACCTTTGGAGACAGTGCATCTGGCAACTGGCAAAGGGGCATGCCATATATCCAGACCATGGATTGACATATATCCAGGCCTTGGATTGACATATATCCATGTCTTCTACCTAGTTGGATGATCTGCTACCTTTGGAGACAGCTTCTTTGGCAACTGAGAACTGATCTTGACATACGTTATATCCACAAGCGCGCGCGAACAGTTAGACTCCATTTTAATCAAATTAAAAGATGATACGGGCAGTTCCTATCTTTTTACTTCTTTAAGTTCGGTTGTAAGAAATTATCGCCGGTAGAAAAATATCTAGTGTGCTATTTTTCTGTAAGTAAATTAGCAGGGGGCTCAAGTTAGCCATGTGAGTTAAAGCATTGACTTTAATCTCACACGGTAAACCAAGAGTCGCAAGTTCGATTCTCGCCTGTGCAAAGGAAATTATTTAGTGACGGAATTCATTAAATAACATCCCCCCGTCCCAATTAGCCAAGTTGCAAAAAGTGGACATTAATATATGATAATAATAAAAATTAGTAGTAGGCTTTTGATTCTATTAAGACATTAGAAAAATATGTTAAATGTTATTTTGATTTTAGACGAGAAATAATTACCGAAATATACTTTCTAAGTTTTATACGCGACATCATGTTTTAACGATATTGTTACCCTTAGGACTACAGGCTGAAAATAGCAGGGTCTTAAATAATTTCTATCTCTTTCAGAATTATCTTCATCTCTAGACGAAATAATGCAATTTTGTTTAATGTACCTTTAAAGATTTAGTTGTATACTAAGCATATCTTGTCTATCGGAGAAAGAGGATCCTCTCTGCCAATCTTGAAGGCATTTGCTGGCTGGGGCCGATCAGCCAAATGGAATAGTCTCCCAATCAAAATGATTAAATAATTTGAGCTTTAAAATGACCAAGTATACGTAGCAAAGTCAAGGTGGGCCTACAAATTCTTTTGGGGCCAGTGAGAGGAGAGTGAAGCCAACCGAGAGAAAATTAGATTGAAAAATGAATCTGGGAACATTTATAGATAATAGGCGGGGCAGCTATTAAACTAATAGCCGAGCCAGCTATTATAATCAACCCATTATATTTCCCAACGGCTTTTCGTTAAATAGCCAACCTATAATATTTAACTTGGATTTTTAATGCCTAGTAGTTTGGGCTTGGATATACTTTTTTTATTTCTATTGCATGGATAGACTAGATGGATTTTGGATAGATCGATGAGTTAGCGATAGGTTTGAAATTAAATCGAGGAACTTTAAAAGTAAGGATAATTATAGATACGAAATAGGATTTTCTAAAAAGTGGCCCACTGAACAGGAATGTAAGAAAGAAAAAAAAATCAAAGACGCTTAAAGTCTTTTTATTTGTTAAATATTTGTTAGATAAATTTAATTCACGCAAATGAGAAATAGGTTTAATAACCATATTTACCATGGAAATACAATCAAATATTCTTTGAACGTTTTCAGATTATATCGAACTCTAAAATATAAAACTGTTCCAATCAAGAGTTAATAGCTCAAGATTCAAAAATGTTTAATCCTCTTTTTAAAGATAGTATGCGAAGGACAAAAAAAATAACTGCCAAAGAAAAAGCAAACCAATGCTTTATAATATCTGATGTCCGTCTATTATTTTATTCATTTATTATTCTTGTGGTTGTTAGATTTATATAGTTGAATATAGCGAAAAACATTTATACAAACAAAAATAGACCACTTATTTTTTATTTATTTGTTCTTTTGATATCGGAGCAGAATCTGCAGTAATCTGCAGAATACTGTATAAAGATGTGTATCTTCCTAAGACGTGGCAGAAAACTGTATAAAGCTGTGCACCTTTCTATATTTCTGTAATTCTTGGGTTAACAATCTAAAATAATCAAAACAGCAATTCCTTGTTCGATCCTAAAGGAGAGCTATGCTTCTCATCACAATCATAACAGGGCAGTTATCTCATTACCATGAGTTGGATTGCCAATCCCCTCAAACAAATATAACCTAAGACAAGACAGATGTTTTGTAATTTGTATTTTTTTAACAAAAATGCCACTGCGAAGAAAACGACGTTATATTGTCCTATACAGTGCTTCATACAACACTGCCAGCACGGGGCTTGAAGAACATTCTCTACTAAAAGTCACCATTTCACTCACTTTTAGCTACACCATTCCAATTGATAGTGCTCTCACAGTTTTGTAAACGAATTCATCAAACACCCAAAATTAAAATTACAATATTAGCTCTAAGTCAGGAATTAGTAAAGTGTCAAGATCTAGTGTTTGGGCTATTGCTGATGCGTGTAACCAAATTAAAAAAGGAGGAAATTAGGATGCCCCAATTGTATAAGGGTAGCCTCAAGGTAAAGCGCGGCAAAGAAGCAAGTCTTCGTGAGTGTGTGTGTGTGTGTGTGTGTGTGTGTGTGTGTGTGAGAGAGAGAGAGAGAGAGAGAGAGAGAGAGAGAGAGAGAGAGAGAGAGAGAGAGAGAGAGAGAGAGAGAGAGAGAGAGAGAGAGATGTGCTCCTCCCACTCACGGGTAGCTGCTGAAATTGCGCCACCCTCCCAGAAAACCATCAGCCATATCTTCGTATAACCTATACTTATTCATAATCCATTAAAAAGTTTGTTCATCGCTAATTTTAGCAGGCTCCTTGATGAGGAATACTTGATGAAACTAAGCCCATAGCTATTAGTTATCACCCATATCTATTAGCTATTTTCTGCTTGACCTTTCATCTCCAGTCAAGGGTGTAAGTCTATTAAAAAGGTCAGCTTTTCATGGCGCCTGATAAGCATCGATGTGTTTTGAATAAACAGGTGACAATTAATCGAAGATAAATGTGTGTTTAATGAGAGGAAAGAATGATTGGAACGCGACAAGGTTATAATAAAATCAGTTAATGAAGCTTGCCTTTCGACTTGGGATTAAGTGTCGAGATGAAAGGATAGATCTTGAGTGTATAGTTCACATGCATTGAGGTGCTGCAGATTTAATTTATGAGTATGGTCTTTGCTTCAGGCGATAAGATATTATAGTTAAGATATTTACCTGTTGTCAAACATACGATTAGGTAAAAGATAACTTACCTGAGATAGGGTCGACTTGGAAACTAGAGTTGGAAGGTATGATGGAAAATGTAAGAGCAGCGTTGACTCCTAAATCGGGATCCTTGGCCATCAGCTTGCCGACGAACGTACCCCTCGGCAGATTCTCCTCTATCATCCAGGTGTACTTCTCCTCGTCGAAGGTGGGGTCGTTATCATTGGAGTCGGTGACTGTGATGGACACGAGTGCTGTAGCAGTGGCAGGAGGGGAGCCGTTGTCCGTAGCTGCTACTCTCAGCTGATAGGAGTCCCGAGACTCCCGGTCCAGGTTGGCGCGGAGGTAGACCCAGCCGGAGTTGGGGAACACTCCGAACTCTGGGTACGGCTCCAGCAGCCGGTATGTCAGCCGGGCATTGTTACCTGTGTCCAAGTCGATAGCTGTCACTTGCACGACCTGAAATAGTACATCTCGTATTATTTAAAGGAACCAAAACTAAATAAACAAACAAGCTGAAAAAATAAACAACTTAGTTCGTTACGCAGGGGTTGTGTAAAACTAAGCAGATTTCCCACGTGTGCCACATATTTGCATTTATCTCAAAAAGTTCAATGAAAAAAATATTTGGTGTTTATGCTTCAAATAATGTGCTTCATAATATATTAGCTTAATATGACATGAGTAGGCGGAAGTGTTTACTGATGGTCGAAAACTAAAAAAATTCAAATATCTCGATTAATAATCAAGATAGTGAAAAATCATACATGACAACATCTATTGAACATTACATTTGCAATGCGATTGGTTCTATACATTATTTCGATCCTACGTATAATAACGGGGATATTAAGAATTTTCGAAATCCCATCCTCAAAACACCCCCTTCCTGTGGGCGGATTTCAGTCATTAACGAAGTTGATCTTTATTTTTAGATAAAAAGTATAAATATCCAGCTTGGTAACGATCAAACGAAAATTGTGACCGCGAGAGCGTTAGCAGACAATCCCCCTCTAGTTCTAAGCACATCATTTTTGGAGTCCTTTGGATACTGAAACACTACAATTACTTTATCCGCAAGATAAATGGGCAACATTGTTGACCCCACCCTCACACAACACTATAAACGATCTCGAACACTGGTTTAAAATCAAAGATTGGCGCCAGGAGTCGTGACCTACGGTATCAAGTTCTTATAGAGTAAATCGAAAAGTTCGTATTTCTATCTTAAAATCATTCCTTCTTTTTGAAATACAAATTCATAACAGGTCACATTGTTTTTTGTGAACAAAATCGTATTAATTCAAACAAAATTTTGTTTGAATGATATCTAAGTCAGTTGAAAAGCAATTCAAAAAATTAAGTGATAACCATATTTATAAATCCATCTGAAAAGTTCAAACTCGTTATGATTTTACAACATTGAGCAGAATTCATGCTTTCTTTATCAATCACGTATAGCCTAATTTCTGTTTATGAAAAATTATTTTATTAGTGATGTTTACCTACGGCTTAGTATTTGATGTATGAAGAATTATACTGAATAATTGAAATTGTACGAATAATGAGAATTGGGAACTTTACAATGAATAATTTAAACGATTATGTCTTTGGTTGTGAGATGAATTAAAATTTTGACTTGAGGAGTACTTAGAGTTGTCATGATGAGTCTCCTAGAAATATGTTGTCAGATGCTAGTAACATTTCTATTTCCTAATTGATAGATCCCCCTTTTTGTTGCCTTCAGAAAGATTCTCATATCGATGATCTATGGGTACTTTAAGATGATAAATACTCTAAAGATAAAAGAAATGTATGTTGGATTAGAAATAAACTTTTGAAAAAGATGGCTCTGGCTAATGAGATCATAATGGCGGCCATATTCCCTGCCCCCAACCCTAAATATATTTTAATTACTGAAAATAAACCACTCCCCCTTCCCATTGAGGCCCTGGAAGTTTCTCACGTATTCATAATACTGTTTTAATAGCTTCCTCCAACGGATCCCATAACAGCCATGGGCCATTATAACTTCTCATAATAATATAGTCAATCCTTTTGGATATAACATGATTGATCCTTCAAGATTTAGTTGGGTTATTTTTTTTTAATAATATTATAAAATGGAGCCTTCAACTACACTAGTAATTTGGATGATGACTCTGGGATCGAGGCAACTCATCTAGTAGAGCTTACTGCATCGCTTAGATTCATCTCAACAGATTGTCGCGAGGTTTGAACTGTTCAATAAGATTCATCTACAATTAAGTCCAATTTTAGTCTGCCTAAATTCATTCTCAGTATTAAATATATAACTTAGGCTGATCTACGATCTCGTATTTATCAGAGTTGCTGAAGGGATGCACATGGTGGTATTTCTGACTGATTTGCTTCATTTCATGTGCTATCTGATAGTTCTGCCTTTGAAATGTAAACCTCTCTTGCCCTTTGGTAATAATAAACTTACTTTAGTTATCATAAATAGAGATTGCTACTTAGACATCTATATATCATGTGACAATATTTATAAGTGATCGTTATCGAGCATTTTCTAAGAACACGTTAACGAGGAAGCGCGGCCCCAAGCGAGCAGAAGTCTTCCGATATATCAAACAACATATTTAATGTAGATACTGCTTCATTCCGAATCTACTCATGTTCCATTGCACCTTTGTGGATCATTCTTATTTGTGCTGAGGATATTTCATGAGGAGACAAGGAGTCGTAGAGAAGAAAGAGAGAGAAGATAAAGTATAAAAAGTGAGAGCGTAGAGATGGTGTGAGAGAAGGGTGTTGATGATGATGATGAAGTTGAGTGACCCCTAGCCTGCCCACATCCTGTCCACCATCATCCATCAATCTACCTCAACAATACCCCTCCCCCCTCCCCTCCTACACTCATCCCTCCACACTTTTCCAAAAGAAGTATCCCTTATTGATAATTGTCATTCGTTTCCAATATTAAACTCACATCAAATTCCTGAATAAGATTTGTTCATCAGATTGTAACAAAAAGCTTTTTGTTAAATAAGATCGTTAAAAATTGTACAGTATAGTCCCCACTGCTGAATGGGTACGCTTGTGATATGGGAATAAGGAACTCACTGACTTCACCCGTTCCTCACCCACCCGCATCCACAGAGCAAACCTAACATGCCTGTCCCCCACCGACCAGAACCCACAAAGCGAATCCTAGATGCCCGTTTCTCACTGGCCTGCATCCATAGGACAAACGTTGCGTGTCCGTTCCTCACCGACCTGCTTCCCAGAACTAACCAATGCAAGTTAGCATAGATGAAGTTAATTTGGATAGCTAAAACCCTGTTTGTGTAATATTTGAAAACGGGAGCCTCCCTCCTTATAGGAACAATACCAAATCCGAACTGACTTTGTCACATCTCCTTATAGGAACAATACCAAATCCAAACTGCCTTTGCCACCTCTCCTTATAGGAACAATACCAATTCCGAACTGACTTTGTAACCTCTCCTTATAGGAACAATACCAAATCCGAACTGATTTTGCCACCTCTCCTTATAGGAACAATACCAAATCCGAACTGATTTTGCCACCTCTCCTTATAGTATTGTTCCTACCAAATCCGGACCTAATACGCCACCCCTGCTTATAGGAACATTCCCAAACCCACCCCATCAATTCAACAGGAACTATACCCAAAAAAATGTCACTCCACGTCTCCTTATAACAAAAATATCAAATCCAAACTATCACCACCCCTCCTTATCAGAACAGCAGAATTTCCCGTCTTTCTTTTACCACGTATACCAGATCCAACCACAAACATCCTTATAGAATCTGTACTTACTCTTTTGCATAAATGATTACATTATTAGCTGCTTAGACCAGTTGAATTCCTTTACATTTATTTGATGTTTCGAATGGAATTCCAAGCGAAGGTCTGGGAATCAGCATTATCAGATGCATTGTTCCAATTGAATAATTCGAGAACCTATTTTGGGACTAATTTACGTTTAATATCGATATAAGTGTCATAATGAAATAATTAATGATAGAGCCGGGGAGTGGGGGTAGATGAGTCTGGGCAGGTAATTACCTCAGTGTTGAAGATTGATGAGGTTATGGAGGACAGCTGTAGGGGCGTCACCTTCATTGCCTCATCACCAATACAAAGCTTATGTTATAAGGCTCAACTATATCGTGAAATATTGTCTCAAGTCTTGTCTGAAAAATTTGGGTGTTCGTCGAAGGAATTCTTGTTGGAATTGTTAACAAATGTTCAAAATGAGTTGAAGATTGTATTTTAGGAAGTGTTGTAGTAGAGTATGAGTGGAAGAAAGGAAGTTCTACAGTTTCTGTATATAGTTGGGGTTGATCGATTTGTATCTAACTTGAAAACATCATTCTGAATGGTCTTACTAGTTAGGATGAGGCAGTCGCAACGATTATAATATAAAATATAATTTACGGTTGAATGATAAGTCTTAAAGCGACAGTGATGATTAGTCCAGTCTATTCTAGAAGCCATATTGATTGTTTATTTATCATTCGTTCCAAAAGCTTCGACCAACAGCTGGTGAGAGCATTTGGTCCATAGCTTGATGTAAAGAATTTATTTTTATTTGGTTTTAGGATAGCGACAATTATTAATTCCTTCCACCCCTTCTTATTTTTCGAATTAGTGGAACATGTATAGAATGGCCATATTAACGCATTGTTTTATCAACGTGAGGGTTATACAATATTATTCGAACCGAATCATGATATCGGTAATATTTTCGATTATAATGCTCTCTTTTATGGACCCATTTTGGCCAATAACAAACTTTATCTTTAGTTTTACATGAAACGTTAATATTTTGAATAAATTTAAACATGACAGCTATAGTGTTAAAAAATTCTATTCGTAGGAAATTTATTTTCGGAATCTTCTAGGTACTACGAATGGATATTCAAAAATTGCGCCCTGAATGCTACCTCAAAAGCAGAATTGCAAAAAGCTTTTATATATATTATTTCTATTTTTTTTTTATGAAAGTCCGCTTTTTGCTACTTAGGCTAATTGGGACGGGCTATCTGCAGTTCACCACCCCTTTCTAGCCAGAGATGGACTAAGGATTTTATCTAATGAGCTCGTCAAAAAATAAATTTCCCAGGTGGGAATCGAGCTTGCCACTTTAGGTTTCCCATGTTTTTTAAATATAGGAAGCTGATTCAAGCGTGGAGCAAAAGGCGGACAGGAATGCCATATAAGAATAAACGTTAAGATTAATTTTCCCAATGATGAGTACCCATCAATAAGCTGTTCTACTTTGGGCCTCGGATCAAATGCTGCAATAAAAATGCTGGTAGCTGGGAATCATTCCTACCTGAGTACAGACTTTAAGCGAGGCGGGGAGATGGGACGCTTAATTCACGGTTTTTATGGCCTCGGCAACTGGGAGCTGGTCTTTGACGTTTGACGCACAAAATTAATTGTTTTATATAACTTTGGAGGTCATTTATTAGTAGCATCGGGTTTACGGCCTTATGGCTAATGGAGGGGGGGGGATCTCTGTAAATGGCGACGAAGGCTAGAGCAGATGTAGGTTGGGCCGAATAGCAAAAATACCATCTCTCAGCAAACGGCAGTTCTCTCGCGAATCTTCCATCAGGAGACATACATATATAATTATAAATCTTACCATCATATTACCACATAATTTAATTATTTCAATCGTTCATGGACTGTAGATCCATAGGTTCAAATCCGGCCAGGAGGACCATTTTGTTTCTCACTTATTGCTAAAACCTTCTAAATAAAATTTAATATTGTTATCTTTAGCAGACTGTATTTTAAACTGGTTATAATTCAAAAACATATGATCTTTAAAAAAAAGAAATAATAATATTAAATAAAAATAAAAGGCTTCGACCGCTGGATCCATCGCAGTGGTAAACACCATTATTAGCATATTCTCCTTTGGGCTAATCATAAGTTCGCTACCGTTTTTTGGCACTTCTTATTAGATTTCTACCGATCCTTCTTGAGTGCTTCCTCAACTACAGGTGCTCGGTTCTACGAATTTTGACAACAAAAACTCAGATACAATTATTTTGCTACAAGGTTATTAAAATTATAGAATTGAATCCTTTAAATGAGCGTCGTAATATAGATAATCATATATCAACAAAGATTAGTGAAGGTCTACCAGTGCCCATATAGTACATTTGCATACATAAATCATTATTTAATAATGAAAATCAGCTGTAAATCATTCCCGCCAAAAATGATGTAGGTATAGGCCGTAATCATCTCTTACGAATATATAAACAGAGACGGATTAATAGCTCAGATTTATTAACTTGCGCTTTCAAGTTGAATATTCATAAATGAAAAGGAACTTTGCATTGCCATTGTTCGCGTGCTAAAATAAAATGTATGTGGTTTTGTGGAGGTAAATTATGACATGCGATTCCTTTGAAGGCTCGCCCAAGGAGATATGGCGTACTCTTTTCCAAAGACAATGACGCTGATCTCATTAACTCAGATCCAATTTCACAAACAGTTTCTACAAGTGATGATTTGTTTTAGTGTCGTAAGAACTGGGAATCAAGCATCTCTGTGATTTATACAAAATTACGACTGTCGCTTAAGCCATCTGTTATTTATGTCAGTCCTTTATTTAACCTTAAAAATAATCATCGATTTCTGTACATCGCAATGGGAGTAAAAAAGAGAGCAAAATATAGTTTACAGTGTAGATTTTGGTAAGAACAGAAGGATCGTAAAGTACAATTCAAACATTCCTCAAGAAGAGCTTCAAAGTTAGCCATGAACGGCAAGGATATTGCTAACTAGTGAGAAACCAGACAAGGGGGTTGACACGCTTGTCAACATTGGGGCATCACCCTTTGTCATCACTTCACTGGCTCAGCGGAAGGAATGTCTGTTTTTGGTATAAATGAGGGTTATTAGAGGATATTGACAATGTGGTATATACCTGTGAGTTGAGCGGTAGGGATTCGGAGATAGAGAGGGAATACTCCGGCCTCTCGAAGACCGGCGGATTGTCGTTGACATCTTGTACTTCGAGCAGAACGGTGAGGTTCGAAGAGAGAGGAGGCGATCCTCCGTCAGTAGCTGTGATCACAAGGGAATGCCGCTGAGCTGTTTCGTAATCCAATCTGCCGGACAGCCACAGGTCTCCAGTCCTCCCATCTAGCCGGAACAAACCTCTCGGCCCTCCTTCCAATCTGCAACAAACAACACAAACATCATAAACCAAGAACTCACACAATGCTTAATAAAATATTTTAATTATTTTTTATTTGGGAGAAAAAGTATCCTAGGTCTGTGAGGGGAGGATTCCACCTTCAGAGCAGCGAAGCTATGATAGAGCTCTAGATTCCAGCTAAGATAGCATCGTACATAAGAGGAGACGGGGTCTCTTCTGTCAACCCAAATATGTAGGCACTGGCCTTTTACTCGAACCGAATCATGAGCCACAACTATTCAGTCATATCTGATATCAATAAAATACACTGCAAGAAGTGACTTTAATCAAGTTAAATGAATTTTATATTTGAGACAAGAATCAGGCTTAGATAAGTTGTTGCTTACCTGTAGGTAACTTTGCCGAAGTCGCCGGAGTCCTTGTCGTTGGCGTGTGCAGTGTAGAGGGGGCTAGATCCACTCTCAGACTCGCGCACCGAAATCCTAACTGAATCAGAATCGAACTCAGGCGCGTTGTCGTTCACATCCTCTATCGATATCTGAACCTGGACATAAATAAAGGAGGTTTATATAAGTTGGAAAAAGAGTAAGATGTATATATGTTAATAACCGGCTCCTTCTTTCTAGTTGAGAGGAGAGAAATCATTGAAGACTTTGCCATTTGAGAGAGTGAGCAAGGTTCGGCCTGCTCAGTATTAGGTCAGATGGCCTTTCTACCATCGTGATGATCCTAACAGAGTTGGCTAGCATATTACTCATCATTGATGACTGCCATCTAAAGCTAAGATTCTGATCATGACAGTAATATATTGAAAGGGTGTACAAACATGAAATAAGTAATTCCTCTCGGTGAAACATACAATCGAGAGTAAAGTATATACTCCAAAACGCCGCCAAAAACTACAGCAATGTAGGCCGCATACATTAAAAAAAAATATTATTAAATTGTTTATTAACGTCCACTTTTTGCATCTGAGGCTAATTGGAATGGTTATCTACAAGTTACCACCCTTTTCTAGACAGGACTAAGACTTTTATTTTTTTATTTGATTAGACTAAGGATTTTATTTAATGAATTCCGTCACGAAATAAATTCCTTTGCCCAGGCGGAGGAAATCGAACTCGCCACTCTAAATTTACCATGTGAGATTAAGGCCAACGCTTTAACTCATATGGCTAACCTATGCCCCAGGCCGCATATAATTCTAAATGTAAAATATATGAAACTCTACATTTACAATTAAAATCAATTGCCAATAATTAACAAAAACATTTTGGTTTAGTTTGTTTTTTTTATTTCATTGTAATTGATAATACTCTTATTTTTTTTTAGAATTTTGTACTATTATTAATTTAGTTTTGTACATTTTTTGAAATGTTAAAACCTGTTTAGATCTTTCCAATTTCGTTTCTTTTTACTGATAAGGTGTTTTAAATTTGTATGCACTTTCATTCATTTATTTATTAAATTTACGTTTTTTTTTTAATTTTTGTATTCTCTGGATAATGAAGAAGGTCATGTTGGGCTCTGATAAATAAATAAAGGTGTTGTTATCTAACCTGTGCCAGCCCATAAGCTAGTGGAGATCCTGCAGCTGCTTGTAGGCTGAGGAGTAGGCTAGGCCTCGTCTCATGGTCGAGTCTAGTTGCAGTCCTGAGACTTCCTGAGACGGGGTCTATCGAGAAGTAGCCATCTGGATCACCGGAGTTAATAGAGTACCTCACGTTCGCCTCACGACCTGAAATAAAAACTTATATATTATCATATAGAAATCAAAATGGCATTGTAGTTGTTTTTATTCATATTTCCGCAAAAGTTAAATGTGTAAGAATAAAACTGAGCAATGGTAGCTTACAGGCTGAGCCTATGTACTACAAATAGACGTATAATCCAATAATACTTACAAAAGGTACGGAGAATTAGTAGCACCAGTTGGCAACATAGAGATCAATTTACAGTAAATAAATTATTTAAAATTTTGTTCGCCGGTTTATGTTGTAAACTTAGTTTGGCAACTTAATAATATATATACTTTTACTTTCTAAAGTCAGACGAGGAAAGGAATTTTGCGGCCTGTTTGTATATTACATTGGAATGTTAAGTAAATTTAGTGTGAAGTTGAAATGTTAAAAGGATTTTCTTCGAGGGCTTATGTCCAAGGGGCTTGGGAAGATATCGAGGATGAAATGGGGCATAGGAATGAGTTTAATTGATTGTCATAAGCCCTAACCACTGGGAGTAGTTGTACAATTAACATCTCCCAAGCAACAAACCGATAAATTTATTGCAGATCCCGGAGCCGATTTATGCCTCTCGTCGGCAGCTTTAGAGCGGAAACAAATCTCTCGCTGGATCGGCGGGTTTCTCCAAAGATTCTATCAGCTGAACCTCTGCAATTAATTAGTCAGCATTTGGGAAGCTAATCCTATTTACCGTCCCGGCCTCCAAGGGATTAGCACCCTCCTTAAAGCATACCTATCCACAATTACCCTATATCTACACACATATATATATTTATAGAAATTATAAAGGTCGTATTAGGAAATAAATAAAAAATACTTAGTCTTATGGTGGTCTTATTTCTTCTACTAGGGTGGGATAACCTTTCGAAGAGCTTTTTAAGTTGATCTGCAGGCATTATTTCAACTCTATCCGTCTCTTACTGGAAGCTTCCTCCCATAAAATTCCATAGTTTCACCCTTACAAGTACATATACACTAGTCTATGTTGGTCTCCTATTTCTTCAACTAGAGATGATAGATAACCTACCTATCATAGAAAATTTAATTACCCCAAGAGGCGCCCCTATTTTTACCTTTACAAGTTCATACTTTTGCATTTAACGGTTCATGTTATATAGTAGTCTCCTTATTTCTTCAACTTTGGTGGGTTAACACGCATTTCGTCGGGTAAGTTACTTTGCAGAGATTATTTCAAGTCTATCCGTCACACTTTCTCCCTTCCATTTCCTTTTTGCCTTTACAGGTATTTGGTTCAATACCGATCACGCAACACTTGAAAAAGTTGTTATCATGTAAATAACCCCTTGATGAATTAACGGAATACAGTGTGCTATGTAAGAAAAATATACATGGAAAATCAGTGCTGATGGAGATAATCAATAACAGAGTCAACAACTAGCAACACGCTCTCCTTTCTCGAATCCTGGGGGCAAAGTATTAGCTAGCAGAGGCTCAACACAATCTCTACTAGGTTACCAGGTACCAACAACGGAAGTATTAATAACCAACTCAATTCGTCCAGCATACTCCCCAAGGCCTGGAAGCAATGTCTCACACTACCCGCCCCTTCCTCTCATATCTATAGGTACTTCTAGGCTCCAGCATACTCCCTAAGGCCTGGAAGCAATGTCTCACACTACCCACCTCTTCCTCTCATATCTATAGGTACTTCTAGGCTCCAGCATACTCCCCAAGGCCTGGAAGCAATGTCTCACACTACCCACCCCTTCCTCTCATATCTATAGGTACTTCTAGGCTCCAGCATACTCCCCAAGGCCTGGAAGCAATGTCTCACACTACCCACCCCTTCCTCTCATATCTATAGGTACTTCTAGGCTCCAGCATACTCCCCAAGGCCTGGAAGCAATGTCTCACACTACCCACCCCTTCCTCTCATATCTATAGGTACTTCTAGGCTCCAGCATACTCCCCAAGGCCTGGAAGCAATGTCTCACACTACCCGCCCCTTCCTCTCATATCTATAGGTACTTCTAGGCTCCAGCATACTCCCCAAGGCCTGGAAGCAATGTCTCGCACTACCCACCCCTTCCTCTCATATCTATAGGTACTTCTAGGTTCCAGCATACTCCCCAAGGCCTGGAAGCAATGTCTCACACTACCCACCCCTTCCTCTCACATCTATAGGTACTTCTAGGCTCCAGCATACTCCCTAAGGCCTGGAAGCAATGTCTCACAATATCCGCCCAATTAATTTGTTCAAGGTTTCATTGGCGTGAAAAACAGATACTTATACATGTATGATTTTTGATTAAAAAGATTGATTATTAAACTGATTTTATTAATAAAGTAGTAGTATAGGTATTGCAAATAGGAGCTGTATTGAATATATAAGATAAGGGAATTAAATATAATAATTAATGGCCTTGTTGTGAAAGGCAGTTTATTCAGTGCGGAACGCGTATTTATAATATACAAATTTGTTTGTTCAATAGTTAAGTGAGCACATGCTATGTTGAGATGTTATATATCCATAAGACGGAGTAATCAATATTTTTTCTTCATTGACAAGTTGATGGAAATCGTGAGGAGTGCTTTATTACGTAGCATTAAAGTTCAAATGAAATCGTGACCCAAGGAAGTAATTTTAATTAAGATAGTAATTACTTTAGTCATAAATATCATCTCCATCAAAACAAATCTAGTGTAGATTACATTTATTAACTAACGCAACACTTGCTGTCACATGTTTAAGAGGAAACAGGGAATTGCGAATTTAATATATTTTCCTGCACCTGATTGTTCATTTTTCAGATGAGGAGTCAATTGAAGATGTAAAAACTGAGATGAACAAACTTTCTTTCGGGGCTCTCTTTCTTCATTCTGCTCAATGACAAGCAGAAAAAAAGTGATTTAATAAGGCCTGCTCTATGCTACAAATGCAAAGTGAAACTAGTTATCTACTGTTTACCACCATTTTCTTCCCGGGATAGATTAAGGATTTAATTTAGGGACATCTTCATTATTGTTACCCTCACAGGAATCGAACCCAGAACTCTAGGTGTTGACTAAGAAGAGCCAATCTAAAACTTGTGTTTCATCTCGCTTATTTTAATGCTTAAGTAGATCCCCCGGTTACATATTCCTCTTAGATTCTATCGGACTCACTCTCTTGTCAGGTACTTCTTAATTTTAATCCTCGGATATAACTCACCAACGCGATACGAGCACACATATCGATGCCTGCTGCTGAAGATTTGGGGACTTAGGCAGAATTAGGTTATAGATAAGCAAACACCAAGTGGATGTGGTGCTGATCCCTAGGTAGGTGTGCATATTTCCTGAATCTAGTTAATTGAACGGAGAGCAATATAGGGACGAGGAGCTGATCCTTAAGGAATCGGGCGCAT
Organism: Riptortus pedestris; assembly: GCA_019009955.1. Lineage (NCBI taxonomy): Eukaryota > Metazoa > Arthropoda > Insecta > Hemiptera > Alydidae > Riptortus > Riptortus pedestris. The sequence goes on along the minus strand of CM032230.1, from coordinate 17,656,550 downwards.
TTCCCTAATCCGTTTAATTGGACAAGAGGCTCTGTCTGTCGGGACTCAGCTGCAACAATCGCTGCCTAATTAATGCCCAACTTTTCCCGTTTCTTTTTGGATGTCTCCCCGGTAATAGCTGCTCGCGGGGAATTCGCCCTTTTCACCACAGCCTTGTCTGCAACATTCCTGGCAACCTCTTCCAAGAGAAAAAAAGCAATCTTTTCGACTGTGTTGGGAAAGTGATTGGAGGTGTTTATCGATCCGTAAGCAAGAATTTTAAGCATATTATGCGAGAAATGTTTTGTAAAAGTTGCTTACATAGCTGGACATTTTGACTTTTTTTCCCCTTCTGAGTACGTCCTTGGCCAAACATTGTCTTAAAACTTCACCCCTTGATTCTGTCTTTGTCCGGAGCTTACGGACCTAGAGTCAATTGAGGTTCTAATTTGAAGGAATTCGTTGGCAAAAAATTGGAATGGAAACATTTTGATCTTTATAGTATTGTTATCAAAATCTGATTTGTGGAGGGGCTGTTGAGTCAATTATTATCGGAAGCCAACTTTCGATGGCTGGGAGTTCATTTAGCTAATACATAGTTGTGAAAAGCCAAAGACATAGTCCTAGCTTTTCATTAAAATCATGAGAGCTAATAGTGGTGAAAAATTGAAATAAATAGATTTGATGCAGCTCAATGGCCCAAAGCAAAGTATCAGCTAGTATGTTAATTCAAATAGGGCGAAAGTGGGAACTCCATATACTAGCTAAAACAATTGTTGTGGGTAAAGTTATTGATTGTCAGACGTTGGCTAAGGGCGTCTTACTACCAGCAAGAAGCAGTGGACTAAATTCGATGGGCGGTTTACCAAAATTGGTAGATAAACCACCACTACTTCTAGCTGATGGTAGGTCGCCCATCGAATTCAGTTTGCAGCTTCTTGGTGATGGTAGGCCGTCCATTGAATTCAATTTACAGCTTCTTGGTGATGGTAGGCCCCACCACTTTAGTTCACAGCTTCTTGGTGATGGTGTCCCGCCCATTGAATTCGGTTTACAGCTTCTTGGTGATGATAGGCCGCCCACCGACTTTTTTTACAGCTTCTTGGTGATGATAGGCCGCCCACTGACTTTTGTCCACAGCTTCTAGGTGATGATTGGCCGCCCACCGACTTTAGTTCACAGCTTCTAGGAGATAGTAGGCCGCCTATTGAATTTATTCCTCAGCTTCTTGTTTGGAATTGACAATGCTAGCTAAGCTGAGTAGTTTACAGAGAAGCTTCTATTCGGTTAGAATATGGTGGAGTGATGGTGTAGGGTTGCTGACAGCAAGGAGATGGCGGGTACTTGAGCAGGGAGGGCTTTTAGCTGGAGATGGGCTAGCGGCGAGATTGTAATTGACAATTTGGCCATGACAAGTACAACCCCCCTCCCTCCCCCCGTAATGTATTCCAAGAGAAAAAGCAGAACGGGGAGGCTATACTATTGTTATCTGGGCCGCGGTATCTCCTCCCATTGTATTGCTCTGTTCTCTTTTGCATTCCCCTCTGCTTACACGGGCGCGGCTTAATTAGAAGTCCTCCCTTAGGGCTCTCCCATAAACATGTCGCCAGGGAAAATGGAAGCCAATGTCAACAGGCAAACCGATGTTAGCCTTAATTACCTCTGCTAGTAATGGACCCCTTTCCTCTTTACTTCCTATTTCACATTATAACAACTATCAACAGCCAAATGACCATTTTCTAATGCTTCTCTTATATCCAGAGGACAAGCTTCTGCGGGCAAAAAAAAATGTAACCACATTAAAAATATATTTAGACTACCTTCAATCTATTCGGAATGCTGAGGTGGAATAAAGTACAACCAACAAGACTCTAGAATCACCATTGAGAATGTGAACGGGCGGGGTATGGAGTATTAAAGAATGGAGTTTTGCTTATTTCCAGTCTAAATTCACATTAACCAACGGTAAAATGTTGAAAACTACTTGTTATGGGCTTCAATCTCTAGTAAATGGATTTTCTTACAGAATGATCGGTAGGGAAGGGTGTTTTGTTCTCTATTTGTAGGTGATACATATAGAGAACTGATCGGTAGGAACGGGTGTTTTGGTCGCAATCAGCAGGAGATACATATAGAGAACTGATCGGTAGGAACGGGTGTTTCTGCCTCAATCGGCAAGAGATACATATAGAGAACTGATCGGTACGAACGGGTGTTTCGGCCTCAATCGGCAAGAGATACATATAGAGAACTGATCGGTAGGAACGGGTGTTTCGGTCTCTATCGGCAAGAGATACATATAGGGATCTGATCGGTAGGAACGGGTGTTTCTGCCTCAATCGGCAAGAGAGGCATATAGAGAACTCATCGGTAGGAACGGGTGTTTCGGTCTCTATCGGCAAGAGATACATATAGGGAACTGATCGGTAGGAACGGGTGTTTCTGCCTCAATCGGCAAGAGATACATATAGGGATCTGATCGGTAGGAACGGGTGTTTCTGCCTCAATCGGCAAGAGATACATATAGGGAACTGATCGGTAGGAACGGGTGTTTCGGTCCCAACACAAGAGATAATCACATACTGAATATCATCAAAACCTCAACGTAAACATGTCAAAATGGGTTCAGGGAGAGTCGCACAGTAAAATGAACCATAAATAAATAGGTTGCTAATTGCCATCGAAACCAAGCACCATCGAACAAGAAGAAAAACTGCTACACAGGGTATGTTCATGACTACAAACTTGTCAGAAATATAATTTTTAAAAATATGTATTAATATCGTTTTTAATGATCTAGTCACTACACTTTTTTATTCCCTGACTCGACATATAAAGATTTCATGTAACACAACTGAAGAACATACTCGTTAATGGCCGAATCAGTAGCTTTGGGGGCTAAGACACAAACTCTATATTTCTAGAAATATCACCCTTATTATGCATCGTATAATTATTAGATTAATTTTTATTTTTCGGTTTTACCCTCCAGAAACTCCAATTTTTAGCTATGAGGTGGTACTACGACGACACGATTTACGAAAAAAATTCTTCAAATGTCCATCTATTGTACGCATGTCCATCGGTCGAATGTCAAACCTCTGTTTTCAATTTTGCCAAATCGTAACTTAAACCATATTCGACTAAAACCATGATAATAATGGATAGATAGTATTATGAACTATTTAAGAACAAAACTTTCTATTAAAACATTGGGTACAATTTATGCTCTGTATTTTATAATCATTATTAAAAATGCTGTATTACATGTTTGAAAATTTGGGCAATGAAAATGATAGTATTCCTCATTATTAAGTCCCATCAACCTCTTTCCAGCCAAAAATAGGCCTGAGTCAACCGATGTACACTAGCCAGCCTGGAGCCGCCTAGGTGTCTTACCACAACTTATGTTCTCACGCATTGTGCAAATTCAACGTATGAATTATTTGTAACTTGAGTTAATCCAAAACTTACATCATCGAAATCGACAGAGATATAACTCTGATAAATAACGTAACGAGTAGTTTTTTCGCCCTAAAACCTTACGAAACAACAACAAATAACATAACAATGACTTAATTTAGATTATAAAAATGATGGGGTCGGAGATTTATAGCCCCACAATTATGCTTAGAAGTATCATAAATACATAATATAACTATAAACAACGACATTTTTAATAATATGCCAGAATCAAACAACATTCAACAACTCGACCAGAAGTAACATTTTACAAGAGACTAATTTTTATTTCTAATCGCCCTTACAATCTACTTATAGACATATAAATAAAATATGAATGTATCTTACAGTTATCGTATTTTTTTTTATAGCTTAAAACTCGATATTTAAAATGTTTTATTTAAAATTGAAGATCAAGTTCGTTCATACCTGAAGTCGGACCAGAGGAGAGGGGTGTGTGTGTGTGTGTGTGTGTGTGTGAGAGAGAGAGAGAGAGAGAGAGAGAGAGAGAGAGAGAGAGAGAGAGAGAGAGAGAGAGAGAGAGAGAGAGAGAGAGAGAGAGAGAGAGAGAGAGAGAGAGAGAGAGAGAGAGAGAGAGAGAGAGAGAGAGAGAGAGAGAGAGAGAGAGGATGGGGGTGGGAGAGCCGTTGCGAGGTCGGGGGGCGAGTGGAGGGAGACAGGCAGACAGGGGGGAAATAGAAAAGAGGAAGACGACACGCGCTAAAAAGACATGGAAATTTATTCTGATTACTTCTTATCTTGGCTGAACAATGGGATCACTTGACCAAATGATGCTAGGCAGGTAGATAGAGTGACGTGAAATAAGGCTTTTCCAGTCAGCTGCTGGAGTGTAGGTGTGCTGGAGGGGAACTCCCCCTCTACCTCTAACGACACCCTCCCTCCCTCCAGGCTCCTTTCATTCTATCTTCCACTTGTCAATTATATTTATTTAACTCGTCCACTGAATTTTTCACTCTCTCTATTACAGTTTTTCAATGGCTTTAACCCTGGGCCTCGTCTGCTTTGCACCAGCAGCAGCCATTCATCACAATGGCTATTTACTTTGTTCTATTTCAGGAACATTAAAGGTTCCTCAATGTGAATACCGTATTCCATATGTCACAACTATATAAGTCGTTTTGACCATATTGCATGTACCTATTCAATCGAAGGGAAATAGAGAAGACATACGTAGTCTTCCAGTATTAGTAATATATAAAGAGGTTCAGGGGCCTGTGTCGTATTATCTTCAGAGGATATGTAAAGTTCTCCAACACCTCCAACCGGTTGTCATAGGAGCAGCCTTACTCACTCTTAGAAATGAGTAAAACAATAAATCGCAATCGTTATATTCCTATGCAACCATGCACTCACATACATTCAGTTGAAAACCCTCGACTAACGAGTTATTAGGATGATCCTCACATTGCTAGTGCTGTTAATTGGAGACGGCGGGGGTTGGAAGATGTCATAATCATGGACCAGAATATCCATGATGAGGCTATATGGTACAACCAGAGGAAGAAGGGACAGATATCAATGTGGTTTGATGGCCTGCGGAGCATTGTGATCCGGAAGTGGAGGAACCTGCCTCGGGCGTTCCAGAGACGGCAGAAGGCCGTCCCGAAAGAGGTCCAGGGAGTGCAGCAATCAGCAGCATGTGTCCACTTCAAAATAAATATTTTTCTTATTCTGGACCCAATATTTTATAAATAGTTTTCATATTTTATAGCAAGGGTCACCAATAAAATTCTTTCGGTGCAAAATTTATTGAAACTGCCCCAGTAAATGTTTTTTATTATGAACTTATGAAGAGCTAAGGTCTGCTACACTATACTCCTGCTACACCTTTTAATAATAATGCGTCAATTAAAAATTCATTTTGTACAAATATACTATATCTGAACACATCCGGGATCAAACGAATAATGAGGTTTAGTCAATAGGTATATACCGTCTTGAAACAACCTGAATCAAAAGAAATAATGAAATTTAGTCAGTTGGTATAGATCGTCTTGACACATCCGGAGTCAAACGAATAATGAGGTTTAGTCAATAGGTATATACCGTCTTGAAACATCCGGAATCAAACGAATAATGAGGTTTAGTCAATAGGTATATATCGTCTTGAAACATCCGGAATCAAACGAATAATGAGATTTAGTCAATAGGTATATACCGTCTTGAAACATCCGGAATCAAACGAATAATGAGGTTTAGTCAATAGGTATTTACCGTCTTGAAATAACCGGAATCAAACGACTAATTGATTTAGTCAATAGGTGTAGAACGTCTAAACGCCTCCCGAATCAAAGGTACAACGACGTTTCGTCAAAAGTTATTGGTGGTTAAGGCCCTTTTGAAATTCCTTGAGGTGTGTATTTATTAATGTCTTGGAGGCCCATAACCCGATCAAGATACATAAAGAATGGTGGTTGTGTGTTAGCTCATAATATGGCATGTTATTACATTAAGTTGCCTATGAAATGCTGTTGTAAGCCATTCGAATGGAATTACGTGCCATTATCACCTAATCGTCAATTATAAGGCTGAAGAAATGAATGTTAGATATATTGCCAATTACAATGAAGGTTAATTGTTTTTTTTCCTGTTAAATTAACGAATGGGGAAAGGAGTTATTTGATTGACTGGTTATTACACGTTCGTATACTAATAAAATTGTTTCACCTGTGCGATAGATAAATATGTGAAGATTTTATCTTTTCTGGAAATGAATAATTATTTATTAATAGGAAGAATAATATTACGATGTACAAGCAATCTTTTTTAATTTATTTCAGCAGAGTACTTTCATTCTTTCAAGAGCTCGATGCTTGCAAACCTTGCAGATCTACCGGGCGATCAGCTTGTTGAAGATATTAGGAGAAAAGGAAGCCTACAACGGATGATCGGCTCCTTGCTGCAGATATTTTGGGAGATAATACACCCATCAAGGGGTACCTCGGCTACTTGCTGCAGATATTTTGGGAGATAATACACCCATCAAGGGGTACTTCGGCTACTTGCTGCAGATATTTTGGGAGATAATACACCCATAAAGGGCTACCTCGGCTACTTGCTGCAGATATTTTGGGAGATAATACACCCATAAAGGGGTACCTCGGCTACTTGCTGCAGATATTTTGGGAGATAATACACCCATCAAGGGGTACCTCGGCTACTTGCTGCAGATATTTTGGGAGATAATACACCCATAAAGGGGTACCTCGGCTACTTGCTGCAGATATTTTGGGAGATAATACACCCATAAATGGGTACCTCGGCTACTTGCTGCAGATATTTTGGGAGATAATACACCCATAAAGGGGTACCTCGGCTACTTGCTGCAGATATTTTTGGAGATAATACACCCATCAAGGGGTACCTCGGCTACTTGCTGCAGATATTTTGGGAGATAATACACCCCCCAAGGGGTACCTCGGCTACTTGCTGCAGATATTTTGGGAGATAATACACCCATAAAGGGGTACCTCGGCTACTTGCTGCAGATATTTTGGGAGATAATACACCCATCAAGGGGTACTTCGGCTACTTGCTGCAGATATTTTGGGAGATAATACACCCATAAAGGGCTACCTCGGCTACTTGCTGCAGATATTTTGGGAGATAATACACCCATAAAGGGGTACCTCGGCTACTTGCTGCAGATATTTTGGGAGATAATACACCCACCAAGGGGTACCTCGGCTACTTGCTGCAGATATTTTGGGAGATAATACACCCATAAAGGGCTACCTCGGCTACTTGCTGCAGATATTTTGGGAGATAATACACCCACCAAGGGGTACCTCGGCTACTTGCTGCAGATATTTTGGGAGATAATACACCCATAAAGGGGTACCTCGGCTACTTGCTGCAGATATTTTGGGAGATAATACACCCATAAAGGGGTACCTCGGCTACTTGCTGCAGATATTTTGGGAGATAATACACCCATAAAGGGGTACCTCGGCTACTTGCTGCAGATATTTTGGGAGATAATACACCATAAAGGGGTACCTCGGCTACTTGCTGCAGATATTTTGGGAGATAATACACCCATAAAGGGCTACCTCGGCTACTTGCTGCAGATATTTTGGGAGATAATACACCCATAAAGGGGTACCTCGGCTACTTGCTGCAGATATTTTGGGAGATAATACACCCATAAAGGGGTACCTCGGCTACTTGCTGCAGATATTTTGGGAGATAATACACCCATAAAGGGGTACCTCGGCTACTTGCTGCAGATATTTTGGGAGATAATACACCCATAAAAGGGTACCTCGGCTACTTGCTGCAGATATTTTGGGAGATAATACACCCATAAAGGGCTACCTCGGCTACTTGCTGCAGATATTTTGGGAGATAATACACCCATAAAGGGGTACCTCGGCTACTTGCTGCAGATATTTTGGGAGATAATACACCCATAAAGGGGTACCTCGGCGACTTGCTGCAGATATTTTGGGAGATAATACACCCATCAAGGGGTACTTCGGCTACTTGCTGCAGATATTTTGGGAGATAATACACCCATAAAGGGCTACCTCGGCTACTTGCTGCAGATATTTTTGGAGATAATACACCCATCAAGGGGTACCTCGGCTACTTGCTGCAGATATTTTGGGAGATAATACACCCATAAAGGGGTACCTCGGCTACTTGCTGCAGATATTTTGGGAGATAATACACCCATAAAAGGGTACCTCGGCTACTTGCTGCAGATATTTTGGGAGATAATACACCCATAAAGGGGTACCTCGGCTACTTGCTGCAGATATTTTGGGAGATAATACACCCATAAAGGGGTACCTCGGCTACTTGCTGCAGATATTTTGGGAGATAATACACCCATCAAAGGGTACCTCGGCTCCTTGCTGCAGATATTTTGGGAGATAATACACCCATAAAGGGGTACCTCGGCTACTTGCTGAATATATTTTTTGAGACAAGGTAAGAATCAACGTTTAATTGTTCTTCTAGCTGCAACTAAGCAGTGTCCATCTGCTGGAATGGGTAATCACATCTCTTTTTTTTTCTGTTTTTTCTACTATTTTTTTTTCAGAAGGAAGAAGGGTGAACCTAATGAAATGAAAACTGAATATGAGATATCCAATGACTGTTTCTCAAAGTAAAAACCCGATGACTAAGAAATGAGACATTTCACTGTTAGGAGAACTGGGCGAGCTAGTGAATGTGACAATAATCTGATAAGTGCTGAGATGGACAATTTGGATTGGAGTTCTAGGGGGGAAATCTTCCCACAGACTTCAATAATATTTAAACTATTTCGAAATGTTTTAACGAAATTTAGTTTGTCAAAGAGGTAAATGAGGCATGAAGGGGTTTTGATTAATGTATCCCAGAAGGAAATAATGGACTATACAGATAGTGGGCATCATCAATCCCGGCTAACCTCCCAGATATCGTCCCCATCCAAAACTAACATAACCTCTCTCAAAATGTAAAAATACCAATGCTACATTCTTGAATGACGGACCTTTTAGATAACGAATGTTTCATAGACATATATTGCCGTCCGTCGCCTTTTCTCCTCGCAATTAATGGAAGAATTCCCTTCTCTTTTATTAGCTGATTTTCCTTAACGGAATTTTATTCGAATTTTTTTTTCAAATGTCCATTCATCTTAACTAGGGATTAAGATTAAAATGAGGTCTGTTGAAATATGTATATATATATATATATATATATATATATATATATGTGTGTGTGTGTCTGTGTGTGTGTCTTTTAACGCTCTAGCGGCCGCAATTTTCGTTTGGTGTATATATGTTTAACGTAATTTATAAATAATAATTTAATGAATATACAAGCATGTAAGGCTGTGACAAAACAAGCAATATATAACCTAAAGTATAGTTAAATCAGGTCCGCTTTGTGACTGTAAGTACAATCCATAGATGTATTTAAGTCATTCTAGTCTTGGTATGTACAAAAAACATACACTACACTTTTACACTGTATTTATCAATAGTAATGGACAATATATATATAAAGTAGTACCTCCTTACAGCATTGAGGAAGAGAAAATAAAATTCTCAAAATGTTCGCCTTAACTAAATCTCCTTTTATAAACATTGACCGCAAGCCTCAACCAACAACCATCCAAATGTCACCATTTTTTAATGATCGACATTTAAAATTTTATATAAAACTAAACATGAAGTTCGTTAATTGCTGAAATCCGACTAGTTGCAGGTGGGGGGCGGGGGTTGAATTTCGAAACATCTCCGTTACTAATGACCAAACCGAAAAATTATACAGAACCAAAATGATTGAAAATTTAATGTTCTATAAATGTTGTACGATACAGTTTTCTCTATCTAGATTATTAACTGTGATATTTGAATTTTTTTCAGCCATCACTAAACCCCCACTCCTACTCATGCCATATTATCGATAGGTTGCTATATCATAACCAATTTATTCGAAGCTTAGGTTAAAAAAAATGTTCATTAACCTTTTACTCTGTGAGATATATAATATGTATGAGATAAATATTTTCGGTGTGACATCGTCATATAATATTTTACATTTTCATGATTATTATCTTATCAACACGAAAATATCTTAATTTTGCAACAAACGTAACAATTTGTGTATAATACCTTTGTTGTAATGGACGAAAATAAAATTTTCTTTCTTTCTCTTAACAACACTACTATCGGCATTTAGCCATTTCATGGCAAATTAAAAATTATAATAGGTAATGTTTAAAATCGGCCTTGAGATAGAGGGGGAATTATTGAAAATTTGAAATATCGGATTCTCGATCTCCGTTCTCATGGAGGTAGAAATAATAATAGAGAAAGACATATGACGTCATGATAGTTCGATTCCTGCCGGAAGGAAATATGCTTAGATTACATAACCTTTCGGTGAGATGCTTTTCTCAATGTATGCCTTATCAGATAATGCGGTGTTTATAATGTGTATTATTTATTCTGATAAGCTATTCTAATAGAGCTCTCATCCCCTATCTGCATTAATAGAATATCTTATAGCTTCATGTATTCTCTCCATACTGGAGCTGACTCCATAATTTCTCTTCATCTTATATGCCTCATTGGTGACATAACAAAATTACTGCATATAAATTTAAACTGACGAAGAATTCGCAGTCACAATAAAATAACATTAACATTTAGTTATGGAAAATATTCCGCCTGCGCAAAGAGATGACGAAAAAGTCCGTCATGCAGGGGCTTCGTAAAGTAAGCAGATTTCCCACGTGTAAGTATTACACACTATTGATCTCACCTTACCATATATTATCAGATTTCCCTTAAGGGAAATCAGCTATTGAGGTTGTACTCATGACGCGATTTTCAAAATTTTTCTTCAAATGTCCATCGATCCTACCCAGGAGATGACGAAAATGAGGTCCGTTCAAAACTGTATATTTATATCTCTATCTATATATTTGTTTGTTACTGCTCTAGCGGTCGCAATTTTGAACTTATCGTTACCAAAATTGAAATATAATCGTTTTGTACAGAAAGAAAGATCAAGTTCGTTAATGGCTGAAATCGGGCCAGGAGGAGAGGGGGTATAGAGGGTTAGAATTTAGAAAATTCGTAATATCTCAGTTATTATGCGTCGGATCGAAAAATTGTATAGGACCAATCTTATTGAAAATGTAATGTTCTATAAATGTTGTTATGTACATTTTTTTTTGTATTTACTGCGATATTTGCATTTTTTAGTTTTCGGTCTTTAGTAAAACCCCACTCCTACTCATCTCATATTTTCAATATTCTATTATGTTATTAAGCACTTTATTTGAAGCTTAAATACCAAATATTGTTACGCACGTGGGAAATTTGCTTAGTTAACGTAGCCCCTGCGTGACGGACTTTTTCCCTATTTCTTAGGAAAACTCCGATGAGTAGAAGTGGGGGTTTACTGAAAGATAAATAAATTACAAAGGTTGAATAACACGCGAATATATTTGATGTAGGAAACCACTCCCCACTTATTCGTAGTCCTATTTCAGCCATTAACGATAATGAACTTAAGTGTTGCATGAAAGAGTTAAACATGGATTAATAAACATTTTGCGAGTTAAAAATGTATAATATGAATTGATGAAATCAAGGTATTTGCATGTATCTCATCTAGTAAATATCTGTTGAAAACATTAATTTGTATTTAAGCTTCGTCTGTAGCATTCTATGATATAACAGCTTATTGTTAATATTGTTATGGCGTGAGTAGAAGAGAGGGTTTACAGTAGGCTGAAAACTAAAAAAATGAAAATATTTTATCTAATAATCAAGATACAGAAAAAATGTATACAATACACATTGCACCCGGTATAATGTTAAATGTAAAACTTTTTGATCCGACAAATAATAACGGAGATATTTTAAATTCTCGAAATATTCCTATTAACGAACTGGAGTTTTATTCAGTTTTACATAAAACGTTTAATATCAAATTTAACGAACAAACAAACATTGTGGCCGCTTGAGCAGAAACAGACAATTTTTCGAAAGTCGCATTCTGGGTCTATTTACAATTTTTTTTCTAGTTTTCTATCCGCGTGTTGACAGATCATTGAAAGAATTTCCAGGATTCCGGTTTGAAACTAAAATATATTTCCTAAATTCTAGGCTCATAAGAAAAACTGCGCTTCTCGTGCGTGACAAAATAAAGTTTACATTTAGGATTTCTGGAGTTGCGATGGTTGGATGTAAAAATATGATGAGATCGAATTTGGTTTCGGGCTTTAAAGACTGATGTGTATGAGAATAAATCTATACTCGAAAATAACTGTATAGTTTTATATCATTGTAATTTATCTGTGTTAGTGCGTCAGAATTTAATATACTGTGCAAAACCGATTTCCTTATTGGAAACAATTAACTCTCGAAGTCGTGATGTTAAAAGTGATTACGATTGATTTAATAATTCATTATCTAAATATGTTATGCTAATATGTTATCTTGTTATTTATCGAACAACAAGGTATGTGCTTTGAGACGGAATACGTCAATACTTATTAATGTCTAAGTATTAGTTTAGCCATTAACAAGCCGATATTGTAACACAATTGCTTGTCTTGATTTTGTGGAGAACTATAAAGGAACATTATTGTTAATTAATTCATTTTAAAAAGTATTGGAGAATGGTCTAGAGCAAAACAGAGCAAGATTGAGCTTTGAGTGAGAGGAATCAGCAGGCATCTTATCTCTATAGGATTCCTAGTGGATGGTCATGAGCCAAAGAGTAAGTCAGAGCTGGATTGAGCTTTGAGTAAGTGGAATTAGAGTTCATCATATCTCTATAGGATTCCTGGAGGATGGTCATGAGCTGTGGAGTAAGTCAGAGCTGGATTGAGCTTTGAGTAAGTGGAATCACTAGGTATCTGATCTCAATAGGATTCCTGGAGAATGGTCATGAGCTGTGGATTAAGTCAGAGCTGGATAGAGCTTTGAGTAAGTGGAATTAGCGCGCATCATATCTCTATAGGATTCCTGGAGGATGGTCATGAGCTGTGGAGTAAGTCAGAGCTGGATTGAGCTTTGAGTAAGTGGAATCGGTAGATAACTTATCTCCGTAGGATTCCTGGAGGATGGTCATGAGCTGTGGAGTAAGTCAGAGCTGGATTGAGCTTTGAGTAAGTGGAATCAGCGGGCATCATATCTCTATAGGATTCCCGGAGAATGGTCATGAGGTTTTTCTGTAGGATTCTATATGTCTGAAGTTTACGGGTTATCCAGAAAGTCACAATCCTTGACTGACATCAGCACATTCTGCTGATGGAGTGCACGAGGAACGTTGTCGCTCACCTCACCTCACCATTCACCCAACACTAGTTGTTACACTCTATTAGTCGCAGTAGCAGTCTCTATATTGAGCCATTCCCTGTATGTTTCGGAGAGAATAAGCCGTTTTTAATATGCCTGTTCCTAAATAACACAAATTCGCGTAACGACTTCACCTAATATTTTCTGATTTAATTCCGTATCTGGTAGTGAAATCGCTTGCAGCCTTCTAGTTTTTTTCTTAACCTCTTTTTGTGACTATGACGCTCTGTTGCGATATAATGGATTTGAAAGGGACGGCCTTGAGTGTAGCTGCAACTCGTGATAAGCCTTATCACCTTAGTCAAATACATATATATATATTAGTGGCGAGGATGGACAGTAGGCCCGTGGGTATATCTGGTGAGGATCTAGGTGGGGGTGCCATCATATTCTAATGCCGCCTACTCGAGTCGGGTGTGAGCTGCATTGTCTGGACACCGCAGAGTCGTGACTTCGTGAGCCGAAAATAAAATGCGACTTGTTACCCCCAACCAGCTGTGTGGGGGCGGGGATTTATCCAGCAGCTGTCTCCAGCATGTAACCCTCGCTCCATGTACCCACCTCCCTTCTCATTCCCACATACTCTACCCAATAGGAAGGCACCTATTCTTATTACCCATTAAAACCTAACTCCGTCTTTCTCTCGTTTCTCTCTCCTCTCCCTCTCTCTCTGCCTGTCTGTCTGTCTCTCTCCCTCTCTCACTCTTTCTCTCTCTCTCCCTCTCTCCCTCTTTCTCTCTGTCTCACCCTCTCTCCCTTGTAATAGTTATTACCAAAATATACGATGGGTTAAATGATGTGGGTTTTCGCATGAGCAGCGACGCATTAACTTCTAAAAAGTATATTTTGTGATGTGTGACTAGTTTTTAGAATGTTCCTTCTTTATGGAACAACTTGCCTTGGAAAAATCTTATGAATATCACCTACGAATATAAAAGAAAAGTATTTTTATAATATTAGGGGCTCAGGTTAACCATATGAGTTAAGACGTTGGTTTTAATCTCACACGGTTAACCTAAAGTGGCGCGTTCCAGTGGGACGAATTCATTTACTGACGAACTCATTAAATATAAGTCTGTCACGCAGGGGCTGCGTAAACTAAACAGATTTCCCTCTTGAAGCTTTGCAACACTTAACACCACCATAAATATTAAGTGAACGATGATGAGAAATCTTTCAGTCAATTTTAATGGCCGAAAAGCGTCTGAATTGTAAACAAACAGGTCTGCCAACCTCTCAGAGCTGAACAGATAGACAGAAGTATTCTTCACCGGAAGGAAAAGCAGTCATTGAAATATATCTTAATATAACATATTAATTTTACTGAACACTATTTACTATACCTGGTACTGTAATTTATAATGAATCAGAATAGTATTTATCTCAATCACTCAAATTTTAGAACTCCAAGAGCTTAATACGGGTGGGGGGGGGGGGATCACCAGAACATAATTGCATGTAACTCGTATAATAATGGTCCCAATATTTGTTTTTTAAGCTTTTATTACGTAACAGATTATTGTTTATGTGACAATAGTAGAAAAGGGGGTTAGCTGAAGGCTGAAAATTGCAAATACCTAGGTTAATATTCAAGACAGCAGGTTGTACACATGAAGCGAATCTCGAAAATGTTTCTGAAATGTCTTTCGATCCTGCCAGGGGGATGACGAAAATGAGGTCCGTTCAAAATTATATATGCATGAGTGTACCTGCCTGTTACCGCTCTAGCGGTAGTACTTTTTTTGTATCGTTATCAAACTCGATATTTTAATGTTTTATATAAAACTAAAGATCAGGCTCGTTAATGGCTGAAATCGAACAATTGGGAGAGGGGCGGAAACAGAAACAAAAATATAACCCGAATAATTATCAAAAGAGAAAAAACAAAAAAACGAAACAAAAGCGTAATATTAAATTAAAAAATTTCGTCACGCTGAGGCTGCGTAAACTAAGCAGATTTCCCTCTTGACGTTTTGCAATAGATAAATCTACATACTGGTAACACAACACCACTGAATATTAAGTGAATAAATACTAACAGTAATGAGAAATATTTCATTCAATTTTAATAACCTCTAAACTGAAAGCTCTGAATTGTAAACAAACAGGTCTGCCAACCACTCAGAGTTGAACAGATAGATAGAAATATTCTCCACTGGAATGAAAAACAATTGCTGAAATATACCTGAATATAACATATTAATTTAATTGAAAATTATTTACTATATCTACTACTGTAATTTATATTGAATAGAAATAATTTTTATCTCAGTCACTCACATGTTTGTAATACAAGAACTTTAGAAGGGGGACTGGGGGGGGGGACACAGAACATATTTGCATATATATCACAAAGAAGAAGCTTGCACCAGTCTCTACACCAATTTCACGAAAGACGAACAGATACGGAAACGGCCGAACTAACTTTCCGCGCATCGCACGAATAGAACCAACAATAGCCGAATATGAAAATTGCAAATATCTTGGTTAATTTTCAAGATGTAGGGGCTCAGGTGGCCGTGCGAGTTAAGACGTTGGTCTTAATCTCGCGTGGTTGGACCTTGAGTGGTGGGTTCGATTCCCGCCCTGGGCAGTGGAAATTTATTTAATGACGGACTCATTAAATAAACTCCTTAGGCCCACGCTGGCTAGAAAAGATAACCCGTCCCGATTAGACATAGTAGCATAAAGTGGACGTACAATTTAAAAATATATATATATATATATATATATTCAAGATGTAGAATAAATGTATATAACAATATTTATAGTACATTTAATTTGCAATAAGATTGTTTCCATATACGTTTTCGATCTGACGTATAGCAACAGAGATATTTCGAATTTTCGAAAATCCCCTTTTAACACCCCCCCCCTCCCCATTAGTCTGAGTTCAGCAATTTACGAACTCGATCTTTATTTTAGCATAAAACGATTAAATATCGATTTTCGTATCGATGAAACAATAGTTACGACCGCTAGAACGTTAATAACAGCAGGTTTACTGCTCATGTTACTGGGCATTTGTGTTACTAATGAATATGAGGGGGTAATTTTGCGTATCCAATCTCCAAGGGAAACCATTCCTATTTCAACGACGGGTGACAAGGCTAGTATTAAAATAATGCTGTCAATAGCGAATGAAATAAAAGGAAGAAAAACATTTTAACACTATTTGGAGTAGATATGGAAATTGGGGCCAAGAGAGAAAAGACTAATGATGGTGGAATAGTTGGTAGTTGGGCGCATTTCCATATCTGTAGATAAATAGTGCGCTCGGAGGATAGGGCCCTCAGCAACACCACGCTAAGTGGCAACGCACCGCTAAAAACCTTCACTTTGATTAATGTCTTTCCACGCCCTCTTAAATTCACTCCCAGGGTTTATATTTTATTTTTTTCAGATAACATAAAATGTAAAAAAAAAAGAAAAAAAAAGAAATATAAATTTGTAAAAAAGGAAGGATGATAAAGAAAAAGTTCCATTGGACCGATGTGGTTCTCATTTTGAAACAAGACTAAAAGAAGATTTGCCCCGATAGTGATAATGGATGCCTTGTTCCTCAAAGTGACACGCCAAATGTTTCACCTCAATTATCAACTAATCTATTTATACAAATCCTCACCTTCCTCAATAATACATTAAATATAAAAACAAATGTTCCAAGTTTAAAAATGACATCTCTAACTTAGGTTTTTATAAAATAAAAATCCAGTATGCTTGTTGGAAATATGGCACCAAAAATAATTTCTCAAGAGGTACCTTGTCTGTTGCAGGTCGAGGAGGGAACTCAACGTAAATAAAACTAAGGGAGTAATTTAAGACCAATAACAAACAAGATAAATCAATTAAAAATTCATATTATAAATATCCAATGAGCTAAATAGTAGCACAACTAATAGAAATTAAATAATCTAAAAGACCATGTTGTCAAATATTGGTTCTGAAACACTTCCTTTGAACGAACTTGTTTTACAAAAAAAAATAGAATAACACATAATCATAAAACAAGAATATGCTTCAAACTCCCAATCACAAACACATATTTCGAGAAACGCGTATCATTTCCAAGAGTAAAAAATCTAATGATTTGTTCGAATGTATTAAATTAATTAAAATATATACATTTCAAGAACTTCATGAGGAATGTTTTCATCCACAAGATGAATAAATTCAAATATGTTCAATTATTAAATAAAACTATAAAATATTTGTCATAAATAAATATTTCATATACCATAATTACTTTTTACTTACTCTTACCAACTATAGAGTATTATAGTCGCAGTCGAACAACATTTCGTTTTCAGATTTCATATCCGATTTGACCCTCCCTGAATACAGCTTAAATTGTTGAATCTATTATCCTAGATATCAACCCGTGGTTGTTTACACCTACAGTTCTCCAGCAACCATTGAAGTGCTTCATCCTTTGAGATATTTCCTTAGACGTTTACTTCTGCATGTTTACCCAAGTAGACCAACTGTCCTAAATGTCAACCCCTTGGATGCTATTTACACCTGGAGTTCCTCTTCACCCTAGAAATATACTTCTAGTGGTTTGCTTTTAGAGATATTTCCCTAAACGTTTACTTCTGCATGTTTACCCAAGTAGACCAATTGTCCTAAATGTCAACCTCTTGGATGCTATTTACACCTACAGTTCCTCCTCCCCCTAGAAATATACTTCTAGTGGTTTGCCCTTAGAGATATTTCCTTAGACGTTTACTTCTGCATGCTTACCCATGTAGACCAATTGTCTTAAATGTCAATCCCTTGGGTGTTATTTACACCTAGAGTTCCTCCTCCCCCTAGAGGTTTACTTCTAGTGGTTTACCCTTAGAACCCCTAAACGTTTACTTCTGGGTGTTTAACCTTGTAAACCTAGCGCGCTAGATGTCAACCCTTTGGATGTTTATCCATTGAGGTGTCCCACTAGATGTCTTTGATCTTGATAAGAGAGCCCAGTACATAGAGCTATAGATAGATATTTTGTAATGTAACTATTATAATATTAATTGAAACAAAAAAGAAAAGTGTAACTGAAAAAAATAAGATGAGTAATTACAGGAATTAGAATAACCTGGTGAGGTAAGTATATCCGCTTCCTAGAGTGCACGGTCATAATTAGTGTTTATGGACCTACCGTTTTGTTTAAGGCATACTTAAAGTTTTAAATATCATAACAATAATTGTACAATTTACAACCTTCTAGATTAGTCATTTAATAACTAAGTTTAGAACTAACAGATTACTAGTTAAGTTGAAAGTTCAACATTCTCATATATCTTAATTCATTAATAAACATTAAAATTCATTAATGTAATCTTAATTCATAAATAAACATTAAAATGTTTATTAATTGTTTTTATTACTAGTATTTAATGATTATCTGATGTATTTAATTTTTATTTGTTGTTTCAGTTTTTGTTATTTTTCTATAATTTTGTTTTCATTTTACATTGTGAAACTTTGAGCCAAATCGCCAAGATGCGGGTGCTCCTGTATAAATAAATAAAAAAAAAAATTCATTAATAATAAACCAAAATTACATTATCTGAATCTATTTTTGTTTAGTTTCATTTAACTTTAGTTATTTGAAATAGTATTAATATGGCAAAATTACGCAATGTAATGTTTTGAGGGTACTCTCGAGTAATTTAATTAAGATCGTATTCGTCAATTGCAGTAATTATACCAGGAAGACTGAAGTGTAAAGGAGAGGTAAAAATTAAAATCCTTTATATGTTTGTTACCCAAAAATGTTATATGATGTATCTTGTTAATATAACAAAGCCTTCCAATCGATATTCTTTCTTATTTTCTTCATGTTGAATATTAAAGGTGTTACATAAATTCAAATGCTTGTATTTTCGGCTTGGTACTAACGTCTACTTCTACTATATCTATTTTCATTTTAGATGTTATATCTCTAAACGCGAGCTAACCTTCCATGACTTAGATGAATAAGGTTCTTAGAGTGCGATATATTAAGCACAGGAGGCAGATACTGTTGGTCTCATGTCAGACCTGTTTCATTCTCTAGAATCTATCTACAGTCGGTGGGTTTACACAGCACCTTCGTCCCATTTTCTTTCGTATTAACTAAAGCCTCTGCTAATTCCTTTGGGAATGCTCTTTCCTACAATTGCTAAATATTTTAATTCTAAATATAATTTCTAAAGATTTACTGATGGGATCGTAAAAAAAATAGGTTATAAACGAAATTTGTTATTGTGAATAGGTTCTTATTATTTGATTACTAATGCGGATTTTATGATTTTAAAAATGAGTGGCATCGGTTGTCTGCAGGTTTCAGACGGTTTTACTCAGATGGGTTATGGATGTTTTGTGGTAAGTTTATTGTTAAGGAGTAGATTAGTTGCGTATGTGTGTTTGTGATTTTTTTATAATTCGTATTATTGAAATTTGGTTTTGTTTATCTATTAATTTAATTTCTTAAACTTTGAAAACTATTGCAACCTATATTACTTTATAATTTAATTCTATTTAATACTCGTATCATATATTTATTTGTTTTAAATATAATAGTTATTGTTGTACTTTCGTTGCGTTCTGAGTTTTTGTTCAATATTGGCTTATTTCTATTTACAATTTGGTTGTGTTTTAGGTTCTATAAGAGGCGAAAGATTTATGCGTTTTGAAGAGACCAAAGTTTAGGTTAGCCATGTGAGTTAAAGCGTTGGCCTTATTCTTATATAACCTTGAGTGGCGAGTTCGATTCACGCCTGGGCAATAGCAATTTATTTAGTGACGCGCTCATTAAATAAGATTCTTAGTTCCATCAATTAGCAATAGTAGCAAGAGGTTGGTCATACTATGGGTAATAATGGTAATAATAATAAGGTTCTATATGTTGCGTTTTGTATTGTTTAACTGGAAATTACATTTTTATTTTTTTTATAACTTTAAATGGTTAAATAAAATAACTGTGGTCTCTCGAAGAATTTTAAACCATTTCTTATGGTCTTCTTCCCTGCTACTTTAACTGATTGATATTGTTCATGAAGCCTACCCGATCTCCCGGCGCCCACTCGGCATCGTGAGACGATTGAATGGATATGCAATTATGGAATAAAGGCCGAATGCCCTGTAGATGGTATTAGAAGTATCTATATTGGCGTGCTCCAACATGCATGGCTACTCGTCGGCCACTTCAAAATTGTGATTTTTATCTTGAATCCGGAGTCATGTTGCAATATGTGAGTCGTGCCCGCACCAAGATAAATGCTCGACTAAGAGAGGCATGCTCCGGCAAATACATTCTCATTATGCGAGGGGTTTTTTTCGTCGCGTTATTAAATTATCGGCAGAGCGTTGAATCGGCCATTCTCCACATAGTCCAATAGCGAGGGCATAAATAGCCAGCGAGGACTATTACCGGTTTGCCGATTTAAATCTAAAGGCACATTAAGGCAGACAATAATAAAAAGGCCGCCAGGTTACGCCTTTGTCTAGGAATAGGATAATACAAAAGGAATTCTAGCCAACTCGAGGCAAATGTATTCCCCCTAATTTCCTTAAAAGCGTCTTCTCCATACAATTATGCGGAAGTGCGCAGGGAGGTGCCCTGCAGATTATGCGCCCCCACTCTCCATTATCACCGATTGTTATCAGACTTGGCATTCCAAAGCTCCGTGTCGTCTTACCCTTATGGCTCCCCTATTCTTCTATGAAACCATTATAGTCCAATATCGAAGTATGTATTTCGAGAGTATTTGAATTTTACAAAAAAAATAAAGTCTGTCACCCAGGGACTGCATAAACTAAGGAGATGTCCCACTAGTATACCACACTATTGATCTCATATTACCAAAAATAGCCTATTTCTGAATAAAAATCAAATGAGTAGAAGTGGGGGTTTACTGATGACTAGAAATAGAAAGTACTAATAACATGCTTAATATTTGAGTTACGACCTCGAACGAATTCTAAAAAATAACTAGTTCAATATTTCCTATAACATTTTCTGATCAGACTCATAATAACGGAATTATTCGGAAGTTCCCCTCCATCTATTCCAGCTTCTAGCCAATAACGAAAAAAAATCTTCAGGATCGAGTAAAATGCTTAAATATCTAGTGCGGTATAGATCGAATAAACCTTTTCTAGTTGAGGACGTAAAATATGAATAAATGGCGTCTTACCGCAAGGTATTTGTATTTAACTCATCAAGTAAAGATCAAGTAGGTCAAGAAATATGAAAACAATATTTGGTATTTAAGCTTAGAAAGAAGTGGTTTCTGATATATCATGCTATTTTTAATGTGGCATTAATAAGAATGGGGGTTTATTTAAGGCTGAAAATTAAAAAAATCTGATAAATCAGTCAAGATAGAGATATGATGTATATAACAAGATTTATGGGCAATAAAATGTTCAATTAAGTTGGTTCTCTACAATTGTTTGGTATAATAAAGGAGATATTTCAAATTTTCGAAACTCACCCCTTTTAACCCCCCCCCCCTACCGCTGGCCCGAATTCAGCCTTTAACAAATTTGACCTTTAATATAACAGTGAACGTTTAAATATTGATTTTGTAATGATCCCAATAGAAAGTTCGACGGCTAGAGCTTTAACAGATATATATTTGATCGGACTTATTTTCACCATCTCCTGGGTAGGATTGATGGACATTCGAAGGAAATGTTTTAAAAAACATGAGCATAACCTGGATAGCTGCTTTGCCTTAGAGAATATTTGTTAAAAAATAATTATATTAAGTGCTTGAAGGATAATGACCAAGGCTATCGCACTAGTGGATATATTTCAAATTATGATTTTGCAGAAGTAGAAGAGATATTTTTCTACTAATTCTAATTTCTAAAACATTTGAGAAGTAAAGTTTTGATGAGATACTCGGGAGGAGGTACCAATATCCAACAACTAGAAGCTAATTTGCTAAACCAAAATTCTAGATAGTTTCGTCATGACAAATAAAACTAAAATTATTATTAACTTCCTCGTTATGCTACTACGGCTGATAGGAAAAGGGAGTAAACAATGTTTCATTAAAAACTTAGATATTTGATTTGAGTCTAAATAAGATTACGACGAATACTGACCACCAGCATATGGGTCTGGGGAAACCTTCATCCAATGTTTCGTTCCAAGGATTAATCAATGTTATGAAAGCCCAGACTTTTCCGATTTTCACGAACTTGTTTCTAAAATTGAAGTTTCATTGCCTTCGTTGATATTTTCACATCCAGTTTCCATTCGTTCGAAACTATTCCTGAAAGCGATTCTCTTTAAGTTATGGTACTACTGCCTTCAGGTACAGCGCTGAGGGAGGAAAAATGAGAGAGTGTGTGAGAGTGATAGATAGAGACTGAGGGAAAGAGAATGAGAGAGAGAGAGAGAGAGAGAGAGAGAGAGAGAGAGAGAGAGAGAGAGAGATCGAGAGAGAGTGAGAGAGACCCATTAGGAGGAATGGCCGGCCATTACGGTGTATAGGTCGCAGCTTACCAACTCCTAGAGTTCCGATCAACTACAAATACCGAACTCGCCCTTTATGTTATTTCCCACCAAGATGGAAAAATATTTATAAAGCTCCTATCATATTATTAGCAATTTTATTTCAGCAGTTGTTAGGGAATTGAGCTTCCGTATATAAATATACCAGCTTTAAGTTATCGATTGCACCTCAATAGTTAAAGCTGACCAGGCTTCGTTGCAAGGAATTGTGGTGTGATGGAATAACTGACGATTCCGGGTTCTTGTGCCAACAGAAACATTCGTTTAGAAGCCCACGATATAGTAGGGATTCAGGGTGCCAGTCCCCGCACCTACGGTATGGCATACAGTTTGACGAACAAGATATACTTGGGATCCAGGGTTCCTGTCACAAAACTAGTAACATGGGATACAGTTAGCAAAACCTGACATAATAGGGATTCAGGGTTCCTGTCCCAAAACTAGTAACATGGGATACAGTTAGCAAATCCTGATATAATAGGGATTCAGGGTTCCTGTCCCAAAACTAGTAACATGGGATACAGTTAGCAAATCCTGACATAATAGGGATTCAGGGTTCCTGTCCCAAAACTAGTAACATGGGATACAGTTAGCAAATCCTGACATAATAGGGATTCAGGGTTCCTGTCCCAAAACTAGTAACATGGGATACAGTTAGCAAATCCTGACATAATAGGGATTCAGGGTTCCTGTCCCAAAACTAGTAACATGGGATACAGTTAGCAAATCCTGACATAATAGGGATTCAGGGTTCCTGTCCCAAAACTAGTAACATGGGATACAGTTAGCAAATCCTGACATAATAGGGATTCAGGGTTCCTGTCCCAAAACTAGTAACATGGGATACAGTTAGCAAATCCTGACATAATAGGGATTCAGGGTTCCTGTCCCAAAACTAGTAACATGGGATACAGTTAGCAAATCCTGACATAATAGGGATTCAGGGTTCCTCTCCCAAAACTAGTAACATGGGATACAGTTAGCAAATCCTGACATAATAGGGATTCAGGGTTCCTGTCCCAAAACTAGTAACATGGGATACAGTTAGTAAATCCTGACATAATAGGGATTCAGGGTTCCTGTCCCAAAACTAGTAACATGGGATACAGTTAGCAAATCCTGACATAATAGGGATTCAGGGTTCCTGTCCCAAAACTAGTAACATGGGATACAGTTAGCAAATCCTGACATAATAGGGATTCAGGGTTCCTGTCCCAAAACTAGTAACATGGGATACAGTTAGCAAATCCTGACATAATAGGGATTCAGGGTTCCTGTCCCAAAACTAGTAACATGGGATACAGTTAGCAAATCCTGACATAATAGGGATTCAGGGTTCCTGTCCCAAAACTAGTAACATGGGATACAGTTAGCAAATCCTGACATAATAGGGATTCAGGGTTCCTGTCCCAAAACTAGTAACATGGGATACAGTTAGCAAATCCTGACATAATAGGGATTCAGGGTTCATGTCCCAAAACTAGTAACATGGGATACAGTTAGTAAATCCTGACATAATAGGAATTCAGGGTTCCTGTCCCAAAACTAGTAACATGGGATACAGAAAGCAAATCCTGACATAATAGGGATTCAGTGTTCATGTCCCAAAACTAGTAACATGGGATACAGTTAGCAAATCCTGACATAATAGGGATTCAGGGTTCCTGTCCCAAAACTAGTAACATGGGATACAGTTAGCAAATCCTGACATAATAGGGATTCAGGGTTCCTGTCCCAAAACTAGTAACATGGGATACAGTTAGCAAATCCTGACTTAATAGGGATTCAGGGTTCCTGTCCCAAAACTAGTAACATGGGATACAGTTAGCAAATCCTGACATAATAGGGATTCAGGGTTCCTGTCCCAAAACTAGTAACATGGGATACAGTTAGCAAATCCTGACATAATAGGGATTCAGGGTTCCTGTCCCAAAACTAGTAACATGGGATACAGTTAGCAAATCCTGACATAATAGGGATTCAGGGTTCCTGTCCCAAAACTAGTAACATGGGATACAGTTAGCAAATCCTGACATAATAGGGATTCAGGGTTCCTGTCCCAAAACTAGTAACATGGGATACAGTTAGCAAATCCTGACATAATAGGGATTCAGGGTTCCTGTCCCAAAACTAGTAACATGGGATACAGTTAGCAAATCCTGACATAATAGGGATTCAGGGTTCCTGTCCCAAAACTAGTAACATGGGATACAGTTAGCAAATCCTGACTTAATAGGGATTCAGGGTTCCTGTCCCAAAACTAGTAACATGGGATACAGTTAGCAAATCCGGTAATAATAGGGATTCAGGGTTCAGGCTGTGCTTACAGCTAGAAAATCAAGATATACTAGACACATTTTATGTTTTTCAACATAGATTTACCAAGATATTGTTTATCTTCTGAGCTTTCCTATAAGACGAGATATAATCAGATACTTATGATTAATGATTCTTAATCATTTTTTTCCTCTTTCTATTTTGCATTGTCTTAATGTTTGGTGTTTGAACTATTTTCAATACGGAATCAAATATTTAGTGATGGGTTCACAACTGATATATATTACATTGTTTTTTAACACCAATACTTCTTGATAATATAAAATATTAATTGCAAATATTAGAAAGATGTTAAGCTGTAAAATAAGTATTACAAGGTAAAATAGTCTTATCATCTTCCATTATACGAAATCTAATGGTTCGAGAGTAATTTCGATTGTATTCCATGTTAGGAAGTAGCTCAATTTTAAAACTCATTACTCGGTCCTAGGTAAATAGTTGACGAGAATGATCTGGCTAGCCCGAGCCAAGAAATGTCACAGCGCAATTACATGTGACGAAATGACAAGTTGCTGAGGGCTTATCTACCATGTCCCCAGCATCTGCTCACTAATGCTCTCGCCTGAAAAATAAATTGGTTTTCGAATGAGGTCTAAGATAAGTTAAGAAACTGTTCTAATAGATGAAAGGTTGTGGGATCGTAAGAGGCGGCACTTTGGGCCCTGTGTTGTTTCTTTTTCCTTCAGCTTTGTCATTATCGACACGTAACGTTGACAATGCTGTAGCCATTTTTCTCCTTCCATTAACATGCCTCCGATAAGGTTTCGTCAGAAATGAGACTAAAAATTAAGTCTTAATCTCAAATAATTTGTTTGGTCTTTCTCTAAAACCATAACATGATCATTTCGAGGTTCAATAGAAGTATCCCTCAGCTTTAACTACCACTATAATGGAAATATCAATATCAATTTAAAAATTAGGACGATGAAGATATGACTATCTGGTTTCGTAAAAGAATACGATAATTGGAAAAACAACAACCTATTTGTATGACTTTCAGTATCGTTTATGTCATTTCAGTTTTCTTTTTCCTACTCATGAATTACATTGTAATATTTTTACGTAACTATTGTTACGTTAAACAAACCAGAATAATATCGCCGATAGTATAGACATTTTAATATTTCAAATCTAAAGAAAAGATATAAAATGAAATTTGAAAAATAAATATGATATATTTAGTGTTGTTATTGCAATTTGTTATAGCTTTCAGTACATTGTTTATTTGCCACTTTAGGTTTTAACTATAGCACAACGGTTTTACCAGAATATATTTACAAGTAAGGGAATGAGGAAGACCCAAGAAGTCATTTTTCGGAAATTTTGAACGCAATAAATAGGTATTGTGAACTGAAAATCACATAGATTTCCTTCTCTTGCCCAATGAGAGATAGATAAAATTGTAGATTTGGACAGAAACTTGCTACTTCAGGATTATGACTTCATTCTTCTCCAATATTTTACTCCAGACAGATTAGCTAAGGTGGATGATAGGCTTGATAGAATGAAAGGGTTGGGGTGGGAGCTGGATAACATAGGCTTGATAGAAAGTACTGGTTGGGATGGGAGCTGGATAACATAGGCTTGATAGAAAGTACTGGTTGGGATGGGAGCTGGATAACATAGGCTTGATAGAAAGTACTGGTTGGGATGGGAGCTGGATAACATAGGCTTGATAGAAAGTACTGGTTGGGATGGGAGCTGGATAACATAGGCTTGATAGAAAGTACTGGTTGGGATGGGAGCTGGGTAACATAGGCTTGATAGAAAGTACTGGTTGGGATGGGAGCTGGATAACATAGGCTTGATAGAAAGTACTGGTTGGGATGGGAGCTGGGTAACATAGGCCTTATAGAAGGTCCTATTAGCGGTGTGAGGCGGTTGATAGGCTTGATAGAAAGTACTGGTTGGGATGGGAGCTAGGTAGCATAGGCCTTATAGAAGGTCCTATTAGCGGTGTGAGGCGGTTGATAGGCTTGATAGAAAGTACTGGTTGGGATGGGAGCTGGGTAGCATAGGCCTTATAGAAGGTCCTATTAGCGGTGTGAGGCGGTTGATAGGCTTGATAGAAAGTACTGGTTGGGATGGGAGCTAGGTAACATAGGCCTTATAGAAGGTCCTATTAGCGGTGTGAGGCGGTTGATAGGCTTGATAGAAAGTACTGGTTGGGATGGGAGCTAGGTAACATAGGCCTTATAGAAGGTCCTATTAGCGGTGTGAGGCGGTTGATAGGCTTGATAGAAAGTACTGGTTGGGATGGGAGCTAGGTAGCATAGGCCTTATAGAAGGTCCTATTAGCGGTGTGAGGCGGTTGATAGGCTTGATAGAAAGTACTGGTTGGGATGGGAGCTAGGTAGCATAGGCCTTATAGAAGGTCCTATTAGCGGTGTGAGGCGGTTGATAGGCTTGATAGAAAGTACTGGTTGGGATGGGAGCTAGGTAGCATAGGCCTTATAGAAGGTCCTATTAGCGGTGTGAGGCGGTTGATAGGCTTGATAGAAAGTACTGGTTGGGATGGGAGCTAGGTAGCATAGGCCTTATAGAAGGTCCTATTAGCGGTGTGAGGCGGTTGATAGGCTTGATAGAAAGATCTGGTTGGGGTGGGAAGAGGACGCGATAGGGTTGATAGAAGATGCTGGATGATGTGTGAAGAGCTTGATAGGCAGAATAGGCTGGTTGGGGTGGGAAGAGGGCGTTAGGGTTGATAGACAGAAGACGCTGGTTGATATGTGAAGGGCTTGATAGTCAGAAATGCTGGTTGGGGTGGGAAGAGGGCGATAGGCTTGATAGACAGAAGATACTGGTTGGGGTTCGGCGAACTAATTAACTTGACTGAAACATAAAGGATTTTACTGGCATTGTCTTTACAGTAACGGGTCTCAGGCCAAGCACAATATTCTCTCTTGGCATTCTGCTTCTCCTCCTTATCACTACAATAGCCAGGGTTATCACATTAACCATAAGAAGCAACACTTAGGAGAGATCAAGCAACACTGAAATATTCTGCAGCTACCAATAGAGTTTTCTTAGAGCATTTGCTTAAGTTTAATTTATTTGTAATGACTACGAAAACTGAAATCCTTCTTAATTAAGTTGACATATTATTAGGATCCTGGTTATGTTTTGGATCTTATGTATGGTGATAATAGATGTATGCTAACTTATTAAAGGTACGCGCATACTAGTCAAAATATACCGAATCATTTAATATGACTATAGTTTTTAAGGAACAGATGTAGTGTTCCTGCATTCATATTAATAATTAGGTCAATCAACATAATAATGTATAGTTTTTAACATATGTTGGTGTATGTACATACTATTCCACTTTATACATTCAGATATAGGACTTACGCAATACTAAATGACTTCATCACATGATATAATCAATATTTATTGCTTTCATAAATCACTTTTTGCTAGACACACCTAATAGAATTTAACTGCTGATTATGAAGGATAAAAAACAACTATGAGATACCTCATAATATTAAGGTCAAGCAGATAACCCACGATTTTATGTAATGACACAAAAGGAAAGTTAAACATATTGGAAATTATTGGAGTCGATACTTGTATGCTGTCGTGTAACTAAACTTCGGAGCAGGACTGGAAACACTAAGTTGTTGCATGTAATCCATATAACTAGAACTAATGTTCGTGGATATAAGGAAAGCTCATTGGCTATATCTTGAGGTATTGTAGAAGAGGCAGGGGAAATCAACCGTCTATTGAACTTGCAGGGGAATTCTATATTCCTTAGATCTTGACTGTTCTATGAAAAGTGGTTTGCATGTCTATAGTTCTTAGATCTTGATTATTCTATGAAAAGAAGTTTAAACATCTATAGTCCTCAGATCTTGACTATTCTATTAAAAGAGGCGTACATGTCTATAGTTCATAGGTCTTGACTATTCCATGAAAAGAGGTTTACACGTCTATAGTTCTTAGATCTTGATTATTCTATGAAAATAGGTTTGCACGTCTATAGTCCTTAGATGTTGACTATTCTATGAAAAGTGGTTTCCATGTCTATAGTTCTTAGATGTTGACTATTCTATGAAAATTAGCAAAAAATGGATATAATCAATGTTCTATGAAAAGAGGTTTGCACGTCTATAGTTCTTAGATCTTGATTATTCTATGAAAATAGGTTTACACGTCTATAATCCTTAAATCATGACTATTTGAAAAGAGGTTTACACGTCTATACGTCTTAGATCTTGACTATTCTATGAAAAGAGGTTTACACGTCTATACGTCTTAGATCTTTAATGCCATCAAATTCATAGCACAATCGATCTTTCTAATCTGAAAGATTATCTTTCTAAAGTCCTACTTCATAATCGTTTCCCTTTCATTATCACGCCTGCATCGGTTTTAAATAGGAATTCATAGTTTTTAAATAAACTTAATTGTGATTCTAATAAATTGTGAAAATATGAGTTACTTAACTTTAACTATCCTATTGATATAATATGCCTCTAACAATTGAATTATTTGGTCTATCGTCAGATGAAACTACATTTACCAATCGATGGTGGAAAGCCTACAAAGAAGAAAAACCTCAAATGATTTTTAAAACCATTTATATCTTTCGACTAGTTTTGCGTCCATATGACGCCTCATCATTAGAAAATATAATACTATGAGGTTACAGAAAAAACGGCTACATCGTTACATAGGACCTTCCACTAGCTGTGCCAGTCGGTGGCTGGCTAACAAAGTATGGCTGGTCAAGTCAGCTGATTTAGATAGATACGTCACGAAATAAAAATATCTATTTTCCCTAATGAAGTGTAGACTGAATCTTAAAGGATAAATTTATAATTAAACAAAACGTACTTCAGAGTTCCTAATACATTAAAATATATATAAATCTCAAGATTAATCTCTGTTTTCTAATTGATCACCTGTTTTCTATAAGCGAGCCTAGTTTAGAAATAAAAATGGTTTTAATAATCAGTTGAGGTATTATTTTTTGTTACCTGCCACCATTGATTGGATAACACAATAAATGTTTAGGTTATAATGCTGTAGAAAGATTGTTCCTTTGAGAGCTGAAAATTCATATATTTTTCTAATGAAGAGTTGAAGCTGACTTAGGAAAATATATCTTTGGAGAGATATTCTGTAAAATATACTATTCTTTTCTATTTAAAATATTTGTTACTTTCATTTTACAATTAAAACAGATTCAGGAGCTGAAAGCTCACCACGTCTGATATTTTAATCAATATTAACGGGCTTAATCCCGCCAAAAAGGACAAAGTTGGCGCACTGGATTTTGGCATAGTGTTTTGCTCCTTCTTCAACTGGATTCCGTTATGTTGGCAACACATGTATTAATCATCGCGAGATATAAATTAGTTCCCAGGGGATGCCATTCATCAAAGCAATGCCCTCCTGTCTACTCACTCACAATTCCATGACATCTTCTCATCAAAGCAATGTCGATAGTAATTATCTCATCAAAGGAGCTGAAGTCACATTCGCACATCATACAGCTAATTTATATTTAACATCAGATGCTCGCATAAAATATGCACTTGTAGAAAATTAAAATGGAAACAAAATGACGACTAACTATTAAAAATAAAATGGTTAGTTCATGCATGGAATGGCAAAGTGTTTTGCAAGTCGTTTTGACTACAATTGGAACAGAGA
Organism: Riptortus pedestris; assembly: GCA_019009955.1. Lineage (NCBI taxonomy): Eukaryota > Metazoa > Arthropoda > Insecta > Hemiptera > Alydidae > Riptortus > Riptortus pedestris. The sequence goes on along the minus strand of CM032230.1, from coordinate 17,625,770 downwards.
ACTCCTCAAGCAATCTTATTAGTGAGAAGGAAGAAAGAACCTTCTGCAACCATAATATACACACAGACTGTAAGCAGAACCTGTACAAGAGTATTTGTCTTTGAGGTGCATCAAATAGTAAAACACATACTGACTGACAGGTGCATAAAACATTTGCTTTACAATGGACATTAATCCTGCTCAAATCGTATACAGTTGCATTGTTGTTTATGGTCTGTAAAAATCACATCATATGATTCTTTGTACTTTGTGCTACTAAGGCTACTTGGGATGGGTTATCTACAGGACACCACTCTTTTCTAGCCAGGACTAAGGGTTTTATTCAATGAGTTCTTCACTGAACTGACGGCTCTAGGTTTACCACCTGTGATTAAGATTAACACCTTAACTCAACATGGCTGTGGATTGAGCCTATCTATATCCAAATAATTGAAATATAACTGTTATTGATGACGTGTATATTAGAATGGGCATATAATGAAACATTTAGTTAAAGATAATGAAGGAGAGGTGGGGGCCAAGACAGGGATAGAGAAAGCTAGGATCGCAGCTTAATTATGAATTCGCTCCCAAATAAGAAGAGTGAGCGGTCGTGAGGCCCCCCGTGTAAATTGGAGGGGGACAATGGGCCCCCATCGGAATTTCAAATACCCCTCGCCGATATGCAAATGCAGGACGACCCCCCCCCCCTCCCCTCCCCACTCCGACATACTTGACATCGTATAAGGGCATGCTCCAACACGGGCCTCGTGACTCTGGCTTTCCCTGTTTCGGTCGACCTCATGTCGAATTTTAATATACCACCGCTTCTGATATAGCGCTCCGCCCCCTTCCCCTCTAGCACCTACTTTAGATAGACGATAGCGCTACACCTACCCCCACCCTTCCCCTTCCCCACACTCTACCTGGGGGGGGGGGCATTGAGCATAAAATGCAGACAATACCGTCCTTGTTGTCCTCCGGAATAAATGAATCACTAAACTGTGTGAGAACATGTCATTGTGTAAATGAAGTGAATGTTCATGGTTGGAGACGTTTTATTTAAGGTCGGAGCAAAAATCCCATTGTCCCCTCGCCACGACTAGTCATGACTACACTATAACCAGTTATTAAATCGTCAATAAAACTACCTTTCTAACTAACTTAATAGAACCTAATATAGCTTTATCTTCTACATTTAGTTCAATAAAATAAAAATGATGCTTCAGTAAAAACGACAATTTTAAGCAACATCTATAGGGGTGAACATCAGACAGCCACTCTGCAAGGGACGACCATACAGTATCCCTAGATGGCAGAACCTTAGGCAGCCACTGTATGGAAAACCATACAGTCTCCCTAGATAGCGGAACCTCAGATAGCCTCCCTGCACGGGAAAACCATTCTGTGGGTCTCTAGATGACGGAACCTCAGACAGCCTCTCTGCAGGGGAAAACCATACAGAGTCTTTCTAGATGACGGAACCTCAGGCAGCCTCAGTAGGGAAAACCATACAGAGTCTCTCTAGATGACAGAACTTCAGACAGCCTCTGTAGGGAAATCCATACAGAGTCTCTCCAGATGACGGAACCTCAGGCAGCCTCTCTGGAAGGGAAAACCATACAGAGTCTCTCTAGGGAAAACTATACAGTCTTTCTAGAAGGGAGGTTGCCAATGCTTGTGTCATGTATAGAGTATGTCATGTGGTTTCGCCGTGTACAGAAGGTGTGGATGGTTTTGCCGTGTACAGAGTCTGCCTAATGTACAGCAAAATAAAAGCCCCTGTGTATAACTTTGACCAAGTTACGAAATAAAAGGACGTAGGAAGCAGTATAAGGTTTCTAGAATTGATGAGACGCATATCTCTGCTTTTGGGTTGAGTCAACGTGTCTCTTCTTTATGAACGATCATGCTGAACATTTTAAAAATATTTCAAGGAAATGTGCCTGCCCTTGATTACAAGTGATTTTTCTTTATAGATAAACGCCCTAGGAACTATTGGAATTCCAATTCTTCTATTTTCAATTTATAAGTCTTTGAAGACTAGAAATAAACTATTCAAATATTGATTAATGGGAGAGATAGAGAGTGAGAAGAGAGGCGGTTATTGTCTTTGACTAGAACAATTGGTGTGAAAGGAAGCCGTGACAATAACTAGAAGAGGCTATTGAACCGCTCCAATCAGATAATGGTCCATATTGTCCTGCCTATTAGTCCTAGAGGAACATATTAACGCCTTGACGACAGGGCAATGGACCCACAATAACAAATACAATATTTTAACGAAAGAATGATATAACTCTTGAAGTGGAAGGTGTCCGCACCTCATAAGCAAATATGCCTATGTTAATTAACGAGAAGGCAGTGCTTGAGGATCTCATTCAAGAATTATTATATAAGTTAAACCGACTGCAACTTACGATTTAATTGCAACTTAAGTAGGTAAGAGCATTTTCTATATTGAAGGTACGATTAAGATATATTAAGTCAGCTGACCTGTTGAATATGATTAGATCAAGTTTATAACTGTTACCCCTGCATGAGGAGCCATAGTACGGCAGCTGAAGCCGTCATCTTACAAGGTATGCGATAGTTGGTTAAGAGGTGCTGCTTTCTCGCTTACATGTGTGGCATAGGTATATAGATAAATAAGAGAACTTGGTATATTACTCTCAGAAAGACATCCAGCTTTGTCTGATTATAACCAGTCATCCCGTTGAGTCTATATCTGTTATAATAATGCTATTTCAGGGGGTTTTGAGCACAAAAGTGACATCTGTCAGAAGCTGGTGTAATTGGCACCAATTAATTAATCTAACTTGATGATCAAGCAAAGGCCTATCTATGTTCTATGAATTTAATAACTTTCCATAGTAGCACAAATGTTTGAATTGGACTTGAGGAATGCTTTTGGATAGGTATTTCTCCCGAAATGTTAGACGGTAGAGGAACGAATTGATCCTGAATATAGTCATGATATTTATTTTGAAAAATGTTAAGAATGACATAATTCTTGACACTATTATGTTACCTATTGTCGAAGATTAACTTGAAATATAGTTTGAAGAGGAAATAATGAAGATGAGTGGTGCCAGATAAAGATAGGGACATATAGAGGGCGAGAGAGAGAGAGAGAGAGAGAGAGAGAGAGAGAGAGAGAGAGAGAGAGAGAGAGAGAGAGAGAGAGAGAGAGAGAGAGAGAGAGAGAGAGAGAGGAGTAACAATTTTGAAAAAGTAATCCCGAGGGTTTATGGTTTAGAAGATTAGCCGCGGGTTAAATGTTTCTATGGGAACGAGCGGACCAGTAAATAACATTTGGAGTCGCAGAGCTAGGTTTGTCCCGGCGGTGGAGTTATTGCAAAAACTAGTTTCCGTGGAGGAATGTAAACGCGGCTTTGCCTGCAGTTAAGTTTGCGTCATCTATTTTCTTAAAATTACCTGGGCAAGGCTTTCAAATACCACTATAGTCGGAGAAAGCTCTATTCTGTAAATAGAAGGATTATCTCCATCTCTTCTTTTATGATTGATAATGAAATAATTTATTACAATTATTTCAGGAAATAAAAATATGTAAACTAAGTAAAGAAATAATAGTTATTTATTATACAAGTGACGAAAGTAGATCATTTTACAACTCGAGTGAAACGTTTACCCACACGAGCGAAGCGAGTGTGGTAATTTCACGAGAGTTGTAAATTCTACTTTCGTCACGAGTGTAATATTAAATTTTTTCTGTAATCGTGTAATACATGATCAGATCTAACCAGAATATGAACAAAATTAGGATGTTGTGAAGATTATGGTATGTTGTTGGTAGGTTATAAGCATGGTTGTGAAAGGTTATAAGCATAGTTATAAAACAACTAGTGATGATTGTGAAGTAGTACAGTTATAAACAAGTGCAGGTTATAAACAAGGAAGGTAATTATTATTATATTTAAATTTTATTAAATTTTTATTGATTATTTCCACCAATAATTCATTCACATTTCAATTTATTTTGTTAAAATAAATTCTTACAATGTTAAAAAACATTTAAAAGCATTTAATTTCCAACTTCAAATTATTTTTTAATTTATACTTATTACTAATTAAGAAGGCAATTCACTTTCTTCACTTGTGAAGAAAGTGATTACTTTCTTCACTCTATTGCAAAATGTTTCACTTTCTTCACTCATTTCAGTTTAGTAATGTTACCATTATTCAACGATTACAGAAAAAATATATTAATCGCATACAGTCTTGAAGCTTCATCTGATTGTCTACAAAAGGCAATGCGAGTTTATTATCTTTGATTTCTATTAACTATCCATGGCCCACTAGAAAATTAAATTAAGGAATATTATCATTCTAGATCTACCTAACATTGTGATTTCTATGTAAACGAATATTAAATATGATATAGCGTTACAAGATTAGGTGAGATAATTTGGCAGAGTACAGCTACTCTATTTTGTTTTTCTGTTAGTGCGAAAAGCTACCAGGAACATGTACCAGTCGGTTCTTTTCCAGGATTCACTGAGATAAATTAATTCGAGAAATGGAGTCTGTGGGAAGAGTTTGGGTCAGGACAGAGAGCATTGACGAATCGGCTGAAACTACTTTGCCTTCCATGGGCGGGGCCAGGGACGTTGCTTTGGGAAATATCTGCAGGTTTGAGTTTGTTAGATCCAACCGTTATGTATGGAGCAATTCCAACGCACAGCACCAGATAAACAGAAAAAACTATGGTGCCACAATTGTAACGGACTAGTGGCTTCCGAAGGACGTACAATCTTACTGCCAGAGAAAGATAGTTTATAAATAATTGCTCAGGGAGCTTTGGAGTTTCAAATGTTGAAATAAATAAAGAAGACGACTTTCAGTTTGCTCTTCTAAACTATGTCATTTTTATAACCCTCTGGCGAATTAACTCACTAAGCATTTCAATATCGGGAAGGTCTTCAAATTCATCGCAGGAGAAAACTCCCATTGAATATGAACACTGAATTCAGTGTGCTATGTGGTTCAACATTAGAATATGAAAAAAAAAAAAACATTTTCAGTTTTAACGGTCTACTAGCAGTTAAGTCATTCGGACCATCTTGACCATTCGGAACATTATCTCGTTTGAAAAAGTACAGGCCCACTTACTGAGTTTTAAAAGGATTGATTTTGGAAACATATTTCCCTGTTTGTAACGTTTTAAAGGGTAGATTTAATCTCTTCATTAGACTCATACCAGTTTTTGTTTTGTTTTCTGTGTACATCTTCAATTGAAATAGTATGTAAAACATTTTTAAAAGCGGTAAATGTTGGTATAGATGAAAATGTCAAGATGGCTAGGCGTTAGTGGATGGTGAGGGGAGATAGTTGGTCCTTAGAGGGTTGGAGAATCGATTCAAATCTATACAATAGAGATGGAGGAATGCATAGAGGTTGGATCTAGGGTCGTGAGCTATATCTCTATGGAGCTATAGGCCAATCACGCTCCCCATATTCACCATACGACATATTCCTTCCTAACACCAAGCACACATTCTAACACACAACATATTCACAGGAACCGATCTACGTCAAAGAAGCATAAATCAAGCGGCTGGGAAGAAATAATTTCTATTTGCATAACACGCCTCAACTTGATGGCCGAAGGTTACCGGTTCTCTGACACAGTTTGTCTTTCTTTAATAATTCAATTCTCATTGATTTCAATTTTTATTCCTCACCTTATTCACTCCTAATGAGTTTATCAAGGAGGATCAATTAAATACATTGAACTTAAATCAAAATAAACAACACGATAGAAACACTGCAGGAATATTCAAGCATCGTTGCACATGCCTATTGCACTCTGTGAATGCATTAATACCATTACAGTCACCCGCAGTATTGCTTGAAACTTGAACAGACCATTACAGTTTTAGTAGTACGACAATTTAACTGAGTTGTATCTTATGTACAACTACTAAAATGATGTAATTACAGGCTTTATTTTCGTAAAATAATCTACAATTTAGGACTTATTCTGAATTGAGTGAAGAAAGCAAATGTTTGCAAGAGTGATTGAGATGTTAGAGCACCAAGTAAACAAGTTACTTCTGCATTTCAAAATAAACAATGACATTTGAGAATTATATTCAGAGCGTTTAGATTCGTAATTAAAGTCCAAAATTTAATTCGACGCGCATACCTTTCATATTAAATTTAAAGAAAGGAAACATACAGTTACGAAAGAATTAAAGAGATGAATTAGAATGGGCTAGAATTGAGAGGAGTATGGAGGCGCCGGTGGCCGTGCGGGTTAAGGCGTGGGTACACCTACCGCTATCGTCAGCAAGCTGAAGGCAAAAATAGGTGCAGGTTCGATCCCTGCCAATGGATAACATAAGTTCACGAATTCACTCTACGAGAGCGCGCTAGTGTCTTATTGCTTGTGGATCAGCCAGAGTCTAAGGAAAATATACGTCTGACAGCCCCTCGGGATGATGACTCGATTATGAAATCCCTCCCACAAGTAGTCTGACATTGGGTTAACTGATCATATGGTGCAACTGGAGAGAACTCATTCCAGGTCCTCCTCGGCTAACGAGGATATACGTCGAGCTGATTATTCACTACTCTGACCTCGAATCTCACGTGGGGGTGGCTAAAGAACTATAAAGTTTAAAATGCCAACTGGCTAAAGGTCTATAATGCCAACTGAAAACAAATAAATGAGGCGCCTCAATACCATACTGGTAGTAGTTGAATTAGAGAAATTGCCGTATAACACTAAATATGATTTTTTTAAAAAAAGGAAGTGTATGAGCTTACCTGACTGAGTGGCTTTGACAGATCCAACAAGAGTATTGGGCTGTGCATCTTCCCTGACTGCCAAGGAGTACCTGGTCCTGAGGAACTGTGGAGGCGGTGAGTGAGGATCTTGGAGGGAGATGTATACCTCCGCCTGGTGCCTGGCAGACAGCCCGCCCCCATCTGTAGCCCCTACCGTCAGCCTGTAGCTCCGTCTCTGCCCACCTACAGGCCGCGCTAGGGACAGCTCCCCGCTGTTCGAGTCCAGTCGGAACAGGCCGTCCGAGTTGCCGGAGGTGATCCTGTAGCTCAGCTTACCATAGTCGCCGGAATCACGGTCAGAAGCGGCCACAGAGAGAATGGGGCCTGGGCTACCTCCTTCTGCCAACGAGACGTTGTACTCCCGAGGGTAGAACACTGGCCAATTGTCGTTGACGTCCCTCAGCTGGATCTTGACATTAGCTCGGGTGCTCAGGCCTCCTGCAATTACAATACATAAATCAAAATCTCAATAAATATGAGTATTGAATCAACAATAGACCATGTCCAACCAAACGCAGTTTATCATTCCCACTTTGGTGGCTAAGCCGATGGAGCAAGATCATTCTCAATTTCTTAAAACCCCCATATGACTAAAAGGCGTCGAGGGTCATCGTCTGCCACCACTTCGAAAGGGGTGTCACTGTCGAACACCCTTCGGCAGCAGCCACCAACTTTTTAAGTACAATTATACTAGACACATGTATTACATAATAGGTTAACACATGTACTCCTTTCTCTCTTCAACTATTGTTTTTTGAACCAACTACGTTTCTATGGACGTCAGTACAAATGCTAATCACGAGCCTACATGGTAAAATAACGTTCCTCTAACAATTAAATAATTCGACTACCGTCGGATGAAACTTAGCTTTTCAATGGTGACTACACTTCAATATGGTACCCATCACCAAAATAATAATAATAATACTAAACATATCAGAAAATATCAATTAATCTTATTATAACTGTCATTCTTCCCTTATTTATTTTACCGCTTCTAGAAATCTCCATTCCAACTGGTTCCATTTCAGACCTTATCAAAATTCATCTAAAGCTCTAGGTGAACATTTAATTATAGAATTTGTGAACGACTGTAGAAAAGTTGCAGTGGCTCGAGCTTTAGCAGAATTACAGATTTATTCAATCCAGTATATATACATTTTTTCAAAAAGATTTTCATTTCGTCATCTGGGTAGGATTGATGTACATTTGAAGGAAAGTTCTGAATATAGTGTCAAAAATGCAAGCTCGGAAGCCAATCTCCCTGGGACGGGGGAAAACTTACTGCTTGTTTTTGTTTTGTAGTGTCACTATCAAAGGATAGTAACGACATGGATTCTTTGACAAAAATTTTTAGAAAAAATCCTAACCATATATAAGCCAGAAGGTTAAAGCAATAGAGTGGGATTGAAGACTGGACTGAGGCATACGTTTCTCTCTTCATATGCCTTTCAGACAAAGCCTTCAGGGTTCGAACCTCTGTAATGAATATGATGATTGCAGCCATGATGCAGGACACTGATGTTCCGCAAAAATGATAATTATAATTTAATAGGGCAATGAGCTATTACGAAGTTGCCTGAGTTGCATAGTCAGTGCATGCAAATAAGATGCAGATACTCCACCTTCATTCAGCCGCCTTCGCCTTCAGGCAAACTCCACGCCTTACATAACAAATACAACTCTTGTCTAGAATATAATTGTAATCATAACTTTATTTCTTTAAGTATAGAATTATGGTACATCAATGTCTTAGTCAAACCTAATAGGGGTATTGGAGATGGAGGCTATGCTGCCCCAGAATGGAGCGGTGGTATGATGGGGTATCGATGAGGGAGGCTAGGCTCTCCCAGGATGGAGTGGTTGTATGAATGGGTACAGGAGATGGAGGCAAAGCTGCCCCAGGATGGAGTGGTGGTATGAAGCGGTATCGGAGATAAGGGCTAGGCTCCCCCAAGATGGATTGGTGGTATGAAGTGGTTCTGTATGGAAGCTAGGGTTCCCCAGATTGGAGTGGTTGACTGAATGGAGATCGGAGATGGAGGCTAGGCTGCCCAAGGATGGATTGGTGGTATGAAGCGGCATCGGAGATAAGGGCTAGGCTCCCCCAGGATGGTGTGGTGGTATGAATGGGTATCGGAGATGGAGGCTAGGATGCCCAGGATGGAGTGGTGGTATGAAGCGGCATCGGAGATAAGGGCTAGGCTCCCCCAGGATGGAATGGTGGTGTGAAGGTTATAAAAGAGCCTATATAGATAGACCAAAGCAAATATTCCTCTCTTAGCACCCGAGGCTCTTAGTCCCCTCAATACACGTAGGCAGTTTGTACTTCCTATTACCACTCTACCACCGATATAACCCTCCGAATTGATACTCTAATCGTATTAATGCTTCACTGAATTTAATATTGACTTTTTTATATTGTGTATGCATTGTAAGTCAGGGGCCTGGGACAATTTACATTCATACCTTTAAGACTGATTTGTTTGACATTGAGCTATATGTTCTACTGCGATCTCTCTGTGGCCACAATTGACTCATAATTTTGACTGTTCTCCCCCTCCTTTAATATAGATATTACAGAACAAACGTCCCTCTAGTAACAACGTGTCATAAAGTTTAAAGAATTGCGAACTTTTATGCCTCCTGGAAAGAAGATTCCCAGTATTGAGTCCCTTGCTGGCAGTTAAAAATTTCTCCCTGCATGGAGGTACCCAGTATTTTTTGTTTGTTTGTTGGATATTGGGTAAAGGACATCGCGGTCACCAATGCCCAACACTCAGTAGACTGTATTTGAATACCTCGACTTTGGGAAATCGCTGGCCCTAACCACCCAGTATTGGGACAGTCACTGTCAAACCTTGATCCAGTAGCACGCAGGTAAACATGACACCTGGCGAGGAGGTGCCTAGCCTTGAGGAAGAAGAAGGGTGGTAAACATGCCACCTGGCAAGCAGGTGCCCATCCTTGGGGCAGTAGCTAATGGTAAACATGCCACCTGGCAAGGAGGTGCCCAACCTTGGGACAGTAGCTGACTGGTAAACATGCCATCTGGCAAGGAGGTGCCCAACCTTGGGACAGTAGCTGACTGGTAAACATGCCACCTGGCAAGGAGGTGCCCAGCCTTGGGACAGTAGCTGGCTGGTAAACATGCCATCTGGCGAGGAGGTGCCCAGCCTTGGGACAGTAGTAGGCTGGTAAACATGCCATCTGGCGAGGAGGTGCCCAGCCTTGTGACAGTAGCAGGCTGGTAAACATGCCATCTAGCGAGGAGGTGTCCAGCCTTGGGACAGTAGCAGGCAGGTAAACATGCCATCTGGCAAGGAGGTGCCCAACCTTGGGACAGTAGCTAATGGTAAACATGCCACCTGGCGAGGAGGTGCCCAGCCTTAGGACAGTAGCTGGCTGGTAAACATGCCTCGTGACAAGGAAATGGGGAAGGCGTTGATCTCTCTGAGCCCGAGCGTATGACTAAGACTTGAAGGCCTGCCTGTTATCGCGTTAATGGGATCCTTCAATAAAGCCCATTGCGTCAGATAGTCTTCCCATGTTGTCGCATCAGATGGAAACCTTGAGAGAATGGTCTGGGGCGGATAATGGGGCTAGCCACCTGCTGCATATCTCTGCCACTATCTACCGACGACAATACATCACTAATTACGACGAATTAATCACTTCCCGCCTACGAGTGACACCGCCTTGCAATTAATAGCGCACTCGACGTGGGCTCAAGGAAATCCGCCTCACTCCCCCTTTTACACCTCAATCGCACTATCGCAACACATAATTATTCAATGAGTACATATATGTAAATGGATATTTGTATTGATTGGGAGTTAATTAAATGACAAATAATCGTGCTGCGTTATCAGTGTATGGAATGATGTCATAAAGTGCCATCCGATCTAGAAATTCATTTATTTTAGTTTATGTAATTAAAGGCTCCTCGGTCTATCGGATTAATATCACATTACCATTAGCCGCTATGTACAATAATAAAGCACCTATTGTAAGTTGATAATACGAGCCTCAGAGCACCAAGAGTATTGTAAACCCTAACCCTACCACTCCCTCCCATATACAAGATCAATGTTTAACATTGTCATTATGACTGAGATTTCAGTCCTGGCGCACAAAGAGAACAAAAAATAGCCAATCCCCCACATACATATCAATTTTCTTCTTCTGAAAACAAGCATATAAAGAAGTGTAGTCAATATTACGACAATTATTTGGACTGTTCCTCCGTCAATGGGGTATGGATTTTGAAAAAGAGAAAATCTATGTGAATCTTAGTAGGAACTTCATTATTTATCTTTCCAGTTTATTAAATGGTTTGAGAGTAAACACTTATTAAGAGTTGTATAAATCTGTAAGTAAAAAATTCCACTCCTTTCACCCACGTCTTTTTTATAACCTATATATGAATACATGGCAAGTTGGAAATCAAATTTAGTTCTTAATTAAATTATTGTCCATAAAAATATAAAGGATAGTTATACAACTGCGTAGTGTAGAAAGTATCTTGAATGCTTGTTGATGATGTGGCTGTAATAAAACGCCCATTCATTTTAACGATTATTGCCTCATAAATCTTTGAAGTAGTTTACAACAAAGAACCCCAGTTTTATGTATTTAATTTTAACATTGGTTTAGCAATCAGTTCAAGGACTTTTTTAAAAAAAACATTTCTTTAGTCAGACGCATGAACGGAGGAGGCGAGCAGTATTGAGTTCGTTACAGGCCAGAAAAAATACAGGGGCACAAGAAAAACAGGAGAAAATACAGGTCGACAAAAAATAAAGGGGGCACACAAAAAAATCCAATACAACTAAGAGTTATAGAAGAAAAATATTTTATTATTAGTAATTCGAACCTTAAAGCCTGCCATTTAATAAACAATGATGGAATTCCCATTTGCTAGTGTTTGGCAATAGGCACTTTAAAATCGGCTTTTCATCTCAAAAAAGTACAGTTTCAAGCAATTGAGAAAGTATTAAATATAATATGTCCAAATTTAAACATAAAGGGACATGTTTTACTTCGAATACTTGATGATAAAGGAGGGTTTGTCCATGCATGGTGGCCTCTATTCAAAACATTGAAAAGCTCATGATTGTCCCTCTAACCTTTATGCCATAATTAAAATTTGTTTAAATAGAGGATTGCTGTTTTGAGTACAAGATATACTAGTGTGCGGAAGCTACAAACATTAGATACTCCCCGAGGATCAGGGATATCACCATTATGTGGAATATTATCATGGATCGACTTTTACGAAGAAATCTTCCTCGTAGAGCTGAATTGATAGCCTTTGCTGATGACATACTACCTTTATGAATTGGAAGAAATCCTTAACAGCGCTAAACGCTATTTTAGACTGGACAGACTGACTATATATAAATTGGTAAAATAGGTGGACTGTATATAAATTGGTTGGGTCTACTTATTCAGCTGATTTTATATCGATTATTCAAATACTAAAAAATCGAGTGTGTGTGTGTGTGTGTGTGTGTGTGTGTGTGTGTGTGTGTGTGTGAGAGAGAGAGAGAGAGAGAGAGAGAGAGAGAGAGAGAGAGAGAGAGAGAGAGAGAGAGAGAGTGAGAGAGAGTAGTTATTTTTAGTGAGTAATTCTATTGTGCGAGTTGTTTGACGGCTGTAGTGGGAGTCCATAAACAAGATTCTATAGCTAATGGAGAAGCAGGTTAGGTGTGAATCCAACCCTATTCTCATCCCAGTAGCCAATAACCGTTCTAGTACAAACAACTAGAATATAAATAATTGAACCAACCAACATAAAAATGTTTTTTTTTTGTTCTTGTTCAAATCGAAGAAATAGGGCATTTAGAAGATATAATATTAAAAATAATCAAATATCTCCGTTGTAAAGGGACGGTTCGAAAATTGTTTCATAAACATTGTTGGTGAAAGTTAAATTTTCTATACATTTTTTCTGTAACATGAATATTAACCGAGATATTTTGGTTTTTTTAGTTTCGGGTTACTGTTACTTATTAATGTGGTATGGAGTAGCTGAGTTTTAAAATCCATGAAATAAAGACCACGTAAAAGCTTTTTGGCATCCTTTGTCCTTTTCGTCCATAATTGTAAGCCAGGACCCAAAGAGTAGTTTTGAACCGGAATCAAATGACAAGACTTCTATCTTATTTTTCCACATTTCTGTAGCCATTGGAAAGGGTAGTTGTGCTGGCGTAAGTAACAACTATAGAAGTACGTGAGGTTGGAGAGGGAGGCCTCTCACTAGATGGATTGATGGGTCGAGGCCTATTATGGAAATGACAATTCCCTCTGTTGGAATTGTTGAGCGTAGTCCTGGATTGCTGTCACCATTCCTTTAAATGTCTTCCCGACTTGATTGCTGTCATTATAAAGGCAATGGGGAAAACGAGGCCCGAGGGCGGAACATTTAGTGGGAAAAGCAATAACAGCCCGAACTATTTTCATCAATTTTCCTCGGGGGTAGGGACAAGGGAAGAAAATTCTAGGAAATATTGGCGGGAGTTGGAAAATGAGCGGAGTTTACTGCACTGCCAGCTGAGAACGAGTTAGAGCGATTATGAACTAGCTTGTAAAGAAGTCCATAATCGCTGCGACTCCTCGCAACGGCATAAATGTCAACAAAAAAGAAGAAAAAGATCCGCGGGGCTTTTTAAAGGAGATGATTTCGAATAATGATTATGCCCTGTGCAGTTTTCATTTCTATAGGCCCCGGCCATGCCCTATATTTCATATTTCTCTTTAAGATAGCAATTGCTTTATAAAGCGCCTCCCTTTGGACTCATTTATGGGATAAAAGCAACATTTATAAGAATTATTATACAATAAATTCCAGAATGTCTATTGAAATATTATAAGCAAATATGAAAACATAGGCTTGTGCTCGATTGTTGATAAAGGAACGGAATTGGAGGCTAAATTGGATTTTCGTCAAACTGCTAGCAACCGTGATTCCCAAATATTTGTATTATTTTTGTAATATCAACCTCGATAGTACCATTTTCCAAAGAAAGCCAACTAAAATCGCCCATTTTTCGTCAATTGTGTGACAAAATTGTGTAGGACAAACATTTTATTATTAATTATTGACGTCCACGTTTTGCTGCTATGGCTAATTGGGAAGGAGTATATACAGGTTACCACCCATGTTTAACAGGGGAGGGGGGAGGGCTAAGGATTTTATTTAATGAGTTCGTCATTACATAAATTACTATTAGCCAGAGGAATCGAACTCACCACTCTAGGTTTACAATGTGAGATTAAGGGCAACGCATTAAATCACAAAGGTAATCTGAGTCCCACAAAAATTTTACTAAATTAAATTTGCTACAAGACTAGGTTTATGTTATTTTTCTACCCGACTCATAACAACTAAGGTATATAAATTTTTGTTTTCGTCATGAAAGCTTAAATACAAATGTATTGATTTCAATGCCTCAAAATTTGCTATCACTAGAGAGCTAATAGACAAACAACCCATAATACTTCTACGTGAAGCTTTGAAGAAATTTTTGTGTAATTTTGTCACGTGAGCAAACTCAACAGCAACTTTTTGTAAAGAAATCTCTTTATAATGACAGAAGAACAAATATGTTTAGGATTAAAGCAAAATGGAAGTTGTAGGGATGAAGAAAAATCTTTCTACAATGTAGGTTGTAGGATTTTTGGCACATCCGTGCCATTTTCAGGAGTAAAACATCAAACATGCATTAAAACTCAAACTATATAGGAATGTATTCAGGATATTATGTTACATTCAGTATAGAATATGAATATACTCCCTTGCTGCTCTACATTTTATATTTTAATGCATATTTGGCGGCTTTAGACCTTGAAAATGGCAACAAAGTAAAATCTACATTGTGGGTATACTCGATAACTCCAATTTCCGGCATTCGAAACAAAATGAAAGTTTATTTTTTATTCAGTTATTTTTTAAATGTTGTCTAGTATAGTACTACTGCAGTGTATATGGTAGGATTTTATTTCTCCAGCTCCATCATTAATGGTATTACAAGGTTTTTAATGTTATCGTTATTTATTACCACATTGGTTAAGGCTGATTATCATTCATTTAATCTCCTGTTGTGTTTTAATTTTATAGTGATTTGTATTTGTGTGTGTGTGTGTCTATATATATATATATATATATATATATATATATATATATATATATATATATATATATATATATATATATATATTAACTCCGCATTGTAATTACTCTGGAGGGTGAAACGTTTGCTGTTATAAATAATAAAGAGAGACCTGAAGATCTTTTTTATTGTCTTTAATGGTTCTTGATTTTAATGTTATTTATTAACGTTCACTTTGCTAAGGCTACTATGGCTAATTAGGACGTGTTATCTACAGGTTACCACCTTTATTTAGCTAGGATAGGACTTTATTAAGATTTATTTAATGAGTTCCTCACTAAATAAATTCATTCTTCATCGTCTATACATGAACACCACATCAGGAGTCAAGTCTGTACACTTTAAGACTAAAGTCAGCCCTTGGCCTGGAGGAAGTTTGTTTCTCTAGGCCATGGATTTACTTTGGTTTTAGGTGAAAAAATATTAGTTCTTGCGAGGCGTCGAAGTAATGTACGCGAAACATGTAGAGTTTGAATTAAGTGAATTAAGGAGGATTGTACTTCTATAAATTATGCCTGTGCCTAAGAGTGATATTAAATTCCTCCATTCGAGAATTAAACTCACTACTCTAGCTTTACTAGGTATGTAAGATTAAGCTACAGGGCTAACCTGAGCCCTTCATGGTATAAATCGAAAAGAAAACAGACAGGAAATATATGTTTTTTGTTTTTAAATAGCAACAAAACAAATTACATTTTTATATTGTGAAATATATATTTATCAAAATAGAAGATGATATTTACCTCTGTCAGTGGCGATGATAGGGAACTCGAAGACTTGTCTCGTCTCGAAATCTAGTTGTGAATTGATGCAGACTTCACCAGTATCAGAACGCACTACCAACTCCTCCAGCCTTCCACCCATCGTGTAGTTCACCAGGGCATTCACTCCACAGTCAGGGTCCGTAGCAGAAACCTACAACAAAAAATAGCAGTTATAATAACAAATAGCAAAATTAAAAGATTAAACTTTAACTTAAATGCTAATAAACCAACTTTCATCGTATTCTAAATTAGCTGTGTTATCCGACATTGTTGGTTACAAATAGAAATGGTTTCCTTTGGAAATATAAAGACTGGATACACAGGTTCATTCCATTATAGTCACCAATATCACAAATTCCCTTATCAAGAGCAATACAAGTGCTGTTATTCATTTGGTTTATCCTAGATAAAAGCATTTAGAAAAATTTATGATTAGCATGTATCTGGAAACTAATTGATATAAAAATGATTTTGTGCGGAAATATAAATATTAAAAACCACCGAAACACTAAATAATCCATTTATTGCCTCCAAATTAGTCAGTTAGTTTTGAGCATGAAGCTTGGAATGTCTGTTGGACGAATATAGACGAATTTATTTTCGGTCTTAAGATTAAATAAATCTAAAATCATGTCTAAATGAAACAACTGTATTATCTTAGCTTATTGAGTGATGAACTAATTACATAAAATCCTTTGTCCCACCCTGGCTAGAAAACGGTGGTAAACTGCAGATAACCTCTCCCAATTAGCCATGGTTGCAAAAAGTGGGTTTTAATGAATAATAATAATATTATCTTTGCATCCGGAGAAAACAGAGAAGAATTTATGAGATGTTAAGTAAGAAACCGCTCATATTAACCATAGTCACTTTCTTAATAAATGTACAAAAAATTCATCAATTTTTATGAAACAAGGAATAAAGGTTTTAGGTTTGAAATATAGGTTTTTAAAGACCTATATTTCAATCCTAGCTCAGCGCCCGGGCTGACGGAAGTTAAAATTCATAAACGTAAAACCAAAATATTAGTCTAAACGTAAGTGTTATTTTTTTAAATTGTTTCGATAAAACCAATACGAAGCCATTGATGAATATGTATTTTCACGTCGAAGTAAACCATTCCTTCTAGTTGAAAATTCCAATTCTCACATTGCCTATGTTGTACCTTGGGATTGTCTCACAAATGAGAAAGTCCATAGAAATCCTCCCAGCCGTTTTTGAGTAATTGAATAACAAACGGGTGGACAGACTGGCAGACAAGATTTTAAACTTGGTGCCATTGTTCTTAGAATGGAAACGTGGAAACAACATTGATCCCTGTCTAATTTATATAGAAAATAAGAAAAACCCTAGACAATTATATATACACATACACACAAGTGCACACACACACACACATGTAATGCATAGATTGTGAGAGCTGACCTTCCTGCCAAAAATATTATTTAGCCTATGGCTTGATTTTTAAAATGTGAAAGAGTGTAGACACTTAAAATGCGTGAGGGAAAAAGTAAATGTGTATGTGCCCGAATTAAAGAAATTATTTTTCTGTCCTATAATGGTCCAAAAAACATTTACATATATCAGGAGGTCTTTAAAAGAAACTATTTGCTAGAAGGGTGTGGTATTTTACCTGCTTGGCGTTACACCTGTCAACATATCTACATTACAATTTGTTATTATCCAACTTAAAACAAGGCTGTCTTTACACAGACGATAGCTAGAGAGACAGGCAGGTTTTCCTCGTAGTACTCGATCATAAACAGTACATTAAGGACTGTGATTTGACACTAATTATTATTATTTGTTTTTTTATCTGAGACGCAACATTTTACACTAATATATATATATATATATATATATATATATATATATATTTTATGAGATATAAAATATATATGAAAAACCGCTAATGACGCAGCCCCTGCGTGAGGGGGCTTTATCTTAGCCATGTTTGTTTGGGAATGCACCCACTGGCAAGCCTATATTTGTTCTGAGTGTAACAGCAATTCGATTTTGAATTATCTCATATTTACTTGGGGGAGGGGGGGGTGTTTGCTGTAGAAGAGCCGAGACCTGATGGCTGATGTGTTTGGAGAGGACATTACAGCCCCCTTCATCTCGCCGCCTCTCTGGCCGCACTTCCCTCTTTTTCAAGGGGGATTCAAATGTTCTTCCAAACTATATAGTTGATCCGAATCTGTCGAAGATTTCTCACTTGTTGGAATATGGCGCGTTAATGATCTCATCTCCCCGTCTATTCTCTATTTCTCTCCTTAAAGACTATGTAAAAGAAAATTAAAATGTAACCAGGACAAGTGATATTTGAAGAGTAAGGCATAAAAGTAGAAGGGGAGGCTTACTATCCGCTGGAACCATAAAATTTCAAATTACTCAGGTAATATACCAGTCAGGTAATATTCCAGTCAGCGAAAACATGTGTAACACAATAGTTTTAGAAAAGGTCGTACTCATGACGGAATTTTTGAAATTTTTCTTCAAATGTCCATCGATCCTACCTAGTAGATGTCGAAAATGAGGTCCGTTCAAAACTGTACATATATACATATATATATATATATATATATATATATTTGTCTGTTACCGCTTTTACGGTCGCAATTTTAGTTTGATCGTTACCAAACTCGATATTTAATGGCTGAAATCGGACCAGTGGGAGGGAGGGTTTAGGGGGGATTTTCGAAAATTCGAAAAGTCGGATCAAAAAAGTGTATAGAACCAATCTTATTGCAAATTAAAGTTATTGTAAATATTGTTCGATGCATTTATTTTCTATCTTGAATATTAACCGAGATATTTGCATTTTATTAATTGTACCGGACGAAATGATATCGGCTAACTTCGGGTCTAGTCGTACGTCTCCGTCAAAAGCTCGAGCGGCCTTTTCTTTAACTACTCTACTCTCGTGAAACTTCTCTATTGTAAAACTTCACGTGGGAAATCTGCTTAGTTTTCGCAGCCCCTAAGTGACGGACTTTTTTATCTACAAGATTCGTTATATAAATATGACTCATAATAATACAGGGTGTTTTAAAAATAATATACGTATTACAGTTTTGTCCAAACTATCGATCGCTGTGCCTCGGCTCGGCTATTGGAGAAAATAATGCATAGTGTAGTTTATATTTTAGCCACTAGATGTCAGTTGTCTTCTGGTTTGCTTGGTAACCGTCACATTTTGACATCACTCATACTCATAGAGGTATTTCGAATTTCTAGTTTTCCCCATCGGACGCGATTTTCGAAAAATCTTCACAAATGTCCATCGATCCTACCTAGGGGATGACGAAAATGATTTCCCTTCAAACAATTTATATACACATGTCTGTTACCGCTCTAGCGGTGGGTTTTTGGTTTATCGTTATCAAAATATATAAGCGTTTCATGCAAAACTAAAGATCATGCTCGTTAAAGTCGATAATATTAATGTACGAATTACTCAAATTAATATGAGTTAAGAAAAAATGGATAGACTAACAACTGTAGAGTACCAAAACTTTAACAAGATTTTTCTGGTTTTCAGTCCTAATATGTCGTGAGATTAGATCATTAGTGTGTCTTAGCAGCAAGAGGGAAATCTGCCTTGTTTACGCAGCGTCTGTGAGACGGACATTTTAATAGTTATTCAGTTAATATTCAGTTCATAGTACGCAATTTTGCTGGTCCACTAGGCTTGTCATCTATGTCTTGTAGTACGTCCATTTGTTCATATTCAATTCTTT
Source organism: Riptortus pedestris (assembly GCA_019009955.1). Taxonomy (NCBI): domain Eukaryota; kingdom Metazoa; phylum Arthropoda; class Insecta; order Hemiptera; family Alydidae; genus Riptortus; species Riptortus pedestris. Next base: position 17,606,297 of record CM032230.1, on the reverse strand, counting down.
CAGCTGTTATCATATAATTCAGTCCTAAGTATTCATGTCCTAGTAACCAATTTATTTTTTAGCTGACTTCCCTTGTTTAAATATCACGCTATGTGTGAATGAACACTAGGATGCAAAGGAGAAGCAGACAGCGATCCTAGACAATGGGGCAAACTGATAAATAAAGAAAGAGGAAGATTGCTCTGAAGGAAGATGGTTAGGGCCGAGGTGTAACCGCACCCCTAACCACTTTACGGTTGAGCAAAATAAGTGCGGTCTCCCAACAGCTGTCTCTTTCTTCCCTCGGTCTCAGGAGAACCATCTCAGGTTTTATCACAGGTTCTATCGACCAACAAGTAGAACGAACATCAGACCTATACTCCTTCATACAGAAAAACAAAATTCAAAATCTATCCATTATTTCGAGTAAAACCGAAAGATTTTGCATTACCAATCTTGTTGTTAACCCAATAGTTCCAGTATATGTTAGTTCTCGAATGTTAAATGAGATAATTGTATTTTTTTAGTTCAGAATTTACTGTAAAGCCCATGCCTACATAACATGTCACTTCCAGCACCTCAGCAATAAAATATCTTACGTCCATTTTTATTTTAATTCCTGTATACATAGCATTATTATTACAAGACAAATGGAGAATAGATAGTGTCACACTCGAAGCGTGCCCAGTACATAGAAATCTGACTTGGAGATAAGGAAGAATAGAATACCGCTAATGTTTCTGTTATTAATTTAAGAATAAAAAAAATGTTACTTATCCCATTTTGTTAATAGCTCATTATTTATTCTTTGATGAGCTCCACAACGAGATCAAGTGATATTGACTAGGCTTAGAATAAGAATTCACCACTTACACACTCATACCTCATAAACTATTTGCACTCACTATAACTCAACACTGACCATTAAACATCTGCTCACTGACTGCAGACTACGAGAAAAGCTACACTTATCGACACCTACGACTTGTACGAAATATTAACAGAAGGTAGCCCACATATTAATGCACTTCTTAATTACTTGAAAAAAATTAACATTTACTAAAGGCGTTATATAGTATGTCAATACCTTCACAGAAAGATACCTAGGGTTCTGGGCGGGATGCAATAGGTAAGGCATTTGATTCGAAACTGAAAGGAACTGGCCTTCATAGAAATACCTAGGATTCTAGGACGGGGCGTAACAGGCCTTGCATTGGATTCGAAGTTAAAGGGAACTGGATATGCTACCTTCATAGATAAACCTAGGATTGTGGGGCGGGACGTAACAGGCCATGCAATTGATCCGAAGCTGAAAGGAACTAGATATGCTACCTTCGTAGATAAACCTAGGATTGTGGGGCGTGGCGTACATAATAGGGCATTCATTTGATCCGAAGCTGAAAGGAACTAGATATGCTACCTTCGTAGATAAACCTAGGATTGTGGGGCGGGACGTAGCAGGCCATGCATTTGATTTGAAGCTGATGAGAGCTGGATATGTCAACTTCACAGATAAACCTAGGATTGTGGGGCGGGACGTAACTGACCGTGCATCTGATTGGAAGATGAAGGGAACTGGATATGCTACCTTCACAGAGATACCTAGGATTGAGGGGCGTGGCGTACATAATAGGGCATTCATTTGATCCGAAGCTGAAGGGAACTGGATATGCTACCTTCACAGAGATACCTAGGATTGTGGGATAGGCAGCGAATGCAAGTCAATTAACATAGCCGCTCCCAACTAACTAATTGAGGCAAACAAAGACTATCTAATTAAATAAAAGATAATAGATAGGCTAGTATATGGGGCTTAGGTTCGTGCTTGGGCAGCGTGCTTCGTTAAGTCCTTCTCATTAGAGCCTCCATCCTTGTAAGTCCCCGAAGTTGGCTCAGGAAAAAATAAAACCGAGACCATCAGAGGGTTTCATCTCGCCACGATTCTCCCAGGATAATTACTGCTTTTAACACAAAATTACTGCAGGCTTCCTCAATAGAAGCATTGGCTTTTGCAATTTCCTACCTCTATATGCATTATATTGCAATATGCATAAAACTTCATTAAGTCGTCATTATATTCTGGAATGGGTCTGGGTATTTGACATGGGCCCATTTAATCAAAAATTCTCTAACTTCTCCATTAATCTAAAGGCCTGCCTTGTAATTTGCAATAAATGGAGTAGTGGGTTCGATTCCCACAAATAAAATCTCTGATCCCACTCTCGGTCTAATAGAATATAAACATAAATGACTCTATAATTGACCATAACAGCAATCATTTATTTATGTAACATAATTTTACAACGATGGTGATTTAGCTTATATAAAAAGTACAACGGAAAATACAAATATTAGGGTATAAAGAATTTGACAAAAAGCATAATATAAATAATAATAACTGTGAATGTTATAAAAGTTTTAAGCAAAACTCCTACAAAAAGGCATTGAAAAAAAAAGGAAAAAACTGTTTTCAAAATTAACATTTTTACCTATCTGAAGAAACTTCATAAAGTAGACGTTAATCAAAATTATGACTTCATTATAAAGTATTTCAAAAGTAATTACAGCATAAAGTAGACATTAATGAAAATTATGATTCCATTATAAAATATTTAAAGAGTCATTAAATTCATATATTTATTAAATTCATATATGAACCTTTTGTTTCATATCGGCGTTGAAGAACAATGGTGTAACTGCAAATGAGTGTCTAATTGAGTTTTAATTTTTAATGCTTAATGATACCACAAAGCCTTAAAGCTTAACAATATCGTTATTGTATTTCGTATTTAAAAGACAAGAAATAAAATGTCAACAGTTCTGCACTATAAAACGAGGAACATTTTGGGGGAGTAATTGATGATGTAATTGATTAAGGGTTGAAAATTAGGATTAAAAATTAATAATGATTTATTCCAAGATCTTTTTGTTTGATCGTTACCAAACTTAGTATTTAAACGTTTTATGTACGTAAGTTTGTTAATGACTGAAATCGGACTAGTGGAATTTATTATTATTATTTATTAACGTCCAATTTTTGCAACTTAGGCTAATCGGGACGAGTTATCTACAGGTTACCACCCTTTTCTACCCAGGGTGGGATTTTAGGACGTTATTTAATAAATTTCGTCACTACATAATTTCCTTTGCCCAGGCAAGAATCGAACTCGCCACTCTAGGTTTGCCATGTGAGATAAAGGTCAACGCTTTAACTCGCATGGCCAACCTGAGCCCCCTTGTGGAATTTAGAGGACAGAATTATGAAAATTCGAAATAACTCTAAATAATTGAGTACAATCAATCTTATTGGAAATGTAATGTTCTATGTTGTCATGTACGTGTTTTCTCTGCATTCAATATTAACAGAGATATTACCATATTATAGTTTTCGGCCATCAGTAAACCCCCACTCCTACAAGTGTCATATTAACTATAAGCTGTTATATCATGAACTACGTTATTCCAAGGTTGAATACAAAATATGGTTTTCATTGAACTATTACTTTGTGAGAGAAAATACCCATCAACTTTCGTAACTCAAGTACTAAGCGAGTTATTTTTACTTTCTTCTATTGTTGTCATACCAGCACGGGTGAATGTGTGTGTGTGTGTGTATGGACTAAATTTTTCAGCGATTTTCGTGTGATATTTGATGAGTCCCTCCCCTGAGTAAGTGAGTTCATACTTAAAATCTCTCATTACCTGCCTGGAGGCGCCGCGAGACAACTCGGCAACTTCAAAGGGTACTTTTGAGAGCCGGAGTAAACATTTTCTACAAACAAATTTAGCCACTCCCCGCCCAACCAAGAACCTCTCCCGCTATAAGGGCAAACTCTAACATATTGAAAAAAAAAAAGTAAGTCAGGCTGCGTAAACTAAGCCGATTTACCACGTACCACAAACTACTAATCTTATTCTCTATTTCCAAAAAAAATTTTAATTGATTACGTTTTTACACAACGTATTTGATATGTCTCATATATAAAATATCTGTTGAAAACAATATTAGATATTTAAGCTTGGAATAGGTTGCTCATAGTTCATGAAGCATCTAACTCTTTAATAAATCTTTTCCATTATTTATCTTTTTATGGAAATTACGTCAAAGGTGATTTGCCCTTTAAAAATTCATAAATTATACATTGTTCAATAACGAAAGTAAAAGTTATAAAATAATTTTTATGAATGAACGCAGTACTAAATCCAAATAATTATAATCAGAAACAGCAGTCAATATTACATCAGGCTTACTCAGAGAAAATGAAATATATATAAAAAAAATAAGGCCAAAAAAATTGGTGATGAGCAAAGTTATTTATAGTGATGAATGATTAATAGGATTAGAATGGCTGAAAATTGTACGTATGTTGTAATGTCCTCTTTGAGAGTAGTTGTTGACACACACACACACACACACACACATCAATCAAAGCATATATGTATTATAAAATCTAGTTGTACACGACAAACTTAATTTTTTATGTTAAATTTTGTATTATATTTGAATTTAGTGAAGTTATAAGAATATGTTGTTAATGTATGTGCTGCCTTCCATTAATAGTTCTTGTAAACCACAAGGGAAGTCCTGATGTTTACAGCATTCTGTCAGCATATGTCTTATCGTCAAGTGATTGTTACAATTTGAGCACGTCGGTCTGTCTGTCTTTGTCGTTAAGTATGATTGTGTCAATTTGGTGTGACCTATTCTAATTCTCGAGAGAACTGCTTCGGCTCACCTAGAGATTCTGAAGCTGTCTTGCCACAAGCTAATAGTGTTATTAATTCTTAGTCGGTTTGCCATGTATCTAAGATGAGTTATTTTGTTTTGTAAATGTATTCAATGAATACGTCTGATTGTTTATATTGAAGTTTTTAAGCTATTTTTCCTCTTTAAGTACGTAGTTTACACTCTGTCCTAAGTTTCCGTGTCTTGGCAACCAATAGAATGTAGTGTTTGAAGGGAAGCTAAAGAATCTTTGTAAATGATAATGTGTTTGATTTGTGAAAACTTCTGAGGGCCAATAGAGTTCGGCTCCTAGAATGCTGTAAAAAAAGGCAGTGTTTGCTTGAATGCCTGAACCAACTCCCTTCTCGTTTTTAGACCCATTAATATACCACACAGCGTGTTTCTCTTTTCCATGTAGAAATTCGTTGAATTGTGTTTGGTAATGGAATTTGGATAATGTATCATAATTTTTAAATTTTGTGAGTGTTAAGTCTGTCATGTGTGTATCATATAAGCCAAGGGGGTTTCTCAGTTCCTGCTTGAGGACAAATATCAAAGTTGCGGGGATTTAAATTGTGCTTCAACGCCTTATAGCGTATACTTAATAGACGGTTATAAGTTGGTCTCCGTTCTTATAGATCTTCGTACTCATTTTCTAGTGTATTTTCAAAACACAAGGATCTGGGTTCCGATAAATGTAAATGTTTTGCTACTAAATATTTTCTTCTTTTGGCTAGAGAGGGTTCTACCTCAAGATGTCGATTGGGCATGATCTGAATGTACCTAGTGCTAACCCGAATTCTGTATAGTGTTATGCATATTAAGTACTGTGGGCTTGGCAGACTAGTATGCTACTCTACCGTAGTCCAATAGTGACCTTGTGTAACAACGATGTACGTGTTTAGATTAGTTTTCTGTCAGCGCCCCATTTTGTATTGCTTAGAATCCCCATTAGTTGTTACAACTTCTTGCATTTTGAGAGGAGGTAATTTAAGTGGGGCAACCATGTCAAACGTTCGTCAAATTGTATTCCTTAAACAATCAGTGCATTTCTTTTAGGAATTGGAGTTTTGTAAAGTGTTATTATATGTAATGAAAGTACATTAATAAATCTAAGATTAATAAGAAAGCATATCAATAAATTATAAATGCATGTTGAAATATTAAAATATATTTTGAGTGTTTTTAAGATTGTTAACACAATTATTTTATTACATATAATTATTAAGTAGATAGATTTTATAAAGTGTATTCATTGAATTTGAAAATAATTTTATAACGAATTTATTATATATCTATGCTACTTAAAAAATATGTAAAGAAATTATATGTATAATATTAGTAACTATTTTATAGAAAATCAAATATATTTGACGTATATTATCTTTTTTTTTTTTTGTTTATTCAAATGAGTTTCGCAATGACGGCGATTCACTCATCAATCAATATTACTCAAAAAAGGAAAACCGCAAAAACCATAAGAGAAAAGAGATAAAGCGTCTCAAATAAGCAATAGAATACAGTGATTCCTGACCACCATTTATGAAACTGAATGGCCGAAAAGATTAAACAGTTAAAAAAAATAAATAAATAGAAATGTATAAACAATGTTAATGTAAAATAAAAGTGAAGTAATTGTACACTATAGTAGGTTTTATATGTTCACGTTTTTTTAGCAGATTTCCCTTAAGGGAAATGAGCTATTGAGGTCGTACTCAAGACGCGATTTCGAAAAATTTCCTTAAATTTCCATCGATCCTTCCTAGTAGATGACGTTAAAATTATATATTCACTTGTCTGTTACCGCTGTAGCGGTCGTAAATTTTATTTGATGGTGACCAACCCCGTTATTCAAGCGGTACACGAAAAAATACCGCTCACGGGCGGACAGCGAACCAGTGGGGGGGGGGGCGTTTAAAGTGCTTACTTTCAATTATGGTGTTTACATATTAGAACAGTATTTTCATTCAAAAAATATCATCCAAATGTTGGTGGTACGTGGATGATCCTTGGAGCTACCTCTTTTTTGCCCAAAAGAATGGAATATGAGGAATGGAGGAATATGTTATGTCTTGGAAAAAGGTGTAAAAATAAATAGAATGTACTATTATTATGTATTTTTTATACAAAGAAAACTGAAAATAAAGTACAGCAAAATTATTGGTTTTACAAACAGAAAATAACATCATTATAACGAATGACATAAAATACGAAAATAACATTTTTATAACGATTGAAGCTGCATCCTTTTTGTGCCAAATAAAAGAGGTTTTTTTTTTTTTTTTTGGCACAAGAAAGAGTTTATAACTCCCAACAGCTATGGGATGGAGCTACCTCCTTTTTGCAGCAAACCCTTCAATTATTAAGTGTCGGATCGAAAAAAATTATAGAACCTATCTTATTGTAAATGTAATGTTCTATAAATGTTGTTATGCACGGTTTTTCATTATCTTGATTGTTAACCGAGATATTTAGAATTATTAGTTTTCGCCCTCCAGTAAACCCCCCTTCCGATTTATGTCATATTAACAAGACAAATTATGAAGCAGTTTATTTCAAGACTAAATAGCAAAATATTGTTCTCATTAAACCTTTACGTTTTGAGAAAAATGCAAATACGCGACGCACGTGAGAAATCTGCTTAGTTATCGCAGCCTCTGCGTGGCAGACTTTTTTTATGTTTAATGATTGTGTCTACATGTATTGTTGTCTATATATAATTTGAGGAAATGATTCGAAACTCATATGTTGAGCACGACCTCTACAGCTCTTTTCTCTTAAGGGAAGTCTGCTAATTGAGAAATGATTTATGTGTTAAATGGTTTTATATTTTATTTCATAAAATTACAACAAAGAAAGAATCAATTTGTAGGAACAAAACTATAAAATAGTGTTATTGCTATTGACTAGATGGGACGAGGGGGGGGGGAGGGAGTAAGTGTTCCCACAGTAAATTGAGCGTAGCTTGTAAAACTAGCAGTAAAAGGCGTAAAACCTCTCGAAAAATATGCAAATGAGAATACTACTTTGTGTAAGTCCTTGTCGTAAAAGTGTCGCCAAGTGGTTGAGGTTTGTGAGTGGTTGTAACACCGGCCACAGGTGTACATTTACCCGCCCGGAGCTAGTCTAAACAGCTGTTCGCTCTCTCAAATATATCTTGAAAAGAAAATTTACACAAAAGACATTAGGATGATTGTTCGTTAATGTCATGTGCATTTAGTAACTTTTACTGCAAACTATTAATGGCGAACCCTGTTTTTTTTTCTTATTCGCAAAATACCACAATGATTTCATAAGCTCAAGTTATCTTCTTGCTTTTATTAGGGCTGGAATAAGGAAGAAATAAGAAACATCTAATGAAGGATATTTTAGTAATTGGTGTTTGTCCTGTTAACACTTCCTATATAAAACTTATACTCCATAAAATTGTGCATTTTTACTTCCGTGTAAGAAATACAACCAGTATTGTTGTGAAAAATCTCGGTTTTTAGGTTTATTTATTTATTTATTCTTACAATAATCGCATTTCGCGCCTGGGGCGATTTAGCAACGAATCAGTTAAATTCCTATAATCACTTTATCGTATTTACGTATTATATATATATATATATATATATATATATATATATATATATATATTAACTATTAAAACAAATAAATTAAAATTAGTATGTACATAAATAAAATTATAAGGTCAAAACTACCTAAAATATTGCTTATGCCTTCACAATCACACACACACACACACACAGTCAGAAATTGTAACTAGTTAAATCTTGATTTTTATTTTTGATTTTTTTAAAGGATTATCAATATTAACATGTAATTATCCTAAATTTGTGAGTTAGTACCAATGTTTTCTAAATGTTGGAGTATTAAGGGAAACTTGTGGGCTACCTTAAGTATGTCTCGTGAGATCTTATTAGCTCCATGGAAAAATAAAATCATATTAAAGAGATCGCGAAGAAACTAACCACGTTAAAACACGTTAGTCCCGGGATTATGCATCGTCTACACAACGTCTAATAAATAAAGTTTCACTGTTGTTATGTTTTTCAATTTACTATATTTTCAGAATACGTTACTGGTTTGCCTGTCACCTATGATAAATTAAATACAGATTTCAGGACACTGATATAATAGATTACTATATCAAGAAATTTATTAATTTCCAGTATAAAAATAAAATTTTATAAAAAAAATAATACTGTCTTCTGGCACTCTCAAACAAAGTTTCATTGATTAACATTAATTCCTTAGCATATTAACTAATTTAAACTATTCAAAATACTTATTTTCTTTAGATGTATTTTCCATTTCATCGTTCTGAAAACAAATAAACGCTTTTATTCATAATATTTATAATATAATAATTTATTATTTTCTGATGAATTCAACAAGCTAGTCTTCCTAATTGTTCCGTCAGAGGCAAGAATGGACAAGCATTTCTAGGTAGCGTGTACATGTGCGTTTCGACAAGCTCAAAGTTTATTGAGACTCTGCTACTAACTTAGTTCATTACTAATGATAAAAAAAGTTTATTTACAAGCCCTACAATCAGGGATGACAATTATTTAATTTAAAAATGTTCAGTGTTCAAAAATGCAATTAAATATTTAAAATAATTACAATTGCGGCCTACTTAAATGAACGATTGTGAATCCTTTATATCCCACAGACCCCTGATTCTTTTTTCGCCATCGACCCTTGACGGTCAATATCACGGTAACTTTGGGTATCATCGCGTTAGAACTAACCACGATTATCACAGAAGGCCATCAAGCCTGAGATTTAACCAAATATAACAGTTCTTTCAATAAGGTCAGGTTATAGAACTGCTTCCCGAAGCTTATTCAAAGCCTAGCAGGAGGTTCTCCACCATTTCAACTGCATGAATATTAACAGATGCATACGTTTTACTAAGATTTATTGCCAAACTCTCAAACAAGAAATTGCAACTCATACGCAGATACTTTAATTGTCGCTAAGCTTTTTGAACTGAATTTAGGGAAAACATCTTGTAGAAAAGTATAAAAAGTCCGTCACGCGTAAACTAAGCAGATTTCCCTTGCGAAGTTTAGTAATCGATAAATCTACATACTGCTAACACAACACAACTGTGAATAATTACAAACGGAACTAAGAAATGTTTCAGTCAATTTCAATAACCTACCGACAGGAAGCGTTTGAAATGTAAACAAACAGATCAGTCAGCCGTACACCGGAAAGAAAAACAATTACTGAAATATATCGGATTATAACATATTAATTTTATTGAGAACTATTTACTATATCTAGTACTGTAATTAATAATGAGTCAGAATAATTGTTATCTCAATCAATCAAATTTTAGTAATGCAAGACCTTAAGATGAGGGGGCGACACCAGGACATATTTGCATGTATCTTGCATAATAAAGGTCTCTTGAATAACATATTTGGCATTTAAGCTTGAAAGAATCTGGTTTATTATATAATAGAGTATTGTTAATGTAACATGAGTAGAAGTGGGGGTTTGCTGCACACTGAAAACTGAAAAATGCAAATATCTCGGTTAATATTCAAGATAGAGAATAAAGACGTATGACAATAATTATAGTACATTTAATTTGCCAATAAGATTGGATTTATACAATTTTTCGATCCGATGTATAATAACGGAGATATTTCGAATTTTCGAAAATCCTCCCCTCTAAACCCCCCCCCCCCTCCCCCTGGTCCGATTTCAGCCGTTAACGAACTTGATCTTTCTTTTTACATAAAACGACTAAATATCGAGTTTGGTAGCGATTAAACAATAATTGCGACCACTAGAGCGGTAACAGATATATATATATATATATATATATATATATATATATATATATATATATACAGTTTTGAACGGACTTCATTTTCGTCATCTTCTAGATAGGATCGATGGACATTTGAAGAAAAATTTCGAAAAATCTCGTCATAAGTAAGACCTCAATAGCTGATTTCCCTTAAGGGATCTACTACAATCATTTAGTACCCGGAAGTTGGAGTAAGCATATTAGAAATCATAAATTAAATAACTCTTTAGACCGGAAAATAGATTATAAATACAGCCCAGTGTTTAAATTTTTACAATCAAATTAATATTAACGAATTTATTGACGAATATATGTTTTTACGTCGAAGTAAACCCCCACTTTTGAGAATGGTAGAAAAGTATAAAATAGTGCTTGTTAAGAATTCTCCCCCCCATAATATATGTATACACAGTTTTCACTATTCTATTGAGACATTTTTGTATAACAGGTTTCCCTAGAAATCTTCGGCGCCTGGAAGTCAGAAGTCAAAACTTCAAAAATTAATAACCGTCAACAATGTTTTAGGTCTTACGCAATTCCAAATCTAAACACAATTTGATCTTTCCATTTATTTTTGCATACATTCAATATTATTGAAGACATTGACGAATATGTGTTTTGAGAACGAAGCACATCTCAATTCTCGTATATTCTATGTTGTACCTTGGTATAGTTAACTCACTAAGAATTAAGTCCACTTTAGTCTCTTGTGTGATTGAACGTACAGGCGGACAGACAGACAAGATTTTCCATTTTGATGCCATTGTCCTAAGAATGGTATGAAACGTGAAAAACGTTGATCACTTTGATCAGACATACCTTTGAGTTTTATTTATATAGTTAACCTAAACATAACAAAATAGTTTATTATCCCATGTACGTTTATAAAACTGTTTTGCAAAGGTAAAAAAAATACAGTTTTTTTTAAACAAATCTTTATTACATATTTATAGAATCAATTGTAGTCGTAGAAATTGTTGACGGTATTTTCTTTAAAATAAAACAATAGTTTTTGGCAGAGCCCTTATATTGAGTTCTTAAAATTCCCTAAAGAAAGAAATATTTGTTTAAAAAAATGTTGATACAATATACAGAAATATATTATTAATTATGAATGAAGAATAAAAAAAAAATTGTTTCCCATGGCCACTAGCCGGAAAATACTATTTAAGTTGTATTTACGATGAATTATCTCTTTTACTGGCAATAAAGATATACTTTGAGTAATTTTAAAGCCCGAACGTTTTGGGGCTGTTGGTATAATGAGGGAAGAGTTGGTGGTAATTGGTAGGAAATGACTCGCCTAGCATTGTTCAGGAAAGACTTATTCCATAGAGCTATTAAAATAAAAAGCTCCCTAGCTCGTTGGAAGCTAATGCAGTCGCAATTTGTTCTCGGAATGTGGCGATGACATCATCTCACCCCAATATCCCGCCCCTCTCTCCCCTACCAATCCTATTTTCATTTTAGCAGCTTTCCCAAAACGGAAATAAGCTATTGAGATTGTATACATTATATATAGATATATATTTAGAGAGAGAACGAGAGAGTTATATTTGACTGTTAACGCTCTAGGGGTGTTATGTATACTAATGGATTCTCTAGATTAATTTAAACTCAAAATAAATGTTCATAAACCAAATTTTTGGTCGTAGAGAGGAAGAAAAGCCATGGAAATATAAATATTAGGATTGGAACCATTGTGCTTGAAAAAGTGAAGTAGTTTTGTTACCTAGGAAGCATTATCTCTTGAACACAATGATAGTAGATCTGAAGTCGATAGAAGAATAGTACTTGCTAAAGAAGTCATCTAATGCAAATGAAGCGTTTTAACAAATAGCACTTAAGAACGGATGCCAAAATGATGTGTGCTAAGTCTTTCGTATTTAGTGTACTGCTTTACTGGAGCGAATGTTGGACTATCCACAAAAGGGCATATAATAGGTAGGAAGCAATGGAAATGTGGATCCAGCGTTGAATCTTTAGAATAATTTGAACTCAAAAAAAATCTACTTGGAAGATGAGAGAAAGCATAAGTTTTATCAAGGCCATGGAAAAGAGGAGAGAGAAACATCTTCGGCGTATCATAAGGCAGAACGACTTCATTACAAATATATTTGAAGGTATGATTCTTGGGCATAGGGGAAGAGGAAGGCCTAAAAACTCCTATTTTGAAGACATCAAGCATCTTATGGAATTCGGTGAGTATAGTAATATGAAAAGAGCTTCTTCAGATAAAACTCAATAGTTGAAACTACAAGAAGTAGCCTTTAAATCATAATGATGATGATACACTTAATTAAGGTGAATTTCGAAAATGGGAAATATGTCTGTTATCATAAGTCAAATTGAAAATTGGTATAGAACCAATCTTCTTGCAAATGTAATGTCCTCTAAATCGTGTTTTATCACAAATATTAAATGAGATATTTGAATTTTCAGGCTTGAGACAACCCCCACTCCTATTCATGACATACCAACAATTTATTTAACAGTTTATTTCATCTGATACCATAGTCGATATTTAACCATTTCATCCCCAAGGTAGGCTTGATGGGCATTGGAAGCACTTTTTGAAAAAATTGCGTCCCACGTATACCCTCAATAGTAGATATTTCTTTAACGAAATTTACTAAAATTGTTGAAATCGCTTTAGTCCCATTTGCAGAAAAAAAATCAATCTGGAAAAAGGGGTTTTATTTATACTAATCCAACTCAATATTAACCAAGCTAAATTAAAGATCAGGTTCTTTATGATCCGAACTTGGACCAGGAAGGGCGAACATGTTTGCCTTGAATAGCCATGAAACGCCATTGGCTGAGACACGACTTTGGAGGGAGGAATGTTGACGAATTCACAGCAGTATTGATAAATGGTTCCTAATTTTTTCTCAATATATTCAAAATGCTGTGTAGGGCCCGGGGAAACAAATACAAATACAAGTCTAATACTAAGCCCGGAAATCCAACAACTAAACAATATTCAGGTTTCGGCTTAAGTTTTATACTCCTCTGATACAGGGATTTGATACGTGATATAATATTACATCATTTCGTAGAACAACTGTCATCGAACTACACTATTCATCCTAAAAAGCTACACTACCAAATCCAACAAACTACACTATCCATTCCATCGAACTACACTATCCATTCCATTGAACTACACTATCCATTCCATCGAACTACACTATCCATTCCAACAAACTACACTATCCATTCCATCGAACTACACTATCCATTCCATCGAACTACACTATCCATTCCAACAAACTACACTATCCATTCCATCGAACTACACTATCCATTCCATCGAACTACACTATCCATTCCATCGAACTACACTATCCATACCATTGAACTTCACTATCCATTCCATCGAACTACACTATCCATTCCATCGAACTACACTATCCATTCAATTCAACTAAACTATCCATTCCATCGAACTACACAATCATTTCCATCGAACTACACTATCCATTCCATCGAACTACACTATCCATACCATTGAACTTCACTATCCATTCCAACAAACTACACTATCCATTCCATCGAACTACACTATCCATTCCATCGAACTACACTATCTAATCCATCGAACTACACTATCCATTCCATCGAACTACACTATCCATTCCAACAAACTACACTATCAATTCCATTGAACTACACTATCCATTCCATCGAACTACACTATCCATTCCATCAAACTACACTATCCATTCCATTGAACTACACTATCCATTCCAACAAACTACACTATCAATTCCATCAAACTACACTATCCATTCCATTGAACTACACTACCCATTGCAACAAACTACACTATCAATTCCACTGAACTACACTATCCATTCCAACGAACTAAGCTATCCATTCCATCAAACTACAATATCAATTCCATTGAACTACACTATCCATTCCAACAAACTACACTATCCATTCCATCAAACTACACTATCCAATCCAACAAACTACACTATCAATTCCATTGAGCTACACTATCCATTCCAACGAACTACACTACCCATTCCAACAAACTACACTATCCCTTCCAACAAACTACACTATCCATTCCATCAAACTACACTATCCATTCCAACGAACTACACTATCCATTCCAACGAACTACACTACCCATTCCAACAAACTACACTATCCCTTCCAACAAACTACACTATCCATTCCATCAAACTACACTATCCATTCCAACGAACTACACTATCCATTCCATCAATTCATTCTGTAAAATCTATTCATGAGCGCAATTTCTCCCATTTCAACTATAACTGTCGATGGATTTGAGGTTGATAAGGCAGTAGGACAAGTCGTGATGATGTTTGGAAATGTGACATTTCAGGTTTGTTAGGCTGGATGTGATGAAACTGGCGGGATTCTATGATTGATCAATTCTGTCTGTCAAGATTCAATTCATAGTATACGAGCTAATTAAGCTAACTTCTTTAACCTTCTAAAATGGGAATCGTAGTAGTGCTCATAGAGGAATCATGACTGTTAAATTGTTAATGGAGTATGATTTTAAACCATTGCATTAGGAGGGGTGGGTTTTGGATAGAAATGGAATAATTATGAAAGGGATTAAGAAATTAAGAATTGTCTTAAAAGAAAATACTGAAGTTTAACCGAGATGCAGTATACCATTCGCTCAAAACCAATAACTGTGATCATAGTTTTCCCACAAATCTATACAAAATTGAGAGAAAGATAACTCCCCAGTTTAATTTATTTATACCATGGTTTACCTTGTTTATGCCCTAACTTATTGTTTTATCTCATAACACCAACATAACATGATCTAGTGGCGTATTGGTTGGTTGCCTTGTATTGGCTAATGTCATAAGATGATGTATTCCCGTATTATCTACTGGGAGCAGTGAAGTATACAAAATGCACCCTTGAGGAATGGCATAGCCATCTCGAAAAAAATCTAATAAATTCAAAACAAAGGGGCCTGCGATATCTTCCAGCAGTCTGCAGATATTTATACATTGTAATGTAATCTCCTTCGTTCAGGATGGATATTACTTGATCCCTTCTGAGAGTAATTCGACTATAGGCGGAATTTCCGGAGAATGGGTGGAACAACGAGGAAATAATAGGTGTCTTCAGGTCATACACGTTGAACATTGGAGTTCTTGCTCAAGTTGAAGGTTTCTGTCCTGGTTCTGGATAATGTTCTCAATTAGGGGAGATTATTTACTTTAGTTTATTCCAATGCTAGGGTTGTGAAATGAGAGTTCTTTTCATAAATCACGGAATTGAGCAATGGCAAGGTTTTGTTTAAATTTATCAATTTCTGTGAACGGTAATTGCGTAAGAAATTTCTTGACAATTTTGTTGTTCTCATTAATACAACCTTTATACCGAGAAGGTTACTGTCTAGACTATTGTTATTAATTATGTTTATTTATTTTTTTTTCAAAACACAATTAATAGCATATCGACCACTTATCGAATACAGAGGATATTTGATGAGAAAGTTGGAGGTGAGTCCCGAATCTAGGCGCTTGAGAAACATAACAGACAATAGGATTTAGTAGTCATTTATATATTGGACAAGATGTAAATGGAAGAAGGATCTTACCCGAGGAATATAATGACATTATCCATATAACATATTGGAATTCTCGTCACGTAGCTTAGAAAATGAGTCCCGTTAAACGGATTCGTTTGTGTCATCAAATAGGAGAGACACTAGTTAGGCTATCTGTCTTTAGCTGCCGATACAGGAATATGATGTAGAGTAGGACTCCATTATATCCAATCTGGCCCGGGAGGTAGATAGGGGTTGGGCGTGAGTGATGAGGCAGTCCGGGGAGCCGAAATGGCGCACATTACTCAAGGGCCCTGGACCTACGAGGATAAGGAAGATTTAGAGAGCAGCTGGCTAAGTGCAAAGCCCAATTGCATCTGCCCCCGTCCGTCTCTAAATTATTCACCCTGCGTCTTCCCGCCGTGTCTTATGACCATCTCACAGACTTCTGTTTATCTCTCTCTCTCTCTCTTCTCTCTCTCTCTCTCTCTCTCTCTCTCTCTCTCTCTCTCTCTCTCTCTCTCTCTCTCTCTCTCCCTCTCTCCTTTAAGCAATTCCATTAGTCTTTACCTCTCATTGTCACCCCCTCAGCAAAATCCAAGAAACCTATGTCATCTTCTTGTTAAAGGAAAATATTCTTATATCCTTGGTTTGGCTGCTGTGAGGTGCATTTATGATCTATGAATAAAACCGAAGGCGTATCGATGTAGTGCTAATACTTTCTAAAAATCGCATCCTCATCCACAATTAGCCGCCATTTTTCTTTTATTGACACGAGCTTATAACGTTGAGTCTTGAATGAGGTTGCTCTGAATTACTGATTCGTTCCTTTTAGCAGATTTCCCTTAAGGGAAATCAGCTATTGAGGTCGTACTCATGACGCGATTTTCGAAAATTTTCTTCAAATGTCCATCGATCCTACCCAGGAGATGACGAAAATGAGGTCCGTTAAAAATTATATATATATATATATATATATATATATATATATATATATATATATATTTGTCTGTTAACGCTCTAGCGGTCGCAATTTTTGTTTGATCGTTACCAAACTCGATATTTAAACGTTTTATACAAAAAGACAGATCAAGTTCGGTAATGGCTGAAATCGGACCAGTGGGAGGGGGGGGGGCATTTTCGAAAATTCGAAATATCTCCGTTACAATACTCGGATCAAAAAGTTGTATAGAACCAATCTTATTCTAAATTAAATTTACTATAAATATTGGTTTATTCATTTATTCTCTATCTTGAATATTAACCGAGATATTTGCATTTTTATTAAATTTGGGCCGATAACGAAAGACAGTTTCCCACCAAAAGCTAGTTCGGCCCTTTCCCGTAACATTTCGGCTCTCGTATGGAGATTTCTCTATTGTATAACTTCACATGGGAAATCTGCTTAGTTTACGCAGCCCCTGCGTGACGGACTTTTGAACATTCCCGCAGGACTGGTGGAAGGTCCTCGTACTAATCCACCTCTTTCTAGGTTAATTGAGATAAAATAGCACCTTTTTTTTTTGTTGGGAACCTATCAGAAACCATTTTTTGAACCTCCCTCAAACACCACAGGATTTTCTCAAATTTTCATCGATCCTACCTAAGAAATTGCGAAAATGAGGAATATATTTAGGTGTATATATTTGACTGTTAACACTCTAGCGGTTGCATTTTTGGTCGTTTCGTTACCATCTAGAAATATGAGCGTTTCTTGTAAAACTATAAGTTCGTGAAGGGCTGAAATCGGACACAGGGAGGGACGGGGTTTGAGAGGGTGGGAGAATTTCAAAAATTAGAAATATCTCATATATTTTACGTCTGATCGAAAAATTCTTGATGAATCTTGTTGTAAATTTAATGGTCTATACACGTTTTCTCTATCTTGAATATTAACTAAGATTTTTACAGTTTCGGCCCTAACCCACGTGGGGTAAACCCCAACTTTTAAGTCATCGCATTTTAACAATAAACGTACATATCATGAAAGGTCTTATTCCAAGCTAAAATACCCACTAATGTTTTCAACACATCTTTCCTAAATGAGCTAAATGCAAATACGCTGTGCGTTGAAGCCATCAATTAAGATTTTATTGATTGCTCACTTCTGCTCGTAGGATTCCTGATCAACTATGCTCCACCTTGCCTCCAAATATCGTTAATAGTATTGTCCTCTCCCAAACGCTGGTGAGCTTTTTTGCTCAGTTTCCTAGGAAGTATCTTTTCTACCTCACACGTAACTAGGAGTTATCTAACTCCTGTTAGCTTCGTGGAAAGGTTTTTAAAGTGGACTAACTGAATATATGAATACAGTTCTGCTTACAAACCCAGTATTGATTGAAGCTTCCAACACACATAAACTATGAAGCAGAAACGTAGCTGAAAATTGCCATTTTCTCTGTTAAAAATACAAATTATTTCACTAATTTTTTGTAATTGAGACGAAGTTAAAACTAACTGGAATATTAAAAAAAAAGAAGGTTTAGATCTATTCAGCTAGGAGTCAGCAACAAACTCCAAAAAGAAACTTTTATGAAGAATGCAACTATTTTCTATTGCACTGACAGTAGAATCCATTGTTCGTAAGTCCAATAGTATTAGCAGTCATTAGTATTTGTTAGAAAACTGTTAGAATAAAGAACAATGGTTTCAAATATATATATATATATATATATATATATATATATATATATATATATATGTGAGTGTGTGTGTTTAATATTATTTCAGGGAATATTGAAGAACAGTTATGGATTGATGATATCGATTGTGGTTAGGATGTTAAGAAAGACTTCTATGTAAGGAAGGTTGTAAGTGAATAGGAGAGAACCTGTGATAAATGCAATGGGCAAACATGAGGTGGACAATGAAAAAGGATCGAATGTAGGGATCAGGAGAAAGAGAGAGATGCGGAACGGGAGGGAGTGAGAGGGATATTGCCATGTAGGGAATGCAGGGTGACAAGATTTAGGGACTGGCTGGTAATTGGTCCCTCTAATAATTCCCATAGACTTTTGGCGGGCTTTCTCCCAATAAGATGTCATTATTTCCCGCCTGAGGCATTTTTAAATTGCTCGGGGCAACTCCCAAAAGAGATTTGAATATGAGGGCAGGAGCGATGCTCCTCCTATCTCAATCTCTGCCTCCCTCTTTGTCGGCCCTCTGCATTCCTAACCTCAACACCTTATACATTAATCTCTCAAACAGCTCTCTCCCATTCCCTTTAAATAGCCTCTTTTTTAAGCTTCATTTCCGCTGCTTTAATGTCAAACATGATGAGGCGCTTCATTCACATAACTCAAATCAATACTTTTGATATTTCAGCGGGTATCAAATTCCTAAAGCTCATTTATGTCACGGAAAGTGTTTTCAAGTGTAACATTATAAGTGTGTAACGTTAGATTTGTTGACAGTAAGTATAACTACTACTGACGTATAAAATACATCTTTCTCTCTGAACCATAGCTTGAGATCACCTCTTTTTTTTTCATCGAAATGTTCTAAAGACTTAACAGCTGATGTTAACTAAATTTGAGGCTGTATACTCATCCTATTCAGTTTCTATTTGTTGAAATCGTTTTGAAATTCCGAGATACAGTGGGTCTGCTGATTCATCAGCGGATTATCTTGTGGTCCCAACATCTCCCTTTAGTAGCCAATTCAGACTGTATTTTTGACGAGATTTTCCAAAACTTTTGTTAACCAAACGTCCAGCGATCCATTCTAGGAAAATGAGGTCTGTTACAATCTCCAAGAATAAAGCGGGAGAGAACCAATTCCCACGAATAAAGCAGTAGAGCACCGATTCACACGATTGTCTAACCAAATTAAATTCAATCCCACCAAAGTATGGGATGCCCCAAACTATATTAACCTTTCCTACCAGGATGTATCGGCAAGATGGAGTTGACCAGGTTGTACACGGATCTAGGTAATCGTCGGCCGGTGAGAAGCGTAAACAGTTAGACAGCTGATGAATATATGTGTCACAAATAAGCTTCGAAAAGGGCAGTAGCGCTTTGGATCAAAGGGAAGCTCCGTTCTTTCATCGGAGGTAGAGCCATCATCATAAAGAAGGCGGCGCTGCTATAGCAACCAGTTCCAATTAATAGGGGCAGCGAGCCAACTACGTTTCGACTCCTTCTTCCAACATCATCAGCAACGAGCACAATGTTCATCAAAGGAGTCTACGAGCTCTGCCAATGTTAGAAATAGCAGCTCACAAAGTTTCCCTCAAGACCAATAAAAAGGTAAAAATGGCTCTCAGGGAAATATTTAAACATGTCACTGGCAGTATATTTTATATAATTAGATGTTTCACCGACCTAGTTGAAAGAGCGAGACCTCAGCCAACAACTGCAATAATAAACATATTTTACTGCTTCAACCTTTCCATTGCCTCCCAGCTTTATAGATAATATACCTACATCCGCTAATAACCAACGGACCTACTTGCCTCCAATTAATATACACTAGTTCTGTATATTCATCAATGAAGTACATTATATCAAAACGAAAATAGAGTAGTAAAATAAATTACAATTTATTAAAGAGGTTAAAGCATGTATATGAACGATATATCTCTCATAAAGCTTTATTTTATCTGCTTTCAAGGTTTCATGAAGAAATTCTTATAACCCAGAATACGATTTGTATCGGTTGTATTTTCTATCTATCAAGACCAGACAAATGTGCAACCCTTAAACAGCAGCTGAATTTATTTTTGTAAATAATGATATTTATTTTGGTTACAGAATGTAGTACTGACCAGTAGAAGTATGTTAAGAGTGATTGTCGTGCTTTCGATTTTCGTAGCATACAAATCGGAAGAGTATTATTTAAAGAACATATTTCATGTCCATCATCGTAGTCAATAATTTCTTTATTATTAAACGCTAACACAGTCATTTTTTTCCCAAGAAACCAAAGCAGGTTTCTCAGCTTGATTTTTCAAGAAAAAAAGGCTAAGCCATGAAGAACATACTTATTGAACATAAAGTTAAAGGGGTTGTGATTTAGTAGCATTATGGCGACTGAGTACTATATATCAATTTGTGCCAAGCGTGTTGGGTAATAAGGAAAACCTATGTTTATATTATCTCCTCGCTTTATACGATTTATATCGCATTGTTTAATGGTAGAGCTGAAGAACTGTGATTTCTAGAATTCGAAGAGGGATGAAGAATTCTTGTCTCGAGCCTAGTGTGCTCGTCCAGAGGAAATGACCTATCAGATGAAGAAGATTCTTTGACAAGTCCACGCTACAACCATTAATGAAAGCCCAATTCCTCAGGCTGAGTATTTGATATGTTGTCGAACTAAACTTATTTAGTTCTTAGCTGTCTGGACTCCTACAAGTATTGGAGTATGCGATTATGTCTTTCTAGACCTTTTCGATATGTTGGAACACGGCTTGTTTGGATGTTTCAATATAGATGCAATGTAAATTGATAATATAGATATCATTAAATGGATTGTGCGTAAATATGTGGTCTTGTGTAGAGTTTAAGACATATCGTGTGGTTGTGGAGTTCGGGAGTAGGACAGTGGCTGAATATTTAGACGGTAGGAGGAGAGAGGGTAGCCAGGACTGGTTCATTGTATGCATATTGCTTGGTCCGGAGCAGTCTCAGGAGTTGAATCCTCCAATCTGCATCCTGGGAGTCGAGTACTCCTAGATACATGCTTGGAATCGAGTAGCTGGATCCTGGAAGTCCTGGGATCCTAGATGCATCCTGAGAGTCGAGTACTCCTAGATGCATCCTGGGAGTCTAGTTCTCCTAGCTGAATCATTAGAGTCGAGTTTAGCTAGCAGTAGGTCGAGAGTCGAACATTTCTAGATGCATCCAAGGACTCGAGTACTTCTAGATGGATCCTGGGAATCGATTTCACCCATTTAGATCCTGGGAGTTGAGTCCTCCCAGTTGCATCCTGGGAGATACATCCTTCATACTGTCTATAAGAAGGACGTGAGTCCTGGTCTAGGAGACCCTTGACCAGTGTCGCTGACACCACATTGAGTCTCCTGTCCACTTGTCACATTTACTATGGGATCGGTTTGTCCTTATCCTGATCCAATGCTCACTCTGCGACAGGAATACTCCCCCTTCGTCCTGCCGACATTGCTGTTTCAGTCTCCGATCTTGGAATTCAATGACATTACAAAGGCTGTCGACATTGACGAAAGCTAATCAAAGACTGGATCTTATATTCTGTGAACACATATACTTCTTCAGAACATGGAATGGAGGTAAATAAGGCTATAAGTGGCAAGTTACGTTCTCATTTATAGTGTTATACGTTATGGTCCACTTTATATTACTGAGGCCATTGGGACAGGTTGCCACCCTTTTCTAGCCATGGTGGGACTAAGTATTTTATTTAATGAGTTCGTCACTAAATACGTTCCAATTGCCGACACACACGACCAAGTGAGATTAAGACAACGTCTTAACTAACATGGCTAACCTGAGTCTCCGGCAAGTTAAGTGAAATAGAGCATTCGTACTGAAATATTATAGGCAACATGAAACTGATTCTGGATAGTCTTTCTCTAATGGTGATGTTAGAGAAAATTGCATCTTTTCCAAGGAGTCCCACTGTCGAGATTATGGAGTGAGTGAAAGGTTGAACTTGTTAAATAAAACAAAAAATAGAAATACATAATTATAGTGAAGAGCTTTGTTCTCTTCAAATAATTACACAAGCTCCCACGACTTCAAATCGTAAAAACGTCCGTCTATACATATTCCATTATTGGTACTTGTTTTTCCAATATATGTGCCATTGCTTTTCATAAATCCAAGTAATTCATGCTCTGATATTTATAGAAATAAGAATAGAAGTAGCCGGTAGTCTTGACTAGACAGGTTAGGATTCTTTCCGGAAAAGATCTTCTGACAGTTAGGCAAGTAAGATCTCAACATGTGGTAGGAAGGCAGTTTCGTTTATTCCTGAAAAGATCTTCTGGCAGTTAGCAAGTTAAGATATCTACTTGTGGAAGGTAAGCAGGTTAGGTTTTTATTTCTGAGAGAACCTTCTGGAAATGTTATTGGTTCTATTACTTATATAAAACATACAAGAAGAGTCAAGATTTCTGGACAAAGTATTTGAAAGTTATACTGTGGATTGAAGAAGAAGAGACGGGGAGAAGAAAGGAATTCTTTCCTGAAAGAGACCACGGTTTCAACTGCAGGAGTTCTTGAACGTCGCAATGAATGCCAGGTCCACTTACATACATCATATTGGAATGTGATATTCAAACCTATTTTTGTCTGATGATCTTATTGAAGACAATAGCATCATTTCATCGGGCGATGAACTTTTAATATTATGCAATTTTTTCCTCTTATAATGACATTCATAGATAATCTGGATGCATGATAAAAAACATTAATATTATTGTATATATGAGGTTATCCTATCTGTGGGGAATACCAAGGGCTAGTCATTGTCGTGCCTCATCAATCATGGCTACAGTTGTTCGTCATCAGGAGGCCTTATCTCCCAGCACCAACACCTCATCCCTTTAATGGAGTCAAATCTATAATTATTCAAACTGTTCAAATTTCGTTTACTTAATGACCCGAATAAAAATAAATTGTTGATGTGGTCGTGCAACTTTCATTTAAATGAATGGGCGAATGATAGTGCAGAAAGTTCTCAGTAAAATTTGTTGGTTGTATAAAATCTTAATTTATCGACCAAAACGATTTATTTCTCGTGAGAATAAGTTAGTTGATCGCCAAAAATGTAGGATCTTTGATTTCATGGGAGTTGTTCCTTTCGAAACTCCCGGACATTATTCTGACTAGTGTTGGCTTGACATCTGTACCTATGTACTTATTTCGCATAACTCAAAAACGAATTTGCTTATAATGTAGGCACTTCCTATTGCCGTTGCTGTATAAATTAGTTGTGGGCCTCTCCTCTAAATTCAAACTATTATTTGCATTAGGCTTGTTAAAAATAACGTCAACATTTATCTTATTCCTTCTGAGGAATGAGTGACTTATTCTATCTTCCTCTAGCCATATTTTTCCTAACATTTCTTTTAAAAAAAATGTACAGAGAATAACAGTTTAAAGTTTAACTTCGCACAGGAAAGGTAAAAGATTTGCCAAGATCAACTGTGTTTCAAATGAATGAAATAGAGTAACCAACCATGATGGTTTGCCTAATCTCAACCTAAAGATGTCTTGATAGAATTAAATAACACACCATGACAGTAAACCTACAGACATCTTGTTAAAAACGAGTATTAAAACATGAGAGTTTGCCTAATCTAACCTAAAGATGTCTTGATAGAATTAAATAACACACCATGACAGTAAACCTAATGAAATTTGATAGAAATGAGTAATCCAACGTGAGGCTTGGCTTAATCTAAACCTAAAGATGTCTTGATAGAATTAAATAACCGACCATGATAGTTAACCTAAAGACATCATGATAGAAAGGAGTAATCCAACGTGAGGGTTTGCCTAATCTCAACTTAAAGAGGTCATGAAAGAATTTAATAACCGACCATGACAGTTAACCTAAAGAAATTTGATAGAAAAGAGTAATCCAACGTGAGGGTTTGCCTAATCTCAACCTAAAGATGTCTTGATAGAATTAAATAACCGACCATGACAGTTAACCTAAAGAAATTTGATAGAAAAGAGTAATCGAACGTGAGGGTTGGCTTAATCTAAACCTAAAGATGTCTTGATAGAATTAAATAAACGACTATGACAGTTAACCTAGAGAAAGCTTGATGGAAAGGAGTAATCGAACATGAGCATTAGCTTAATCTTAACCTAATGATGTCTTGATAGAATTAAATAACCGACTATGACAGTTAACCTAAAGAAATCTTGATAGAAAGGAGTAACAAACCAAGAGGGTTAACCTGATCTTAACCTGAAGATGTCTTGATAGTGTCAAGTAACCAAACATCCAGCGCCATTTTAACCAAAAGATGTCTCCATAGACGAGTAACCAAACTTGCGGGTTAACTAATTAAAATAAAACTTCAAATACTTGAAGTTTTAAGTGGAGAATGTGCGAGAATACCGCCAGTGTGGGTTTGCTATTTTTGGAGGCTCATTTTTGTTCTATGCATGAATAATATATGAATTATTTTAAGATAGCATGAGGAAGCCATATCGAAATTTGTGAAATGGAAAAGTCTATAAAAGTTGTTAAGTGGTTCCAAGCAGCCTTATCTCCACTCATCCGTCATGGGGCTACTTAAATCCATTTCTCTATAAACAATTCACTCTTTCTCTCCCTCCCTCTCCCTCTCTCTTTCTCTCTCTCTTTCTCTCTCTCTCTCTCTCTCTCTCTCTCTCCTCTCTCTCTCTCTCTCTCTCTGTATCGCGCTTTACCCTTCCCTCAATCGTTCCCTCTCTTTCTCATGCTAATGCCCACCCCACTTATTCTTATTTTTCTACATCTCACCCCCATCCTCTTTCAAAGAGTGCGTGTGTGTGCGTGTGAGAGAGAGTGTGTGTGTGTGTGTGTGTGTGAGAGAGAGAGAGAGAGAGAGAGAGTGAGAGAGAGTTGACAAGGAGGGATGTGGGTATTGGTACCTCTAATAATTTCCATAGTTTTTGGCGGGCTTTCTCCCAATGAAATGTCATTATTTCCTGGCGGTTTAGAATTTTATACTGTTCGGGTCAACATGGTTTTTAAACGAGATCAAAAGTGTTGTAAAGCTATTCTTTCAGTAGATATAAAATAAATAGAATGGTTAATGAAAGGTATTAGCAAGTCTAATTCTAAGTACAAACTATAATTTTAATGTCCTGTTCTGAATGATGTTCCATAGAATCCAGTATTTTTACAATTTTCAAGAATTTTTTTTAAAAATTCAATTTGTTTACATTCTTAAAATAATCTATCATTAATTGAATTAATTCATCTCATGTATTATTCATTACTAGAGTAACTACAACAAAAGTGGCACTCATTATGTTTAATAGAGAGTGGCCTAGAGTATATTTGCCATGATCGTGACATACTAAATATGCCAAGACTTAATGGCTAGATAAGACTCATCCAGATCTATCGGATGCATATCTTATAGTAGGATATCGGAATTGAGGAATTTGGTTAGAGTACTCTTACGTTTTGGAAGTTGTTAGTACTAGTAACGAACATAGGTAGGTGTTAGTACTAGTAATTTATTTACTTATGTATTAGTACTAGTATGAGTAGTATGTGGTGGGCGAGGTTGAGTTACAGCTTGCTTTTACTCTCTATCTAAGCTCTTATATCATCTCCTTAGTTTAGGGCCAACGCTCATTCACATAGAAACATTCATTCAGAACCATTCAGCATTCATTCACAACATAGCTATAGCATATTTCCCTTGTGGAAAATTGGCTTTTGAGATTGTTCTCAATTAGCGATTTTCAAAAAAGCTTTCTTCAAATGTCCATCGATCTTACCAAGGAGATAGGAAAAATGACGTCCGTTCAAAATTATCTTTTACCGCTCAAGTGGTCGCAATTTTTGTTTTATCGTTACCAAACTCGAGATATAAGCGTTTTACGTAAAGCTAAATATCTAGTTTATTAACGACTGAATTGAGGCCAGGAAGTGGCTGAGTTTAGAGAGGGGGAGATTTGGAACATTCAAAATATCTCACATTATTATACGTCAGATCGAGAAATTGTGTAGAACCAAAAGGGATAACTGAGAGAAGCGTACGTTTAGAGAGAAGGAATTTTGAAAAGTAGAAATATCTCCGTTATTGTGAGTTTCACAATCGTATTGTGAGCATTGAAAATGTTGTCGTAAAAGTTTTGTCTCAATCATGAATATTAAAAAGGATATTAAACTTTCAGGGTCCAGTAAACTCTGACTACTAGTTATCGCACTTTAAAAATAAGGGAATATACCAAATCTTGTTTTCAGCAGATTTTTACTAGATGAGATATGTGCAAATACATAGTGTGTTGGCGCCATCAATAAAGATTTTAATTCTTCACCTGGCAAGTTTTTATTTGATCTGAACCGTATTAAACGACCTCGATATTTAACCGTGTTAGCCGTCAACACTACAGATAATAATAGTTAATGGCTGAAATCGGACAGGGAGAAGTGGGTGGGCCGTTTAGAGGGGAATTGAATTCGAAAATTCCTGATATCTCCGTTATTGTGAGTGTGATTGAAAACTGTTATGGATTCAATCTTGATAAACTATTGATGGTCTACAATTGTTGTTGAACATGAACGTACTTTTTTGTTTTTCAGCCTTCAGTAAACCCCCAGTCAGCGTACCATACCGGCGCGTTGGAAATCTGCTTAGTTTACGCAGCCCTTGCATGAGATTGTATACGCACGATTCCTCCTCTTACAACATGTGAAGTATACGTCTACTTATAACTTGTGGTTTGACGATCACTAAAACGTTTTTTGCTTTAATCCATCTTAGTTCACTTTGGTAGTTCTGGCGACCTTAAGCCAGCACAGATGGCAGAACATAGAAGTTTTCAAGATGAGCTATTGTGAATCGTCCATCTGTAATGCAGAAATCTTCAAGTCTTCGGTTCAGTCTCTGTTGAAAGTGGCAAGAACCAAACCTCTCTCTACATATTGCCACTTTTCTCTATTCCGTATCGCTGTTTGATCAACAGCTATTGTCTCATATCCACTTCTCGCTAAGGAGGAATATGGCTCTAATTCGGGACCCCTATACTCCGCAAGTCATCCCTGACGTCATCAGGGACCTACCTCTTCCACTGGTACAAGATACGAAGCTGTTCCGGCAATGGGGCTTATGTCCCGTGGGTGTAGGAGAGATACACCTCCTGCTTAAGTTGCTTTTAACCACTATCTATATTCGCCTCTTTCTTCTCCTTAGATTAGGAGCAAGAGAACACTTATTCATAGCCCCAATATTACTTTACAAGGTGTCGGCGAGGCGCAGCCTGATAACACACGCTTTGGAGGTTGACATCGGACTGCGGCTTTGAAAGATTGGCTAATTTGAATTGAAACAGGCAATGCCCAGGAATAGAATTGGAAAAATAGCGAGATTGATAATGAGGGATCTCTACCACTCTCAAGAGCTTGTTTTCAGCATTCCTACCTTCCTTCTTAATCTATCTCTGCTGAGAATGTACTGCGAATGGAGAAGAATATACTTTCAACAAATGTATATTTTCAATTATATATGCAAACGAATATGTATTCGTCTATTTGAAGACTCAGCACTGTTTGTGGACTGGAAATGACCTAAAATCGGTAAATAAAAAGTGTCATTGAAGAGCTCATAATGCCTATGCAAAACATTTCTCTATTCTGTTGTAATTTTTATAAAACACAAACAACGTGTTTGACGCTTGGAAGTCAAAATTCATTTATGAAAACAAATTGAATTCTAAACATTTTCTCCTATTGAATAAAACGAAGAAGGCATTGAGGAATATTTGTTTTGCCATAGAAGTAACCTCCAGCTCCTTTTTGAATATTCTCAAATAGCCTATGCTGAATCTTTGGATACTCTGAAATATAAAAGTCTACGAAAATCATTCGTACCGTTTTTGAGTGATGGAGCAGACTGACAGACAAGATTTTCAATTTTGAAACGAAACCATTATTTTTAGAATAGTTTGAAAGGCAAAAAAAAAGTTATTTCCAAATTTAAATAGAATATCAGATATACCTCAAGAATATTATTTACGTAGATGATGTGTTATATATTTAGATACCCGATCTAGAAACTTTGTAGCCCAGAAGGAAGTAAAGAATATAATTTATGTTGTCGCTTATGTTTAATTGCAACAGGTTGAAGTGTAAGGCAAATAGTTTAGGTAATATTTTAAGGTGAAGAGTTTCCCAGAGTATGGTGGGATAGGTCACCAACTGGCCCATGGTTCCTGGTGAATAATGCATAAGTCCTGTCTAGAAACGCTTTAGAGTAATGATTAGCAAAGTGATGACATTCAACGGAATAGAATTTTTTTTGTCGTATCTATATTCATACAGTTACAGTGCAGTTGTAAGTAAGTAAATTCCACATTTCTACTGTTGTATGTTAGTTGAATCTACACTCCTAGAGTCAAATGTTAGTTGTTATTGTTATTTATTTATTTACGAACTAAGGAATTTATTCAAAGAGTCCATCACTAAATAAATTTCTATTGCCCCGGGGAATCGAACCCGCCACTCTAGGTCTACTGCGCGAGATCAAGACCCACGCTCTAACCCACTCGGCCAACCTGAGCCCCCCAAAAAAGGTTTGTAGGATCTACATTCCTACAATTGTATGCTGGGTTGGGTCTACATTCCTACAGTTGATTGTTAGTAATACATATCTACATTCCTACAGTTGTACGTTATTTAGATCTACACTCCTAGAATTGAACTTTAGAAAAGATCTACACTCTTACAGTTGTATATAAGTAAATTCTACATTTCTGCAGTTGTATGTTAATAGGATTTACATTCCAAGAGTGGAATGTTAGTAGGATCTACTTTCATACAGGTTCATTTTAGTAGGATTTTCATTCCTACAGTTGCATGTTAACAGGCAGGCTTGATTAGCTCATTTTTGTGATATTGTTAATGCATTAGAAGCATTTCGAAGTCCATTTAAATTGTAGTAGTATATTTAAAACTATAGAAGGCTTTTGTTTAGCTAGGATTGAGTTCAACTTTAGAAAAGATCTACATTCCTACAGTTGTATATAAGTAAATTCTACATTTCTGCAGTTGTATGTTAATAGGATTTACATTCCAAGAGTAGAATGTTAGTAGGATCTACATTCCTACAATTGTATGCAAGAAGATTCTACATTCCAACAGTTGAATGTTAGTAGGAACTACATTTCTACAGTTGCATGCTAGTAGACTCTTCATTCCGATAGTTGTATGTTAATAGAATCTACTTTCCTAGAGTTAATGTTAGTAGGATGTAATTTCCTACAAGACTCTTCATTCCGACACTTGTACGTTGTTAGGATCTACTTTCATACAGTTGCATTTTAGTAGGATTTTCATTCCTACAGTTGCATGTTAGCCGGCAGACTTAACTCATTAGATGTTAGCTCATTTTGGTGATATCGTTAATGCATTAGAAGCATTTCGAAGTCCATTTAAAATTGTAGTAGTATATTTAAAACTATAGGAAGGATTTTGTTTAGCTCGGATTGATGCTAGAGGATGTAAATGACGTAATGGGGTATACTTTGTATCTATAGAATCTGAAATACAATTGGTCGTTGTGTGTGTTTACAAGAGTGTCTAGACAACTTCTGAATGTTTTGTCTAGTTCGTTTCTGTGTGATTGTGGCGGCTGTGGCTGTTTGCTTGCCGGTGACAGCGAGCCCACATCTTCCACCTCTTTGTACTGTTCTTAACCTAACACCAACATCTTCTACGTCTTTGTGCTCTTCCCAAGCTAACCGACAATGCACTCCCTTTCATTTCCCAGCCTAGAGGGTTCACTGCTCCTCTAGAGCATATCACCTCCCTTATATTTTCTTTTACAGAAAAGAAAATCTAAACTTCTAAATTGTATGTACTCAAACGATGGTGGAAGGTCAAAAAAAATGTCAACTAATTATGAAAACCATTCCTAATTCTCTACTAGTTTTGTGTCCACATGACGCCTCATCAGGAGAAAATATAATAGAATGAAATATGTATATAAAATATAAAACAAACTAAGCTACATCGTTACATATGACCTTCCACTAGTCGTACCCAACGCTAGTCGTCAGAGAAAGGCTTACAATGTTTCGCGGGTTAAGTCAGCTGATATTAAGAAATAAAAATGGCTTTAATAATCATTTGATTTTTTCATTTTTGTTGTTGCTAACTGAAAGGTCATATTTCCACAAATATTTAAAATTTTATTTTCAATGACTCCTCATTGTTCTTAAAGCTGTTGTATAAATGTTTCTATAATTCACAAATTAAATGATTTTGGTACTGGTATTTTAGAAGATTTCCCTTCAGGGAAATCAGCTATTGAGGTTGCACTCAATTCGGTTTTCGAAAAGTTTCTTCAAATGTTCATCCATCCTACCTAGGAGATGACGAAATGTTATAACAAGGATCTCTTTATTCTAAGCTGAAATGCCAAATATTGTTTCTATTGAACCTTTGATATGCGTAAGACATGCAAATTCGTTGTGCAATGACGTCAAGGTTTTACATTCTTGTCTGGTAAAGTTTTTTTGTAATCTAAACTATATTCGATATATAACCGTTTTATTCAACACTAATGGTCATTTTTGTGATTGACTGAAATCGGACCAGGAATAGGGGAGGGGGGGGGTTTAGAGAGGGGTGGAAATTCGAACATTTAAAATATCTCTATAATTATTAGTCGGATCTTAAAGTGTTACAGAATCAGTGCTGTTAAACTATTCAAGTACTACAATTTTTGTTGTGTGCATTTGTTCGTTACTCATGTACTAACCAAGTTATTCGTACTTTCTTGTTTTCAGCCTTCAGTTTTTTTCATAGAAATGCAGAATTAGTGGGGAGATGAAATCACAAGTGTGCTTCCCTGCAAGTGAGAAATCTGCTAGTTTAGAGCAGCTCCTGCGCGACGGACTTTTAAATTTTTAATGGTTAATAAAGCCTCCCACATATAGTAATTTTATATTAGCAATAAGACAATATATGTTAGTATGTATTTCGCATAATTTCCAACTGTATAACAAGTAGTATTAGCAAGTCACGAATAAAATCACTCTTTGGGAAGAGACTGGAAGCAACAAGTGGTCTTCCATCGTACAACATTCCCAGTTCACTAAACGCATCGAACTTTCTCTGTAATAATAGGATCATTAATTAATGGAGCTCCTTCTAAACAGAGAGAGAGAACCCCCCCCCCCCCTCCGCCGTCCTTACGTACAAAAAGTTAATTAAATTTGACGCGATGGGAGGTGGGGGGGGGGGTACAATGGATGCTATCTGCATCTCACCATCTCTACCTCGGCCATGCCTCGTCCCATTGTCCCTGTACGAGGGCTTTCATTTCAACATAGCTCACCGGCAGCAGGCCCAACAGCTGGAGCAAGGTAATCCAAGTCGAGCGGGGTATCCAATATGTCGCATCTATTAAAGGTACATCTGAGCCACCAGACATAACTAAGGATATCATATTTGAATTAGCCTTGCTGGGGCTATTTTTGTACACTGCCGGTCAAAAGTTTGAGACCACCCATTGTTTCCTCAATCATGCAAAACTTTAACAATTTATCAATGCATAGTACAAAATATAGGTTACGAACAAACTCGCTAATTAGGTATAAGAAAGTTTTGGAAATATCGTAAATAACATGAACATAGTATAATTTAATCTAATTATTATGGAGATCGTAATCGTTGGATTATAGTTCGTCGCAGGCCTGTAGAAAAGTTCATTTCTCAATGCATTAATCTAAGAGTAAAGTATGGAGAAGAGTTTCAGGCTTTCACGCAAGAGGATCTTGTACATATCACAGGAATTCTTAACGTTGTTTTGTTTATTATTATTTACGTCCACTTTATGTTACTATGGCTAATCGGGACGTGTTATCTACAGGTTACCACTCTTTTCTAGCCAGGGTGGGCCTAAGGAGTTTATTTAATGAGTCTCTCACCAAATAAATTTCTACTGCCCAGGGCGGGAATCGAACCCGCCACTCTAGGTCTACCACGAGAGATTAAGACCAACGCCTTAACTCACACGGCCAACCTGAGCCCCTAAATTCTTAATTAAGAAGGCTATAAACACATTTTGAAAGACACCGTGATTTCTTCGTTTAATTGGTTCTACTTTTATTTTGCAGTTGGATAACAATTCACAAAAAATCATCAAAATTGTTCAAGGGGTATTTGCATGACAAAGAAAATGACAGCATTTTGAGGAATATGAATCGGCTGGTTACATGAGGGAAATCTGCTTAGTTTATGCAGCCCCTGCGTGTCGGACTTCATTGAGAAAATAGATCGAGAAATGGAATACACTTTAGCGTTAGTGGGTTAGCATAATTAGCCCCTAGGGGGCATATTTCCTGCAGGACTGACCTTAGTTGAAACCGTATCAAAAAATTACTTCCGGTATTTTTTTTGTGTGTCAATCTATCACAAAATGTATAATATAATTATAACAAAAAAAAAATGAATATTTTAGAAGAATATGCATCCGGGAGTGGGGTCTTTTCAAAACATTGCATTGGATCGAGAGTAGTAAGTGAAAAGAAGGTTATGGGCAGAATACACAATTACCGTCCTACTCCAGCTGATTCATGGCGTCCTTGTGCAAATCCACCAGCTATACTTTTGATATGAATAATTTAATGGCGATGGCTTATTGGTACTTGTTGCTCTGCAGACAGATTTATTGGCGATTGTCGATAGTGTTCGGTATATGACCTTTCCAACAATGGACTCCGGCGGAGCATAAAGAGGAAAAAGAAATTATATTTGAGCCGAGGAGTGATTAATCATAGCAATTCGTATAATCTATCCAATGAGAGAGCGGTAATGACCGCCGCCATATTTAGAAAGCCGACTTATATTCGTTCAAGTTGCTGCTCGGGACTTGAGTCTGACTGCTGCTGGGACAAATGATGTGTACGTGAGATCGTTCCCTCTTAAGTATGGAGGCCTGCGAGTTTGGTAATCCTTAGAGTCGTTAAGCTCTCACAGATGTTAATCGCTAACAAATAACTATGGATTGGAAATAATAGACTCCTTCATCCCACAACTAACTTGTGATCGCTGGCCAATATCTCATCGCCGCCATGAAAACCTCTCTCATTCTGTTCGGGTTTGGCGTAGGCTGTTAGGGAGGAGGAATACAACCCCTAAAATAGTCATCAGTCATCCACCATTAAAATTTCGCAATAGATTTTCTCATTAAACATTGCGATTTCGAACCAAGCAAAAAAACCCCCCTCCTTGCAATTCTCAAACTAAATTCAGTTCAAATTATAATAGGAGAATGCACACAATGTAAAGCCCACATACAATATTAGACCAATCTAATTATTTGGTGGTTTCTAATGATATGAAAATGATTATAAAAGAGGTAAAAAACGAAAACGTTTATATCTTTTCTTTGTCTTCGACAAAATGTATTAATTTTTAAACTCCCTCCCATTTTTAGCCAGATTTCAGCCATTAACGACTACGTGTTGCATGAAACGGTTAAATATCGAGTGTGGTAAAGATTAAAATCGAAAAATCGTAATTGTTGACATCACAGAACGTAAATGCATGAGTCTAACACAGTAATAGTTCAATGAGAACAGTATTTGGCATTTAACTTTGGAATAAGACATCTCTATGTACAACCGCATTTCATTATGACGTCAGTAGGAGTGGGGGTTACCGAGGGCTGAATATTAAAGTGTGGAAATATCTCGGTTAATATTCACAATAGAGGAAAAATGTATATAACAACATTGTTCAATAAGATTCCTTATACAAGTTTTCGATCCTACGTATAATCACGGAGATAATTCGACAAAATACCTCTTTTAACTCCACCATCCCCCACTGGTCCGATTTTAGCCATTAACGAATTTGATCTTTAATTTTACATAGAACGTTTAAATATCGAGTTTGATAACGTTCAAACTAAATTTTTGACTGCTACATCGACAATAGACAAATATATATATACATATATACACTCAACCGCAAAAAAAAAACCGGACACTTCATTTTTGTCGTATTAAAAGCTAATTTTCAGCAATTTTCTTTATGTGGGTATTCTAGTTATTACAGAGAATTTAGAGTCTAAGTCTATTGAACTAATCCCTTCAGGATTAGTAAACAATTAGATAAAACTCAGATTAGATTTATTTGTCGTGAAGTTGATCTATTCTAAACTGTAAGTAGTTTTTCGCACATTTAAACATCTTTAATTATTAACCAAGCATTTTCTTTAATTATTTTTTTATTTTTATTTCGGTCCAGAATAATGGGTCTTTCAAATTTAGATGGAAGGCCGTAGCTTACGTTACATTGCCGAAACGCTTGGGGTAGCGAAGTCTACCATTCACTGTAATAAAAATGAAGAATAATTTTTTTTTTTAAATGTGTTAATTTATCTTTTTCTTTTTTTTAATTTTGTATTTTTGTGTAAATAATCAATAAAAATTATTCACTTTTGGCAGATTTTGTTTAAATAACCTATAGATTAACCAATTATTTTAATTAAAAAGATTAATATACATATATATTAAGTATTTAACAAAATTATAAGACTAAATCTAAGTGTCCGGTTTTTTTTGCGGTTGAGAGTATATATATATACACATGCATTTACCACAAACAAAAAAAAGGTGAAATGCAAATTTTATTATATCTCTAATAAAGATGGAGATATCCATAACTTCGTGTTTCGTTCCCCCTTTCTCTATGCCCCTCGGTGGTAACAGAGGTTGGTGGCCAATGTAGGACTAGAACTCATGATGAGAACGTATATTCATGCTAAACATACGCACTTAAACATTTTACTTATTTAAATAGGACTTTTATGGGATGGATCCTCACCTCCACCTTGGCTAGATCAGGGTGCTAACCTGTAGATAACTCCTTCCAAAAAGCCTTAGTATTACAAAGGGGATGTTAATAAATAGCATTTTTTTTATTTATTTATGGGGTGGTGTTCAGTCATCCTGGGTATCCGAATAGAAGTGATGTTGAGCTCAGGAACTTCCCTGCTCTAATGGGAAATTCGCTAAACGGAACTGTTGGCCGGCCATATTTATCAGCTTCATATTGAGATGATTCTTAGATTCTTAGTTCGGGAGAAACGGTGAATAGAATGAACGTTTTTCGGAAAGACAATTTACGAATCACCAGCCTGAGGAAATGTTACGCAATATTTAAACCCTTACAGCTGTAGAACAATAAGCATTACTTAAAACATATTTTATTCATAGCTTCCTTACTTAGGTTTTGCAATCTAAAAACAGAAAGAATGACATTAGGCAATAAAAAAATCTAATAATTTGCATAGTTGATGATCTTTCCGTCTTGTAACATTCAAATTGAAATAAAAGCTAATCTGACCTTCGTAACTAATTGATTATTAATAAAATACCAGTTGTGATTATAAGTATGCCCTTCACACTAAAAGAAGATTTTTTTTATGGGGGATGAGGGACGATAAATCATTTGCTGATCACTAAAGTCTTTGGAAATCGGCCATCAAGTGTTGGAAAGATAAGTCCTACAGCAAACTCCTCATTGGCTAATACTGTAAAACTAAATCCTTATACGGAAAGCATACAATATTAGCAGAAGCCCCTTCTACCAGCAACCAAGGTTCACTCCTTATTTATTACTATTCATAAATATTAAATTATTCGAGTTGTAAACGTTGAACGTCTCTGCTTTTTTATTGTCTGTCAACAGTTACGTCAAACAATGGCGCTGCAAAATAAAGTTATGGCTGCTTTCAATAATTCAACCCTTGTGAAGGTACTGTGATTATACATTGGTGGCTTTTAGCTAAATGTGCAGTGAATTGAATATATTTGGTGACGTACTTAAATGTAAACAAATAGAGTTCCAAGGTTTGCGTGAAAGTATATTTAAATTCTCTGGGGGTAAATTTGTTTCCAGATCATTCTAAGAATAATGTCATCAAAATTGAAATTCTTCTCTGTCTGCCTGACCACCCGTTTTATAGTCAACCACTTAAAGCATTTGGATGACTTGTTTTATTATATGTATTAGAGTCCCAAATTATAACATAGGCTTCATGAGAATTTAATTTTTTAACTTGGAGAGGAGAGTTAGTTGGAAGTCAAAGCATATATATATATTTTTTATTTTCTGCTGGCATTAGTTAGTTTATAGTTCTTTAGTTCCATTAACAGGGGGAGAAGTGGGAACATTTTTGTCGAAAAGTGTATTCGTCAGTAATGTTGATTGAATCAAAGGGATGTAAAAAGCGTGTTGTGTTTGAATTATATTCGCTAATACAAAAACCTTGTTTATATTTATGTATTTTGAAATTTAGCCTTCGAACGACACTGCTTTTGATAGATAGACCAAATAGATTTAGTGGTATTGGTGTTCCATTGGAAAGTCTGAATGCAGTTGAAAAATGTTTATATTTTTCATATTTTTTAAGTAAATGAATGTTGTGAAATTGTTCTATTTTATGCTTGAGGACGACTCAATTGTAGTAACCATTGAAAGTACGTCCCTCATTTGGGGTTTTATAAGAACTCGAGACAAAAACTTCGCATATTTCCGACGTGCTGGTACGATACACGACTGTTCTCATCTCTCCCTATATTTTTTTATTTCTTAATGTAATCCGAAGAGTAGAAGTGGGGGTTTACTCGAGACTGAAAACAAGAATGTAAGAATATCTTGCGTAATAATTTGAGTTTCAAAAAAATGTATAGAACACACATTGTAGAACAATAATAGTTCAACAAAAGTGGTCCTTTAATATTTTACAATCAGGCTCATAATAATGGAGATTGAATTTTCTAATTCCCCTCCTTCTACCCCCCCCCCATTCACGATTCAAATTTTGCCCTTTACAAATATGTTCTTTAGTGTTGAGTGAAACGCTTAAATATCGAGTACGTTATACATCAAATAAACATTTTCGAGTTGAGGACGTAAATTATGAATTGATCACGCCATAGCACAAGGTTTTTTTTTTTTTTTTTTTTTTTTTTTTTTTTTTTAAATGTACCTCAATTAGTAAAGATCTGTTGGATACAATATTTTTCATTCAAACTTCGAATAAGGTGGTCGATGACATAACAGTTTATATACAGTATAGGATATACTGTAATATGGCATGAGCAGGGTTAACTTAAAGCTGGAAACAAAAAAATACAAATATATCCGTTAATATTGAAGATCGGGAATAGTTGTGTATACTATCATTTATAAGCAATGAATTGTACAATAAGATTTGTTCTATACACCATTTCAATCCGAGGACTTATATCTGAGACAGTTCAACTTTTCCCCTCTCAATCCCCCCCCCCACTGTTCCGATTTAAGCCATTAACGAACTTGATTTTTAGTTTTGCAAAAATGTACACATATCGAATTTGCAACCTTTATAGCATTTAACGCTCTAGCAGTACCAATTTTTGTTTAATTGCTACCAAACTCAATATGTATAGCTGAAATTGGACTAGAATTAGGAGAGAGGGGGGAGGTTAGAGGTGGGGGAATTCAGAAATCCAAAATATCTCATTGATTTTGAGTAGGTTAGAAAAATGATCAGAAAAAATCTTAATGTTAAAATATTCATACTCTGCAATTATCGTTTTATACTTTTTTCGTATCTACATTTGAATAATTATTGCATTGCCCCGCTTTTACATCACACAGAGTAAAATTCCTTGACAAGTATATAGTTCCTCAAAGAGAATACCTATCATTGGTAAACATTTTGGATTACAACAGTGAAAATAAAGTTAATGATGTTTTCTTTTTCTTATCAAAAGTTTGCGAAAGTTAACAGTATAAAAGAAAGAATTTTATTATTTTTATGGGGGTGCTTAAACAACAATAATCGGCACATTATTTATTATATGCAATTATACTTATTATTAGTATTCTGTTTGTCATAAATCTTAGAGAAGAATTATGTTAATTTGATATATCAGAAAACTGATCTTTTTTTAGACATTAAAAAAATGAATTAATCTACATTTACATTAAATTATGATTTATTGAATTAAGTATTATAGACATTTCGATTATTATTTATATTGTATTACATACCAGTGTATATGCTGTTAATTTGTAATATAGAAATTATTATTATTTTTATTTACACATTTTTTAATAAGCTATAATAATTAATAACCATACTAACAGTAATTGGTCAGACTCTTAACAACATGTTTGTAAACATAAGCCAATAAATGTCTATCTATCTAGTTTTTCGTAAGTCAAATATTCAGGGAATTGTATGTACTTTCTTGTTTCAACGTTTAGGTAACCCTTATGGAATTGTGTACTACTTATGGAATTTTGAATTGGAAAATATATGGACACTTGGAAAAACTGCTTAGTTTGCGCAGCCCCAGCGTGACGGGTTTTCTCCTATTTGCTGGGGACTGGATTTGCCAGCTGAGACCTGCCGGTGCATCGGTGCATCGGTGCATCCCCTCATCTGCATATTCCTTCCCTTATCTAATTTCATTAGTCCTCCACCTACCAGACTCCCCCTTCCCCACCTCTATCGCTCCTTCTCTCTAACTAATGCTTCCCCGCTATAAATTCTGATCACTCGGACCAGTCAGATCCATTTAATCGACAAACCTGTTCGACATTTCTATATTTGACGGCACAAAGAACGGCCCAAAGAAATTGAGTCTCTCTCTCTCTCTCTCTCTCTCTCTCTCTCTCTCTCTCTCTATATATATATATATATATATATATATATATATATATATATATATATATATATACACTCAACCGCAAAAAAAAACCGGACACTTCATATTTGTCGTATTAAAAGCTAATTTTCAGCAATGTGTTTCTTTATGTGGGTATTCTAGTTATTACAGAGAATGTAGAGTCTAAGTCCATTGAACTATTCCCATCAGGATTAGTAAACAATTAGATAAAACTCAGATTAGATTTATTTGTCGTGAAGTTGATCTATTCTAAACTGTAAGTAGTTTTTCGCACATTTAAACATCTTTAATTATTAACCAAGCATTTTCTTTAATTAATGTTTTATTTCTATTTCGGTCCAGAATAATGGGTCTTTCAAACTTAGATGGAAATTCGTTACATTGCCGAAACGCTTGGGGTAGCGAAGTCTACCATTCACTGTAATAAAAATGAAGAATAATTTTTTTTTTAAATGTGTTAATTTATCTTTTTTTTATTATTTTGTATTTTTTTGTAAATAATCAATAAAAATTATTCACTTTTGGCAGATTTTGTTTAAATAACCTATAGATTAACCAATTATTTTAATTAAAAAGATTAATATACATATATATTAAGTATTTAACAAAATTATAAGACTAAATCTAAGTGTCCGGTTTTTTTTTGCGGTTGAGTTTATATATATATATATATATATATATATATATATATATATATATATATATATATATATAAATGCATGTATGAGTGCGAATATATACGAGTATATTTATATTGCTGTAGCGGGTAACATTTAAATTCTCAGTTACAAACAGCCCGTCATGCATGGGCTGCGTTAACTAAGCACATTTCCCACGTGCGTCACGTTTTTACATTTATCTCAAAATTTTTTCTTTTCAATGAGAACAATATTTCGGCTATTTAGGTTTCATAATATAACATCATATTGTTAATATTACATAAGTAGGAGTGGAAGTTTACTCAATGAAGAAACTTAAAAAATGCAAATAACTCTTTTAATAATCAAGACAATGAAAAAACATACATGACAACGTTTATAGAACATAAAATTTGCAATTTGATTGATTTTATCCATGTGACGCCAGATACTTCGAATATTCGAAATCCCCCTCTAAACCTCCGTACTACTTACCCGATTTCAGCCGTTAACGAACATGATCTTCATTTTTACATGAGACGTTTAAAAAATGAGTTTAGTATCGGCCCGACAAAAAAATGTGACCGCTAGAGCGTTGACCGACAAACATATGTATATATAAAATTTTGAAAGAAGCTCATTTTCGTCATCTCCTACTTAGGATCGATGGATATTTGAAGAAATTTTAGCAGATTCCTAAAGAGAAATCAGGTATTTTGGAAATCCCAGCATGAGTACAACCTCAATAGCTGATTTCCCAAGGAAAATCTTCCAAAAAGCTATGTAGCAAATGTTTTTGACAAAGTAGCGTACCGAAGTTTTTAATCATAGATTTTGCTCAATATCAAAAACTAAGGGAGTTAGTTGTATTTATTAAATTTCCATCCTTGAGCTCTCTACTCATGCAATTTTGATTATAATCTACGACAGACGTAAACAGTTTATATCCTGCATAAATCTTGTTTGTATAAGTTAATTACTTAGGGAGAAACAGATATTTTAATATTAATATGACGTCAGCTGTGTATGACTCCTGTACCTGGCAAATAGCTTGATTGGCTGTTATTTATTTTATTTTAAGAACATCTGATTAATTTGTTTTGCCGTATTGTTTTCTCATCGAATAACAATTACTTCTTCTTTTTTTAAAAAAAATGTAATGTTCAGAGATAGTTGTAGCTATTATTTATAAACAATGACGATTTTCATCAGATTTATTTTACCATGAAAAGAGCTTAACTCTTTCAAAATTACATCATTTTTTGTGAGTGGTTTGGAGAAAATGCTTGAGGCCTAATGACACTAGGAGTAGTTATTAGCTTGAACATCATTCTGAATGTCTCCAGCTGAGGAGAAAATGAGAAAGAAAAAGAGGGAAAGAGAGAGAGAGAGAGAGATAGGCGTCATTTCCCACCGACGACGGTACTTCTTCAAAGGGTTAATGTTCCCTTTCCAATGTATTCTCTCACAG
Organism: Riptortus pedestris; assembly: GCA_019009955.1. Lineage (NCBI taxonomy): Eukaryota > Metazoa > Arthropoda > Insecta > Hemiptera > Alydidae > Riptortus > Riptortus pedestris. The sequence continues at coordinate 17,564,736 of CM032230.1, read as the reverse complement.
AGTAATGGAAGGCCCTACGTGGAAAAGTAACTTTAAAGAACTTTATTTATAAAACAAAAATTGGTTTCAATCCCCTCACTATATAAACTAAGCAGATATTCCTCGAAGTGACGACCCGGCAAACTCATCTCTACAAATATTCTCTAGGACAATGAAAGATTTCCTGCATTAAATGTTTTAATAGATTTTCCTCCAGGGAAATCAGCTTTTTTTTTCTCTCCACCTGTGCCCCCGCTGTACCTTTGGGTTTCCCCATACCAGGGGTCTCCATTTATTAAGAGATATCAAATTTTGAATAGCTAAATTGGGCCAGGTAACTTAGCTCACCGAGCATAGCTAAGAATAAAAGTGCAATATTTGGGAGAGTCCGAAAAGTCCTAGGGGAACCCGCAGCTGCGACTCCTTTGCCTCTGTTCAGAGAACTGGCAGCAAGAGCCTAATTAACTAGCCTACATACCTAAAGCCAAAATACTAACCTAAACTCACATGAACAATACATATAATTTACAAATAAATAAATAAATTCATTTTTACTTCGTATTCAACACCTCTTGGGCAAAGGTCCAGAATGCTGAAAATCTTTCAGCTATTGAGGTTGAACTAATGACGTCAGCTATTGAGGTTGTACTCATGACACAATTTTCCATCGATCCTACCTAGTAAGTGACGAAAATGACGCCCGTTCAAAAGTTAGTATATATATATTTGTATGCTACCGCTCCAGCGGTCGTAATTTTGATTTAATCGTTACCAAACTCGACATTTAATGATTTTATGTAAAAAGAAAGATCAAGTTCGTTAATGGCTGAAATCCGACCCCGTTTAGAGGGGAAGAATTTCGAAAATTCATAATATGTCCGCTACTATGCGTCGGATCGAAAATTTGCATAAAACCAATCTTATTGCAAATGTGATTATCTATACATGTTGTTATGTACGTATTTTCTATATCTTGATTATTAATGGAGATTTTATAGTTTTCGGCCTTTAGTAACCCCCCCCCCAATCCTATTCATGTCATATTAACAAGAAGCTGTTATATTATGTAGCACCAAATATTATTCTCATTGAAAATTTACTTTTTGAGAACAATGCAAATTCGTGGCACTCGTGGGAAATCTGCTTAGTTTACACAGCCCTGCGTGACGGACTTTTATTTTTGACAACCGGTTTCACCGCAACAGTGGCATCTTTAAGAACTTGGTCAAAAGAAAATGACCTCAGAACTGCAAGAATATCACTGGAGAAGGGTTGATAAGGCAGCTAAGAAAGCACTGTCAATCTAGTTGTATAATTAAACATTTAATACAGGGTGACATCACTCATTTCCCTAATTGCTGGATCCTGCAGCTTCAATCACTTAACATTTTATTCTCTAGGATTATGTAAACATCAAACATAAACAAACTGAAATATAAGTTGGACATAAGATGTGACTCAGATACCCCAAGTGAAAAATCATTCGAGAACAAGGCTGAAACCCCCTCAAAATACAAGTAACATACTTTGCATTCAACTGACGAAAGTATATATGCTTACTGGGATGAGGTAAGGCAATCATTAATAGCTTCTATAAAAAATAATGATTGGTTTAAGTGCTATGCAAGGCAGCCCTAGGGGCTACTTCTATTCAATTCATAATTAATCTCAGATATTAAAACTTGTATATATTAGAAACTAGAAAACCTTACTCCGATGAAGAGAGATACCTCTTGAGTTATGCTCTTTACCACATTGTGTAGTATCATCATCCATACCTGAAACATAAATAAAACTCATTAAATTATGCCATTCAGTATAAATTAATGGGATTGACAGCAAAAACACTCTTTAAATTACTTATTTGAACTTAATGAATGATGATTAATCGATTTTAGTGGAAATTTTCATTTTGAGAATAACATATCCATGGTCATATTTCAGCGTTGAAGCTAGATAGCTTTCCATTGACATGCTTCTTTATACAGAAAACTGAGAGTGTTTAGCGAATGGGCTTCCATTTTAATGTGACTACTCAAATAGAATGTCCAAATGTGAAATTCTGAATGGAAAATGTTTCTGAAGTTGGTTATGGAGCTTGGCTTGAAGTTGAGGGAGGGGGGGGGGCTCAAATATACAAATAATAGAGCAAATCTATTTACAGTCATAGAAGTAGATGAAATAATCGATATTGTGAAATAAGGTTTCTTAACAATATAATGGAAATCCTAAGGGAACTCGAAGCCACCCCCTACGACAAAGCCTGGAGTTCTGGGGAGCAAGTAAATTTTACAAAACATGAGGACTACGGCGCTGCAAAATACATTTGTTATGTTTGCACTCATTGCGTGTGTGTGTGTGTGTGTGTGAGAGAGAGAGAGAGAGAGAGAGAGAGAGAGAGAGAGAGAGAGAGAGAGAGAGCGAGATAGAGAGAGAGAGAGAGAGAGAGAGAGAGAGAGAGAGAGAGAGAGAGAGGGAGAGAGATAGAGAGAGAGAGAGAGAGAGAGAGAGAGAGAGAGAGAGAGAGAGAGAGAGAGAGAGAGAGAGAGAGAGAGAGCGCGAGAGAGAGAGAGAGAGAGAGAGAGAGAGAGAGAGAGAGAGGAGAGAGACGGGGCAGACAGAGGGAAGGGGTTGTCATTAAGTAATATTAGTTGTGGAAACAAGGTAATTGTGGATGTATGAGAGAGAGGCGATGCTATCAGCTGCTCTGGCCCCAATCATCATTCCCAGCTGAAGGTTGTTCGCAGGAATTATTTGCATTGCACGTTTTTTGCTCCACTAATGAAACTAGCGAAGGAGCAGCCCTGGATGGGTTTTACACCCCTCCCCCCTCGCTCAACTATCATCTCGCCGGGGTCATTCCCTCGCGGCGGAGTTTTCCCATCGTCTGCTGAGATAAATAGAACACGGAGCCAGTCTCTCTGTCTAATTTAACTGCCAAATGTTCTTCATGTTTCAATGACTTCCTCGAAAGAATAAAGGAAATTGCTGTAGGTAAGTGGGGTATTCTAGATGCATAACTATAGTTGGATGAATACTGCATGCAGCAAATAGCCTGCTCGAGTCCCGTTGGGAGGCTTAATAAGGGAATAATTAATAACATTAAAGGTAAACAAAAACAAAGTAGCGCATATTAAAGATAATATGATAACTAGTAAAAACATAACTTGTTATACGACACTGGACCGTATGTAGAAGCAAATCTACATTAAATTTTAGAAGGGATTTCATTGAAAGATGATTTTATCAAATATCAATAATAAGCAAAACAATTTTAGTTTCTTTATTTCTCAGTTCCAATTTTTCAATAAGGCCAAATCAGTTAATGGTGTTGCCTACAGTCGATTCTTAAAAAGTTATAGTGGAGACAGGTAAAATCTATAGTGTGCTGTGGAAAGGATATCTGGAGGTTGGAGTACATGGGAGGATATCTGGAGGTTGTAGTAAGTAAGAGGATAACCTGGTGGTTGTAGTATATGGGAGGATATCTGGTGGTTGTAGTATATGGGAGGATATTTGGAGGTTGGAGTATATGGAGGATATCTGGTGGTTGTAGTATATGGGAGGATATCTGGAGGCCGAGGATATTGGAGGATATCTGGAGGCTATAGTATTAGGGAAGATCTCTGGTGATTGTAGTATACAGGAGGATATCTGGATTTTGTAGTATATGGGAGAATATCTTGAGCTTGTAGTATATGGGTGGATATCTGGTGGCCGAGGATATTGGAGGATATCTGGATGCTGTAGTATTAGGGAAGATCTCTGGTGGCCGAGGTATATTGGAGGATATCTGGATGCTGTAGTATTAGGGAAGATCTCTGGTGATTGTAGTATATGGGAGAATATCTTGAGCTTGTAGTATATGGGTGGATATCTGGTGGCCGAGGATATTGGAGGATATCTGGATGATGTAGTATTAGGGAAGATCTCAGGTGATTGTAGTATACTGGAGGATATCTGGATTTTCTAGTGTAGGGGATAGAATTTCTGGAGCTTGTAGTACATAAGATCTCTGGTGGTTGTAGTAGTATATGGGAGGATATATTGTGATTGTAGTATATCAGAGGATATCTGGACATTGTGGTATATAGAATGATTTTTGGAGCTTGTTGTATATGAAAGGATATACGTATTTAGTTTGGATTTTCAGAAAGAGGATTTCCAGTAACTAATTATGATGATATTATTTTTTTGAAGGTATGGATGGAAGGTTGGGGTATGGGGGAGAATGGGTTGGGATTATTCACATCAGAAATAGTGGGCACATTGTCTTTTAAGAGGGGTGTTTGAGTGAATTTATTTGATTCCAATCTGGCTTGTCGTGTGGAAATCAAGATGAAGGATATTTCTATATTTGTCCGAGCCGAAGAAACCAAACCCCTTTCTAGCCTATTTGTGCGAGAGAGAAGGAAGCTGATGAGGTTGTAACTATTGCAATTACTGCAGTTGGTAGAAGCAAATGGCGGAAGGACTCACAATCCTAGTCCAGTCTCCCCTCGAATTATCCCACAGTTGCAGCTGGCTTTGTTTCCAATTTTTTTTTATTCCCTTATTTTCCACCGTATTTTTTTTTGCTGTCATTTATTGGCTGGCGGTAGCTCTATCATGGGAGTAGAATGTTATTAGAGCCATACTACAATTTAGCCCACGGGGGGGGGGGGGGTAAGGAGGGGGGTGGCGGCGCCCAAGAGACACTGATAGTAATTTGGGCCCCATTTAGCCGAGGGCAGAGCCCCCTCTGCTACCTGCTCCTTTCATCCCACCGACTAGCTAGCTCTCAGCCCACAATGTCAATTCTGCTTTTTTACAATGAGCACAAAAAACTTATTATTTTTTTTTTTTGCGGATATTATTTGCGACTTATGTTGTCATTTTGTTAGAACCCCGAACGGATATTTTCAAGATAACCATTGTCACCAGAGAAAAAATGGGATTCGATTTGAGAAGGAACACCCACAAAATGCAGGTAAAATAGTTCTTATGTTTGTGGATCAGAAACCTTCAAGGCTCAAACTAAAAAAAAAAAGTCCGTCACGCAGGTGCTACGTAAACTAAACAGATTTCATACGTGCTGGTATGACACACTATGCATCTCTTCTCCTTATATATTTTCTATTTCTAAATGAATATCAGATAAGTATAAGTGGGAATTTACTGAAGGCTGAAAACAAGAATGTACAAAGAACCCGCTTCATAATGAGAACAAATAATGTTTAAAACAACAATTGTAGAGCATTAACAGTTTAACAAAACTAACGTTCTGTAACATTTTTCAATACTACTCACAACGAAGATATTTTGAATCTCCCCCCACTTAAACACCACATCCCCCATTTTGGTAAAATTTTAGCCATTACCTACTATAGACTTTATAGTTAAATCAAATGGTTAACGTTATAGATTAAATACAAATTTTTGGAGTAAAGAGCATAAATTCCTAATTAACGTATTAGTATACATCGCACAACGTAAAAGTTTATTGAAAACAATATTTGGAATTTAACCCTGGAATGAAGACTAACAGCTTATCATTAATATGGCATGAGCTGGAGAGGGGGTTTACTGAACACAGAGAACGACAATCTGCAAATATATTGCGTGATATTTTAATAAAGTCCGTCACGCACCGTTTTTGTATTTATCTCAAAACGTAAATGCTCAATGTGAATAATATTTGGTATTTATACTTCAAATAAAGTGGTTCATAATATTATAGCTTATCGTTAATATGACATGAGTAGAAGTGAAGATCTACTGGATGCCGAAAACTAAAAAATACAAATGTCTTCGTTAATAATCAAGATAATAAAAAATGTTCCGGGCAAAATTTATAGAACATCTCATTTGCAGTGAGATTGTTTCAATACAAATTTTCGATCTGACGCATAATAACGGAGATATTTCGAAATTCCCCCTACTAAGCCCTCCCACTGGTCCTATTTTAGCCGTTAACGAACTTGATATTTATTTTTACATAAAACGTTTAAGAGCTTAGTTTCCATCCGACAAAAATCGCAACCACCAGAGCGTTAACAGGCAATTATATATATATATATATATATATATATATATATATATATATATAGCCACACACAAACATATAAATATACATAATTTTGGGGATATTTTTCGAAATTTCCGTCATGAGTACGACCTCAATTTCCCTTAAGTGAAATCTACAAATAGAGACGAAATGTATATAACAAAAAAATTGTAGAACCTTACATTTGCAATAAGATTAGTTTTATTTAATTTTTCGATCCGGCGAACATTAACGAAGATATTAGCAGATTTCCCTTAAGGGCCAAAGTAACAGCCATCTGGATAACAGTCAGTTTTAAGCCATTCAATTCCTAGTAGTCATTCACAAACTATGTTCATCACCAATTTTGCTTTAGTTTATGTATTTTTTATAATTTTATTTTCTCTGAGCAACCCGGATGTGGTTTGACAGCTGTTTTTGATTATAATTTCTTGAACTCTAGTACTATGATATATTATTTATAAAATGTTTATTTATGACAATTACTTTTGTTATTTGGCATTGTATAATGTTTGACCTTTTAATAGGCAAGTCACATTTGATGTGATTTCCATAAGTAAATACTAAGATAATATTATAAAAGGGTTTTTGGCAGCCAGAGGATTTTAGAATGCTGAAGATGTGGATTTAGGGAATGAGATGGTTACATAAGGCAGTCAAGTCCTTTCAGCTAATTAAGTATCCCATGAGACAGCTAGCAGATTTCACTCCAAGACGTATTTATGAGCCTTAACCGAAGGTGAATAGAGTCAGCTGATTTATTACCAATTTCCCTGAAGGCCTAGGAAATGCTGTTCCCTCCGAACTCTCTTCTGCTCTTATTAAGATGGAGGTCAGTGAATAGCCGATGAGGTATCATTTCACAACCTATCATTCTAATTAGTAACAAATTACCCATTCCAAATCTGATAGCTGCAGCATTAATCACCCGCTTTTCTCCACCAGGTTTCAATCCGGAGCGCACTTCATCAGAGCCCGCTCCCTTCTGAATATTTCAATCGAGAGCAACGCTTACAAAAAAAGATGGAGGTAATTCAATGTCAACGCCTTGACGAAATGCCACTCACTCTCTAAAGCAGCTGTTGTTAGCGAAAGGAAGTCGGCTCACATCTAAAAAGAACATTTCCAAATGAAGCAGTTCTTGGCTGTTTATTGACCTATGTCATTCTTCGAAACCAGCAGAAATGAAAACTGTAGCCTTGATTCCATGACTAAACTTATTATCTTGTGTATTTATTTACACAAGAAAAAGCCCGACACGCAGGGGCTGCGTAAACTAAGCAGATTTCCCACTTGATGTTTTACAATAGATAAATACTGCCAGTATGTGGTAGTAACAAACACACCACCATGAATATAAAATGAATTAATACAAACGGTAATGAGAAATCTTTCAGTTAATTTTAATAATCTCCCAACGGAAAGCGTATGAATTGTAAACAAACAGCCCAGCCAACCTCTGAGGGCTTAACAGATAAAATTTTTCTAGAAAACAAAAACAATTACTGAAATATATCTAAATATAACATATCAATTTTATTGAAAACTATTTACTATATCGATGGACATTTGAAGAAAATTTTCGAAATTCACGTCATGAGCACGACCTCAAAAGCTGATTTCCCTTAAGGGAAATCAGCTAAAAATAAAATTCACAATGCAAAGTTGTCTAATCTGAAAAAAATCCGTCACCCAGGGTCTGAGCAAGCTAAGCAGATTTCCCACGATACACTAATAATAACATTTACCACCATCTCCCCATATTTCTCTAAGTCGAGATTCAATGAGTAGTGGAGGAGGGTTTACTGAAAACTTATAACAAGAAAGTACTAATAACTCGGTTAATATTTGACTTAAGAGAAAATGTTTAGAACAACCATTGCAGAGTCAATAGTTTAACAAGATTTGTTCTATAACATTTTTCGATCTAACTCAAAGTGAAGGAGATATTTAGAATTTTCTGAATTCACCTCTGAAGCTCTCATCGTCCGCTCTGATTTAGCTGTTAACGAACTTGATATTTAGTTTAACATATAACGTTTATAAATTGAATTTGGTAAAGATAAGACAAACATTGAGACCGCTAGAACGGTAACAGGCAAGTATATGTGTGCACATATAATTTAGAACTGGTCTCATTTTCATCATCTACTTGGTAGGATCGTTGGAAATTTGAGGAAATATATCGAGAATCATGTCATGAGTATACCCTCATTAGCCCTTAAGGGAAATGTGCTAAAACATTACCTGACTCTGTGATTACCAGCTGTGATAACAATATCAGCCATAAAGGTCTGATATAGACAGTGGCTAAATGGACTTGACTCCACAACCTTTGTGGTCTGATTTATTCTGATCTTCACACATCATGATAGGCATTACTTGTATATATTAGCAGATTTCCCTTAAGGGAAATCAGCTATTGAGGTCGTACTCATGACGCGATTTTCGAAAAATGTCCTCAAATGTCCATCGATCCTACCCAGGAGATGACGAAAATGAGGTCCGCTCAAAACTATATCTATCTATCTGTCTATCTATCTATCTATCGATCTCACTATCTATATATATCTATATATATATATACATATATATATATATATATATATATATTTCTCTGTTAACACTCTAGCGGTCGCAATTTTTGTTTAATCGTCACCAAACTCGGTATTTAATCGTTTCATGTAAAAAGGAAGATCAACGGCTCAAATCGGACGAGTGGGAGGGGGGGGTTTAGAGGGGGGATTTTCAAAACTTCGAAATATCTCCGTTATTATGCATCGGATCGAAAAATTGTATAGAACCAATCTTATTGCAAATTAAATTTACTATAAATATTGTTATATACATTTATTCTCTATCTTGAATATTAACCGAGATATTTGCATTTTTCTGTTTTTAGCTTCTGAGATGAGATCGGCTAACTTCGGGTCTAGTCGTGAGTTTCCGTCAAAAGCTAGTTCGGGCCGTTCCCGTAACTGTTTGACTCTCTATTCTGAAATTTCTCTATTGTAAAACTTCACGTGGGAAATCTGCTTAGTTTACGCAGCCCCTGCGTGACGGACTTTTCAGACTACATCATGGTTTAGGGAAAAGTCAATATTTAATTTTGCCCAATGACTGTAGCGGTCGCCTTTATCTGCGACATTTCAGTGACCCTCCGTCCATGTTCATCAATTTATTCTTAAGTATTTTTTGGGAGGAACCGAGAAATCTACCGAGGCTTCTTCCAATAACAGTTAGTTACTAGTTAATAAATCGTCATCTTCCCTTTTCAGAATGAATAAAATTTAAGAAAACATGCAATATTTCGTTGTATTACACAAGAAGAATATTAATTTTATACTTTCGAGAGAGAACAAGAATTAGTTTGATGATGGAGTGCCTGGGGGTTGGCGAAGGCCTTGGCAGCATGACTTTAATGCTCTGATAGAAATGGTTTTATGAGTCATTTTACTGTTGACGTACACGAAGATGCTGGAGTATTCTCAGAACGGGAGGGGGGAGGGGGTAAGGAAAAAACATTTTAATACTTAAGTGTAAATTAAAACAAGAAATATGAGATCCGTTTCAGACTAATTAGTCCCCTTTTTATAAAGATTTGCTATTAATATCCACAAACACAAAAAAGCACAAGATAAGACTGCACAACATATCACCCACACCCATTCTGTCTTAGTGGACGTCTTTCCTAACGAATATTAAATATGACAGTATCGAGGTGGGATCCCACGAACAGAAATGGTACATGAAGTCATTATACATTACATTCTCTATAATTAGTATAGTGAAAACCCCAAATTAGTAAAAGTCCGTCACGCAGGGGCTGCGTTAACTAAGCAGATTTCCCACGTGCGCCACGTATTTGCATTTATCTCAAAACTTAAAAGTTCAATGAGAACTATATTTGGTATTTAAGCTACAAATAATGTGATTCATAACATAATAGAAATTTAAAAATATGAGATGAGTGGGAGTGGGGCTTTACTGAAGGCCGAAAACTAAAAAATGCAAATATCTCAGTAAATAATCAAGATAGTGAAAAAATGTACATAACCACATTTATAGAACATTACATTTGCAATAAGATTGGTTCTATACAATTTTTCGATCCGACGAATAATAACGGAGGTATTAAGAATTTTCGAAATTCTCCCCCTCTAAACCCCCCCTCCCCCTGGTCCGATTTCAGCCATTAACGAACTTGATCTTTCTTAACAGACAAATATATAAATATATATATATATATATATATATATATATATATATATATATACAGTTTTGAACGGAGCTCATTTTCGTCATCTCCCGGGTAGGTTCGATGGACATTTGAAGAAAAATCGTGTCATGAGTACAACCTAAAACATGAAATTCAAGCGAAGTATTTGATAATTTACTTACACAATGACATACATGATGAAAATCGCGTGGTTAAAAAGTCCGTCACACAGGGGCTGCGTAAACTAAGCAGATTTCCCACGTGAAGTTTTACAATAGAGAAATTTCACTATAGTCGAGCCAGTCAAGGAAACGGCCGAACTAGCTTTTGGCGGGAAAGTCACTCTCGTCCGTTAGCCGGCCAGATTTAATAAAAATGCTCTTGGTTAATATTCAAGATAGAGAAAAAAGGTATATAACAATATTTATAGTAAATGTAATTTCAATAAGATTGATTCTATACAATTTTTCGATCCGACGTATAGGAACGGAGATATTTCGAATTTTCGAAAATCCTCCCCTCTAAACCCCCCCTTCCACTGGTCCGATTTCAGCCGTTAACGAACGTGATCATTATTTTTACATAAAACGACTAAATTTCGAGTTTCGTAACGATCAAACAAAAATTACGACCGCTAGAGCGGTAACAGACAAATATATATATATATATATATATATATATATATATATATATATATATATAGTTTTGAACGGACCTCATTTTCGTCATCTACTAAGTAGGATCGATGGACATTTAAGAAACATGTTGAAAATTCCGTCATGAGTACAACCTCAATAGCAGATTTCCCTTAAGGCCTCTACTATCAGGAACTAGGAGATGTAGTACGAACTGAGGCATGTGTGCCTCTACTATCAGGAACTAGATCTGGTACGAACTGTGGAATGTGTGCCTCTACTATCAGGAATTAGGAGATCTGGTACGAACTGTGGCATGTGTGCCTCTACTATCAGGAATTAGGAGATCTGGTACGAACTGTGGCATGTGTGCCTCTACTATCAGGAATTAGGAGATCTGGTACGAACTGTGGCATGTGTGCCTCTACTATCAGGAATTAGGAGATCTGGTACGAACTGTGGCATGTGTGCCTCTACTATCAGGAATTAGGAGATCTGGTACGAACTGTGGCATGTGTGCCTCTACTATCAGGAATTAGGAGATCTGGTACGAACTGTGGCATGTGTGCCTCTACTATCAGGAACTAGGAGATCTGGTACGAACTGTGGCATGTGTGCCTCTACTATCAGGAATTAGGAGATCTGGTACGAACTGTGGCATGTGTGCCTCTACTATCAGGAATTAGGAGATCTGGTACGAACTGTGGCATGTGTGCCTCTACTATCAGGAATTAGGAGATCTGGTACGAACTGTGGCATGTATGCCTCTACTATCAGGAACTAGATCTGGTACCAACTGTGGAATGTGTGCCTCTACTATCAGGAATTAGGAGATCTGGTACGAACTGTGGCATGTGTGCCTCTACTATCAGCAACTAGGAGATGTTGTACGAACTGTGGCATGTGTGACTCTACTACTATCATGAACTAGATCTGGTACGAACTGTGGCATGTGTGCCTCTACTATCAGCAACTAGGAGATGTTGTACGAACTGTGGCATGTGTGACTCTACAATCAGGAACTAGGAGATATGGTACGAACTCTGGCATGTGTGCCTCTACTATCAGGAACTAGGAGATCTGGTACGAACTGTGGAATTTGAATCTATACTATCAGGAGCTAGAAGTGCTACGAACTGTGGATTATGTGCCTCTACTAACAGGAACTAGGAGATATTCTGAATTGTTGCGGACCGCTGTCGTCCACTAATAGGACTCGAGTTCCCGACGGATAATAGTGGTTGTAGAGGAGAAAGGGCTGATGCATGTTATATTCATGTATGCGCCACCTTGGCATATACCTCCCCCCCTCCACCGTTCATTGACAAATCATGTATATGCCCAGTGTGCAGGTGCTCCAACTCCTGTCACGCAATCCTACCAGCTTCCTCGAGTAACAGCTTTATCTCTTACTACTCCACCGAGTTATTTTACTATATGACGGATGTTCTTATCTTGGGATTTAGTTTTTTTTCAAATTTCAGGCAGGCCTTTTATGCCTGCGATTACAATGAAGATACACTTTGTCTCTGCTAATTGGATAATTCCATCCTTCAATATTATCTTAAGTAATGTAAATTACAGACATTGAAATCGTAGAAGTATACTCTAATGTCTTCTATTCTTTAATCGCAATCGGTGAACATTCAAAATTGCACAACTATATGATACTATTGTGACAACGATCTACTAACATTTGAAATGTATTCTTTCAGATTTAAAATGTTCATTTTCAATACATGTAAATGCCTCATTCCTTCATAAGGAAATAAAGGTTTTGTTTCCTGAAAAAAAAAATACCCTGAGGACAAGGAGGTCAAGGATAGAGATTCCAACATAAATGGAATTAGATAAATGCGAGAAAGAAAGAACGAGTTCATAAAAGGAAACTGGGCGAGGGAAGCAGCTTGATATGAAGAATGTAAGAAACGGAACTGTACTTGTGACCCAACGAACTGCTAGCCGATGACACTCCACTCCAGATACCCATACAGGAAGGGAGAAACGGAGCTATGCTTGTGACCCTACGAACTGTTATCCGTCCAGACTTGTCTCCAGATACACATTCAGGAAGAGAGAAACGGAACTACACTTGTGACCCAACGAACTGTTAGCCAATCAGACTCCTTTCCAGACGTATACAGGGAAGGAGGAGCGGAACTAGACTTGTGATCCAACGAACTATTAGCCAATCAGAATCCTTTCCATACATATATACGAAGGGATAAACGGAACTATGCTTGTGACCCGACGAACTGTTATCGGTTCAGACCTCTCTCCAGACACACATACAGGGAGAGAGGAACTGAACTACTATTGGAACGAACAAGTGGAACTATTGACAGAACGAACTATTTATTAGCCGATCAAACTCATCTCCAGACGCACATACTGGAAAAGAGAAATGGAACTACACTTGTGACCCAACGAACTGTTATCGGTTCTTACTTCTCTCCAGACACGCACCCATGAAGGGATAAATGAAACTTCACCTGTTCCCAACAAACTGACGCTCTTCCCAAAGATGAACTGTAGAAGATAAAAATCGTACTATGGAGGTTGCCATAAAACCTCCATCCGAAAATACAATTCACTGAAATAAATAAAATAGATAGAATAGAAGTTAGTGGAGAGTGATTCTGGCCACACTCCTCCAAACTATGAATTTTATAATTCATAGTAATGAGTAAAAATGTCCTGTATGTTATGTTATGAAATAGTATAAATGTCATGGTAGATATTCTGAATTTGGACCTAGCTAGACGTGTTTGGTTGACAGATTTATCAAGGATCCAGCAACCAGCAGTTTCTCCAATATTTATATTCCTTTGGTGTCGCGTATTCAATGCTATTTAGCAAAACTGATATTTTTATCGAATGTGATCTGAGATTATTAATTATGCTGATATAAAGTAAATTTTAAAGTAGTCTATGGTGACATAAATAATTAATAGTCCTATTCAAGTAGTGTTCCTCCCCGAACCATGTGATTCTCCTTTCAAAACATTTCTCAATTCAGTGGGATGAGGTTCAGGTTAACTATCGTAGTAAGTAGACACTCCACTATTTTTAAGAAATCATTTTTAGAAGATTTCTCTTAACGAATATCATCCAGACGGATGATGTCCGTCCATATTCTGCGTGGGTGTTATATGTATATTCCTGTTAAAACTCAAGAATTCTTGTTTGATCTTTAACATACTTATTTTTAATCGATTCCTAAGAGATCTTTATTAAGCGAGATATATGCAAATTCGTTGTTCGATGAAGTAATCAGTTAAGATTTTACGTTCTTGTCTCAAAAATGTTTATTTGATCTATACCATACTCGATCACTAACAGTTTCATTAAAGATCATTTTTTATAAGCAAAAATTTAAAAATTCAAAATATCTGCGTAATTATGAGTCGGATCGTAAAAAATTATAGAACCAATGTTGTTAATCGATTGATGGTCTACTATCGTTCTTCAAACCTTTGTTCATAAGTCTATTATTAAGCGAGGAATTCATATTTTCAGTTCAGTTTCAGACTAGGCAATGGGAGGAGATGACTAGTGTGTTACCAGCAAGTAGGAAATCTAGTTAGTATACGCAGCTTCCATTTCGTAATTACATAGGTTTCAAACTACTTGTGCAAGTAGGGAAAAGAGGGGGGGGAGAGAGAGAGAGAGTGAGAGAGAGAGAGAGAGAGAGAGAGAGAGAGAGAGAGAGAGAGAGAGAGAGAGAGAGAGGGAGAGAGAGAGAGAGAGAGGGAGAGAGAGAGAGAGAGAGAGAGAGAGAGAGAGAGAGAGGGTAATAGAGCAGTGAGGGGATGAGTGAGATGGTGATTACCTCCTTCTTTTTTGCACACATTAGACCAAACTAGTTTGATACGACTTGACAATATTTATGCGGTGAGCTCCTAAGAAATATAGCTTGTTAACTGCAAACTTCTCATCAATAGAATTGACTTCATGCTGTCTACTTAGGACTCGGCCATTCGTTTATTTCCGTTTCCTTCCTGACATAAATTCGCAAACATTGAGGTTTTGCTCCACTTACATCTTTTCTACCTACATTCTTTTTATCAGATTTCCATTACGGGGAATCAGCTATTGAGGTTGTACTCATGACGCGAATTTCTAAACATTTTCATCGATCCTACTCAGGAGATGACGAAAATGAGGTCCGTCAAGACCATATATATATCTTACAGCCTCTACTTGCTCTAACAGACGCAAGTTTTGTTTGATCATCACCAAACTCGATATGTTAACGTTTGATGTAAAAATAAAGACCAAGTAAGTTAAAGGTGGAAATCGGACAAATGGGGGGGGGGTGGGGGTTTAAATGAGGGAATTTCGAAATATATCCGTTATAATATATCGGATCGATAAATTGTATAGAACAAATCTCATAGCAAATTTAATGTTCTATAAATCCTGTTATATATGTTTTTTTTCACGATCTTGATGTTGTGTGATGTCATAGATTAAGTTTTTCAGTCAGCATTGGCTGGAAAATGTTTAATTACACTATAACCATACTCAATATTTAACCATTTAATTCAAATATAATGTTCGTTAATAGCTAAAATCTGACAAGGAATGGGAGATATAGAGGGAGGGGGGAGGTACGACATTTCAAAATATCCTTTTTATTATGAATTCAATCAAACATTTTTAAAGATCCAATCATGTTGCCTAATCATGCCCTAGTTAAATTTCAAGTCCTCTTTCCATAGGCTTCTTGTTAGAGAGGAAATAGAGAATACAATGTAAGATGTCGTCATAAGCGTGTCATGGGAATAATTTGGAAAGCCGTATTGTTTATTCAGTTCCAGTGTGCTGGACTATTTTTTTTATGCGAGACTCAAAACGTTTTACATGTTAACAGACACTGAACAGTTTCAAAGCTTATTTTTAATATGAATATGCAGATTTCCCACGGTTTACACTAGATAAATATACATACAGGTAACACAACCGTGAATGCTCAGTAAATGTACATTACAAGGCTGAATTGTAAACAAACAGGCACCTCGTAGCGCTGACAACAATTAATGAAATATATTTGAATATAACATATTAATTTTATTGAAAACAATTTACTAAAGCTAGTGGTGTAGATTGTAATGAATCAGAATCCGTTTTATCTCAAACAATCAAATTTTAGTAATCCAAAAACAAAAGAAGGGGGGGGCAACAGAACGTATTTGCATATATCTCACAAAGTAAAAGTTCAATGAAAACAATATTTGGTATTTAGGCTTTAATTAATATCTTTTATTATATAACAAAACATGGTTTATGTAACACTGATAGAAGTGGAGTTTACTGAAGGCTGAAAACTGAAAAATGCTAATACGTATCTAGGTTAATATTCAAGATAGAGAATAAATGTATATTGCATTAATAATAGTCCATTTAATTTTGAATAAGATCGATTCTATACACTTTTTCGATCCCACTTATAGTAACGGAGATACTTTGATTTTCAAAAGTCTCCCCCCTAACCCCCCCCCCCCTCCTTCTTGTCCGATTTCAGCCGTTAACGAACTTGATCTTTCTTTTTACATAAAACGACTAAATATCGAGTTTGGTAAAGATTAACAAAAATTGCGACCACTAGACCGGTAACAGACAAATATATATATATATATATATATATAGTTTTGAACGGACCTCATTTTCGTCATCTCCTAGGTAAGATCGATGGACACTTAAGGGAAATCTGTTAAAAAGATATAGACCTGTTCTTGGCAGAAATCGGGATCAATACCTTCAATGAGAAAATCACTGTCTCTCATCTTGTCTTTATGTGACTGTTTCTATTGAGAATAAGTCATTAAATTTAAGATTCTCCAAAATCCTTTCGTGGCGGATTAACATTAAAAGTGAGTTCCAGATGTTCCTCTTTTCTAAATGTGGCAATGCAAGGCGGTGGCATGAAGACATTACAACTGAAGAATGCAAGCAATTCTCTCTGAGGTGTTGCGGTGCGCTATCTCTCTCTCTCTCTCTCTCTTTCTGTGAGTGAGTGTGTATGTGTGCGAGTGGGGTGAATCTCGGCTCAGCCCTTAATGAGTTTTTTCTTGCAATCTCCACCAAAAGCAGGAGTTGCATCTTCCTTAAAAGTGCAACATAGAACCCGCGAACTATTATAGGAATGCTGCAGAAAAAGACAACTCCCTTGTAATTAAAGTGAACTTTTACTCTTCAACTCCATCTTTGTCAATTGTTCTACGCTCACTCTCTCTCTCTCTCTCTCTCTCTCTCTCTCTCTCTCTCTCTCTCTCTCTCTCTCTCTCTCTCTCTCTCTCTCTCTCACCTTCTCAATCTCACTTTCTCTTTCTTTTTTCTTCTTGTTCCATCTCAGTACCGTCCTCTTTCCCCTCTGACTGCCTTGCTCTCTCTCTCTCTCTCTCTCTCTCTCTCTCTCTCTCTCTCTCTCTCTCTCTCTCTCTCTCTCTCTCTCTCTCTCTCTCTCTCTCTTTATTTCTAATTCCAACCTCTGACCCCGCTGTACCTTTGGGTTTCCCCATACCAGAGGTCTCCATTTATTAAGAGATATAAAATTTTGAATAGCTAAATTGGGCCAGGTAACTTAGCCTAGCTCACCGAGCACAGCTAAGCATAAAAGTGCAATATTTGGGAGATTTTGTTTAAGTCCGAAAAGTCCTAGGGGAACCCGCAGCTGCGACTCCTTTGCCTCTGTTCAGAGAAGTGCCAGCAAGAGCCTAATTAACTAGCCTACAAACCTAAAGCCTAAAAACTAACTTAAACTCACATAAACAAACTCTCTCTCTCTCTCTCTCTCTCTCTCTCTCTCTCTCATCATTCTAATTTCCTAACAACGCCAACGATTTCCAGCAATTTTATTTGAGGAAGGATGGGATTTTATGCCGAAGGAAGTCGGCCAAATTAAATGAGCATTGATTCCAGGCAATAAAGTTTGTGAAGTAGCGGTATTTTTACGTACGGACGCTTCCGCATCCCATTAACTGCCTGAATAGAATTATTTTAATTTCCAAATTTTATGACAAGCCTTAAATGAATTTGAGCAAATGACAATTAAAGCTACTGCTCATTAAAAAGATATGAATATAACAGAAAGAAGTTGACTTCATTTAGTATATTATATCCAGAAATAATAAAATAATTGATTGGTTCATGGCATTTATCAAACTAAACTCCAAGAGACCACAGTTGACATTGCAACCAACATTAGATTTGCTGTTTTCTCAATCAGTCAAAATTCCTATCATATCTGCTCCAACGCTCAGCCAACATTCCTTCCTTGAACCCATATCTGCTCCAACGCTCAGCCAACATTCCTTCCTTGAACCCATATCTGCTCCAACGCTCAGCCAACATTCCTTCCTTGAACCCATATCTGCTCCAACGCTCAGCCAACCTTCCTTCCTTGAACCCATATCTGCTCCAACGCTCTGCCAACATTCCTTCCTTGAACCCATATCTGCTCCAACGCTCAGCCAACATCCCTTCCTTGAACCCATATCTGCTCCAACGCTCAGCCAACCTTCCTACCTTGAACCCATATCTGCTCCAACGCTCAGCCAACCTTCCTTCCTTGAACCCATATCTGCTCCAATGCTCAGCCAACATTCCTTCCTTGAACCCATATCTGCTCCAACGCTCAGCCAACATTCCTTCCTTGAACCCATATCTGCTCCAACGCTCAGCCAACATTCCTTCCTTGAACCCATATCTGCTCCAACGCTCAGCCAACATTCCTTCCTTGAACCCATATCTGCTCCAACGCTCAGCCAACATTCCTTCCTTGAACCCATATCTGCTCCAACGCTCAGCCAACATTCCTTCCTTGAACCCATATCTGCTCCAACGCTCAGCCAACATTCCTTCCTTGAACCCATATCTGCGTTAACGCTCAGCCAACATTCCTTCCTTGAACCCATATCTGCTCCAACGCTCAGCCAACATTCCTTCCTTGAACCCATATCTGCTCCAACGCTCAGCCAACATTCCTTCCTTGAACCCATATCTGCTCCAACGCTCAGCCAACATTCCTTCCTTGAACCCATATCTGCTCCAACGCTCAGCCAACCTTCCTTCCTTGAACCCATATCTGCTCCAACGCTCAGCCAACATTCCTTCCTTGAACCCATATCTGCTCCAACGCTCAGCCAACATTCCTTCCTTGAACCCATATCTGCTCCAACGCTCAGCCAACATTCCTTCCTTGAACCCATATCTGCTCCAACGCTCAGCCAACATTCCTTCCTTGAACCCATATCTGCTCCAACGCTCAGCCAACATTCCTTCCTTGAACCCATATCTGCTCCAACGCTCAGCCAACATTCCTTCCTTGAACCCATATCTGCTCCAACGCTCAGCCAACATTCCTTCCTTGAACCCATATCTGCTCCAACGCTCAGCCAACATTCCTTCCTTGAACCCATATCTGCTCCAACGCTCAGCCAACATTCCTTCCTTGAACCCATATCTGCTCCAACGCTCAGCCAACATTCCTTCCTTGAACCCATATCTGCTCCAACGCTCAGCCAACCTTCTTTCCTTGAACCCATATCTGCTCCAACGCTCAGCCAACCTTCCTTTCTTGAACCCATATCTGCGTTAACGCTCAGCCAACATTCCTTCCTTGAACCCATATCTGCTCCAACGCTCAGCCAACATTCCTTCCTTGAACCCATATCTGCTCCAACGCTCAGCCAACATTCCTTCCTTGAACCCATATCTGCTCCAAAGCTCAGCCAACCTTCCTTCCTAGATCCCATAACATCTCCAACGATCAGCCAACCTTCTTTCCTTGAACCGATATCTGCTCTAACGCTCAGCCAACTTTCCTTCCTTGAACCCATATCTGCTCCAACGCTCAGCCAACATTCCTTCCTTGAACCCATATCTGCGTTAACGCTCAGCCAACATTCCTTCCTTGAACCCATATCTGCTCCAATGCTCAGCCAACATCCCTTCCTTGAACTCATATCTGCTCCAACGCTCAGCCAACCTTCCTACCTTGAACCCATATCTGCGTTAACGCTCAGCCAACATTCCTTCCTTGAACCCATATCTGCTCCAACGCTCAGCCAACATTCCTTCCTTGAACCCATATCTGCTCCAACGCTCAGCCAACATTCCTTCCTTGAACCCATATCTGCTCCAATGCTCAGCCAACATCCCTTCCTTGAACCCATATCTGCTCCAACGCTCAGCCAACCTTCCTACCTTGAACCCATATCTGCGTTAACGCTCAGCCAACCGTCCTTCCTTGAACCCATATCAGCTCCATCGCTCAGCCAACATCCCTTCCTTGAACCCATATCTGCTCCAACGCTCAGCCAACCTTCCTACCTTGAACCCATATCTGCTCCAACGCTCAGCCAACCTTCTTTCCTTGAACCCATATCTGCTCCAACGCTCAGCCAACCTTCCTTTCTTGAACCCATATCTGCGTTAACGCTCAGCCAACATTCCTTCCTTGAACCCATATCTGCTCCAATGCTCAGCCAACATTCCTTCCTTGAACCCCGAAGGTGTATATCAAAATTCTTAAATGGAAATGATTATTTAGGACCAAAATCGTTATTCAAAACACAATTTGTTTTTAATATTTTTTCAATAAAACCAATAGGTACTAATGAAGTAAATATGAACGAATATATATTTTCACATCGAAGTAAACCCCCACCCTCACATTCGAAAATTATTTCCATATTGCCTATGTTGTACCTTGGGGTATTTCAAATAATCAAATTCAACGAAATCCTCCTAGCCGTGATTTAGTAACAAACGCTCGGGACGGCAGGCTGACTGGACTTTCAATTTTGATGTCATTGTTCTTAGAATGGAAATGTGAAAACAGTTAATCCCCAACGAATTTAAATAGAGAATCAGACAAATGTTAGAGTTTTATTTATAGAGATTTATTTTTAATAGCATTGAATAAATCCTACAAGGAAGTCAACTTCTATTTTGATAAAGAAAGTTCTCTTCGGTCAAATCGGTAGCGATGTTATGTAAGAGAAAAAAATAATCTGAATTCACACTTATAAAACTTTTCGAAATAAAAATAAATATCCGAACATAAAATGAGGATTACTATAAAGTGCCAGAAAGCAGCTATACAAATCAATTCCGATTTTAATGACTCAAAAATTGAGCAAGGGTTAAAGTTGGTGGGATATTTTATTGGGCGCCTGACTGAAGGATGAGCGACGATTTAACATTCCCACTGATCTATATTCATGTTTGACAAATTCTGACAGGACGGCAATATGAGAGGATTTGATGGAATAAAATTCTGAGGATGAGTTTGGTCCGGGAGCTACCATCAAATATGAAGCCCAGGGTAAAATCCATCAAGCGACGAAGCTCATAAAAGGTAGCCGAGAGAGCTAAGGCGATTACCCTGCCTCCTCTTCTAATGGTATTAGATCTCTTCTTTATCCCCTCACCGCCCCTTTATACCCACTACCTTTATTTCCTTGTTTTTACTTCATTTTTTCCCTTTTTCTTTCTCAGAGGAAGCAGGCTGGGTAAGTAAATAGCTGTCATTAGGAAGCCGAGTTTGTCAACCTCTGATGATGAGAGCCAGCCTCATCAGATGGCGAATTTACAAACTTATTATTACTTCTTTTTCATTTTTCTTTCCGCTCATCATACAATCTTACCTTTCTTTACTCCTAGCAGACACATATCTACCTTATAAACTAGTCACAAACAAAGACAAAATCTCCCCAACAATACCCGACTACGGGATATCAGCTTGTTTTATTATTTACTTATTATTATAAACTTGTGACCTTAATATCACATTGTAAACATAGAGTGGCAAGTTCAATTCCCGCCTGGGCAATAGGAATTTATTTAGTGACGGAATTAATTAAATAACATCTTAGTCCCACCCTAACTAGAAAAGGATGGTAACCTATAAATATCCCGTCCCTATTAGCCTTAGTTGCAACAATTGGACGTTAATATATAATTTTAAACTTGTGACCAATAGACTGAGTTGACTAAGCAGATTACCCACGTGCACCACTAATTTGCATTTATCGTAAAAGTTCAATGAGAATAGTAGTTCGTATTTAGGCTTCAAGTAAAGAGCTACATAATATAACAGCTTATTGTTAATATGATATTAGTAGGAGTGGGGGTTTACTGATGGCCGAAAAATAAAGAAATGCAAATATCTCAATTAATATTCACAGTAGAGAAAGTATGTATTTAACAACATTTCTAGATATTTACATTTGCAATAAGATTGATTCCATAAAAAGTTTTTATGTAACTGATAATAACATAAATATTTTGAATTTTAAAAATTCCCCACTCCTCCCACTTGTCCGATTTCAGCCGTTAATGAACTTGATCTTTCTATTTACGTAAAACGATTACATATCTAGTTTGGTGACGATCAAACAAAAATTGTGACCGCTAGAGCGGTAACAGACCAATATTTATATATTTGAATATATATAAGGTATTTGAATATATAATACCTCACTTTCGTCATCTAGTAGGTTCTATCGATGGACATTTGAAGGAATTTTCGAAAATCGCGTCATGAGTTCGACCTCAACAGGTGATTTTCCTTAAGGGAAATATGCAAAATGGGGTGATCGTCAGTCTCTCGGGGGGTTCGTAAACTAAGCAGGTTTAATATGATGGTCGTGTCATCTCGCCTATTCTTTATTATTCCAATCGAAGTTATTCGAAAAGAAGTCTATGTGAAGAGTTGAAATGTAAACTGGACATGAGATGTTTAGTAACTCAGTTATAAACATTTAGTATATTTTTATAGTAATAGAAATTAATACAGTTCATACAGCGGAAGTAACTAAAATTTCTTTTCTAAGCCTACTTAGTGTTACATGAGACTATTAAATGTCCAGTATACTATTGATAAACTACTAAATTTCGAGCCTAGAACGTAAAATCTTAAATTACCCAGTGCACCAAACATATTTGTATGTTTCTGAAAAAGAAAAGGTTCGTTGAAAACAAAATTCTACCTTGAAATTAAACGATTCTCCATATATCGACTCATTATTAACATTCGATGAGTAGGAAAATAGTAAATTACAAAGAAAATACAAATATATCGCTTAATTTTCGAGATATGAAAACAATTGATAATTGATTACACAACATTTTTTGATCGGACTTATAATAACAGAAATATTTTGAATTGTACACCTCTCCTACTTATCCGATTTCTGCCATTGACGAACTGGGTCTTTGGTTTTACATGAAAAATTTACATATGTAATTTATGCGATCAAACAAAAATTGAGACAGCTAGAAAGGGAACAGAAAAATATATATATTTTTTGAATGTGCAGCCATACTGTGGCAAAAACAAGATACCTTTTTCTTCTTTGTGAAATCTTTATTTTCATCATTTCGTGAATTTACCTCCTTATCAAGGGATTCTTTTCCTCACTTTTTTTATCTATGTTTGTATGCTTAATAAGGATGGTCAAATATTGTTTTTTCATCATATTAACTTGTATAGGAAACGTTTATTTTCAATTCCATTATTTTTACAATTCAAGAGTTGACTCGCGAATCATTGACCAGCCAATATTGATTTGAGACTTACTTCACGCAACAAGAATATCTGAACTTATCAACATTAACAGGAGGTAATCTACGCTTTGATTATTTTTTAAATAGCTGAAAGAAAAATTATATTTAGAAAAGAAAAACTTTAAATATTCTTACATGCACTTTCTCACATGCTAGGCCCCGGTGTTTATATGCTTATGCATTAAATTAGTGCCTTAAGTTGGATGTTGACGGATAGCTCTGTCACAAGGGTGTGAGCCAATATTTACGATTCAACCTACTTTTAATTGAAAATACACAATTGCAGACCACCAATGCTTTAAGATTGCTCAGATTAAATTATTCAATCCGACACATAATAAATTAGGTATATATTTTGAACTTTTGGTTCCCCTAACCCCCTCACTCTCTTGCTCTCTCTCTCTCTCTCTCTCTCTCTCTCTCTCTCTCTCTCTCTTATATTGCAGCGTATTTGCATGCAAGTAATCAAACAAAAAATTAAATTACTTATTGACGAACGCAACGAAGGCTAATTTGTACGGGTTATCTACAGGTTATCACTTTTTTCTAGCCAGGGTGTGACTCAAGATTTTTTAATGAATTCCATCACTAAATAAATTCCTTTGCCCACGCTTGAATCGAGCTCGCCACTCTAGGTTTACCATGTGAGATTAAGGTCAACGCTTTAACTCGCTTGGCTAACCTGAGCTCCAATTTTTAACAGATGAAGTAAAGATCTGTTGAAAATATGGTATTTAAGCTTGGAATAAGACGTTTCATGACATATTGGCTTATAGTTAACTTGTGATGACTGAAGTGGTGTTACTAAATGCTGACTAAAAATGTATATATCTTGGTTAGAATTCAAGATAGAGAAGACAAGTATATAACGGGAAATTAATTAGAAAAAATATTTGTTCAGTACAATTTTTCGATCCTACTCGATAATAACGTATCTAAGTTCTATCTATTATCTATTCCATTGGTAAGATTTCAGCCGTTAACTAACTTGGTATTTAATTCTAGAAAAAACGTTTAAATATTGAGGTTGGTAACGAATAAACAATTATTGCGACCGCTAGAGTATTATCAAATATGTATGTATTTGAAAGGACCTTATTTTTGTCATCCCCTTAGGGTCTATGGACATTTGTAGAAGTGTCTTGATTACAACCTCAATAGGCGATTTGAGGAAGTAGGTGTGGGAAATCAGCTAAATGTTTTAGTAGAGATTCTTCATAATATTTTCCTCTGAGAGGTAGAGAGGAGCTAGACAAAAAGAACAGAGCAATTAACTTTGAGGGTACAAACTAAATCATAAAATATATCTTTTTGCGCTTTGGATAGAGGGGACTCGGAGGGAAGAAAAAAGAAAATATTTGTTGGGCTCTAGAGCTCTTGGGGCGAGAGAAACAATAAAAAGTGAGGTATGTGTTCCCGCGGACCTGGACCTATAGGCAATCTCTAGGCTAGGCTCGGCTTTCATTTCCCATCGTCCTCGGCGCAAAACTTAATTGATAATGTACGGTATGTCCGGACGGAGAGCTTTTTATCCGGCTAACGGTCTTACAGATGGGACTTGCGCTACCGAATCTAATTTGAGGATTTATAGTTTCCTACAGTGTTCAACAAATTACTAGCTTAGAAAGGTGGTCGAGGGGAGAAGTAAAACGCAGGGGCAACTTAAACAATGCGGATTTCCCACGATATGACACTACAGATCTCATCTCACCACAGATTCTCCAAAAAACCGATGAGAAGGGGGCAGGAGAAGAACTGAAGGCTGAATACAAGAAAGTATGAATAACTTGCTTAATATTTATGTTACGAAAAATGTATAAAACAACAATTGCATACCATCATTTGTTTAACAAGGTTGGTTCTATAACATTTTACGACCCACTGCATTACAACCAAGTTATTTTCAGTTTTGAAATCCACCCCCATCCCAAACGCTCACAATTCCAGCTCCAAATTCAGCCAATAATAAATATGATCTTTAATATTGACTTAAACGGTTAAATATCGAGTATCGTATAGATCAAATAAACATTTTCGAAACAAGAACGTAAAATCTTAATAAGTGGCGTTATCAAACATAGAATTTGTATTTACCTCAGAAAGTAAAATTTTTATGAATACCAGTGGCGGCTCGTAGCTTAAATTAGTGGGGGCGCTGTTCCAGAAAACGTTTAGCCTTTGTTTTAAAATTGTGTAAAAGGAAACAAACATGTATAAAAAGAAAATATATTCAGAAATTTGATAGAATCCTAAAAGAACAAAATCAAACATTTTTTACTTACTTTACCTAAATTGTTACAGTTCAAGCTTAACCTATTCGGTCGGCACTGCGGGAGACAGTGCTCTCTATCCCTTGTGGAGCTACCTCTGAAAGCATTTGCACAACAGCCAAACACTTCGCAGCTGGAATTGTGAAGCTCACAGTTCCTTTTCAAAGATTTTTGTATCTTTTTCCATAAACGGGGGGATGGTTACTACATTAAGCTTAAGGATTATATATAATACAGGCATAAAGAAAGTATTAAAGAAAAAAGGCTCATTATATTAATTGTTATAGATAATATCAAGTGGAAATTGGGGGTGCTGCAGTTCTACAGTACGCGAGCCGCTACTGATGAATATATATTTGGTATTTATTCTTGGAATGAAGCGGTTCATGATATAACAGATTATTGTTAATATGACATGAGTAAGAGTGGGTGTTTATAGCCGATATCTAAAAGTTGGTAATAACTCAGTTAATATTCAATTTAGAGAAAATAAGTACACAACAACATTTATAGATCATTACATTTCTAGTCTCAATCAAGAATCAATCTTATTCTACAAAATATTTCGATCCGACACATGATAACGGAGATATTTCGAATTTTTGAAAACCCCCTTCTAAAATACCCTTTCTCCTGTTTCGATTTCAGCCATTAACATTACTTTATTTTTGCATGAAACACTTATATATCGAGTTAGGTAACGATCAAAGAAAAATTGCGACAACTAGATATATTGGAACAGACCTCATTTTCGTCATCTCTTGATTAGAATCAATGGACATTTGAAGACATTTTTTGAAAATGGCGTCATGAGTACGACCTCAATAGCCGATTACCTTTAAGGGAAATCTGATAAAAGCTAGCTTAGAGGAAATGGATTAGGAATTAAGTTGGTCTAGAGCGCCGTTCAAATCAAGAATGGTTACATTGCACAGATTCCCTGCACAAGTACCTCTCACGTACAGTTCGTCGTCGAAAAGCAGGAGATGTTAGATTGCCTCGAGGAAGAAATGTGGAGATGACCCAACATTTTTTGAGAAGCGAATCAGAAATGATGGTGGGAAGGTTAATGGCGATGGTGTTGTAGGTCTAGGACCCTCAATGTGTCTAGCGCCTAGGAAGATACTTGAGGTTTCGTCAGAGCTAATCAGCAATATATGTCAGCTGGTATGGCTTGTCCAACAAAGCATCATCCACAGCCATCCTTCGAAGGAAGGCATCCCTCCTGCTGCATTTAGTAATCATTTGCTACCAATATGTTATTTACCTATTGAAAACGATTGAATACTTTTATTCGTAAGACAAAGAAGCCAGAATTTAAATATATTAATGTTATTTATTTACGCCCACTTTATACTATTAACAAGGGAGGTTCGGGAATTCGAAAATTCAAAAATTTCTGAAACTATGTGTGCAAGCAGAGTAGTTCATCTCTAACAAAAGACTTTTTTCTGTTCGTGCATAACTACAATTTGAAGGAGTAAAATCACCACTTAAAATAAGTCGGTATTTATATTTCTGAGCGAATATTGTTAAAACAGGAGATATAGAGAAAGGTTCAAATGGTAGTTTTCGGGTGTTTAATGTACTTTAAAACTGTGCAATCAGATTCTTTTTAAATGTCATATGTTTCAAACATTTTCCCTCCTCGCCTAAGTTATTAAAATCTTTTAAATTTGTTTTATAATGAAACATATATATGATGAAGTTGTATTCCGTTCACATTTTTTCAAAAATAAGTTAAAACCAGCTATATTGTAAGTCGCATTTAAAAAAGAATCTGGTTGCACAGTTTTAAAGTCCATTTAAAACCTCCAAGCTGTCATTTGAAACTTTTTCTTATCTATTACTGTTTTAACAATATTCGCTCTGATGATATAAAAACATATTTTTTTTTTAAGAGGGAATTTACCCCTTCAAATCATTATTCCGTATGAAAATAGCTTTGTGTTATGGATGAAGTACTCTACTTCCACACAAAGTTTCAGATTTTTTTTTTAATTTTTTGCGTTCTATAAATTCCCTTGTAAGTCTAACTGGGGCGGGTTATCTATGGTTTACCACTCTTCTCTAGCCCTGGTGTGGACTAAGGATTTTATTTAGTGAATTCGTCTATAATTAAATTCCTAGAGTTCAGACGAGAATCATACTCGCCACTCTAGAATTCCCATGTGAGATTAGGGCCAACGTCTTAACTCACAAGGCTAACCTAAGCCCCTCTTATTGAATTATTAAAATATATGAGTTTGATGGGGGGATACTCTACCTTACACAACTAGTTGTCATCCATTTCTCAATAACTCACCTGTAACAATAATAGAGTTTTAAAATTTCTATGAAGGAATAATAATATTCTAATTACTTGTTAGTACAGTATTATAATTGTATAGAGTGGTAGCTAATCAAATGAATGTATTTTAAAAAAATAATGAATGCAATAAGCTTGGGACGACTGGTTGGTCAATGTTTATATGACTTAATGAATGGTGTCATTCAAATGACCAATATCATTTCAACTTGTGCCCAACGTTGTTGAACTAGCAATTAATCATGATTATACCTGTTCGTAAAGATAACATTACTTTTGATTTCCGTCTGTTTAAAGTAACTCTCAGATGTAAATTAGTTGCAAAAAGTGGACGTTAATAAATAATAATACTCAGATGTAAACATACGTAAAAATGTATAACAGTTTAATATAATTTTTCAAAAACTCTACAATTAGACTAACTATAAAATCGGATTTCGCCATAGATGAACTAAACAAAGGATAAAAAAAAGGTAGTCTGTCACACAGGGGTGGCGTAAAATAAGCAGATTTCCCAACGTGACACACTACTGATCTCAATCTCACCGTACATTCTGTACTTCCAAAACTCCGACACGCAGGGGCTGATTAAACTAAGCAATTTCTCACGTGCTGGGGTAACACCACTTGGTATTTAACCTTAGAATTGAGTGGTTCATGATATAACAGTTTATTGTTAAGATCACATGAGGAGGAGTGAGGGTTTACTGACGACCGATAACTAAAAAAATATCTCGTTTAATGTTCATGATACAGGAAAAAGTATGGAACAACGTTTATAGAAAATTAAATTTGCAATATGATTAGTTATATACACTTTTTCGATCTGTCTTATAATAACGGAGATATTTCCAATTTTCCATATCTCCCCTCTAGTCCGGTCTCAGCCGTTAACGGACTTGATCTTTCTTTTTACATAAAACGATTATATAACGAGTTTGGTAATGATAAGACATATAAAGCGGTAACAGACATATATATATATATATATATATATATATATATATATATATATATATTTATACGATTTGTAATGGACTTCATTTTCGTCATTTCCTGGGTAGGATCAATGGACATTTGAAGAAATGTTTCGAAAATCGCGAACATGAATACAACCTCAATAGCCCTTGAGGGAAATAAAAAAAAAAACCGTTTAGTACTAGGGAGGCTTTATGAAGACAGAAAACCAGGAAGAACTAATAACTTAGAAGCTGAGTTCTATTAGGTTTTATTATTTGTTATAAGTCTAGCTGAAATCGGATAATGTGTGTGAAGGGTGGGGGGGGGGTGCTCTGCGCTGGCTCAAAGTTCTTATTGCCCCATGGAAATAGAACTACTGATTCGAGTCCGTTTAGCTGCAATTTTATTTTAGTTTAGTAGAAATAGTAATGTATATTGTATGTTAACTTCATTGATGTAATTTATTGATAACCATTATGTGGTTCTTAGTCATAATCATTCGTAACTGATCAAATATTGTCAAGGGTAAGTAGCACCTGATTGTAAGGGAAATTTGTGGTAGAAACTGATTGAAGAGAGACATCTGTCCTTATCTAGTGGTTATATGGCATTGGGGCTAAAATAAACAGCCACTTACGCAAAAGAGAAAAAAAAAATAGCTGAAATCACTAAAAATTCTCTTTTCTAGAGAAAGGCTTTTAAGGAATGCATACCCCAGGGATTTTACGACCGGTACAAGAATCCCTCACTGACTACAAAACAAGAAGTACCTATATGAGGCTGATTCTAGGCACTGACAACGAGGGTGCGGTGCAATGTCTTCAACTATTCTTTGCTGCGTGTATCATCCAGCCCATCCTCCGCAAGTCCTCCCTTAGTCTGTAGAAATTGGAGTGAACATGTTATATTCATTGTAGTAATTGGAGTGGAATTGTTATACGTATTGCAGTAATTGGAGTAGAATTGTTATACGTATTCCAGTAATTGGAGTGGAATTGTTATACTTATTGAAGTAATTAGAATGGAATTGTTATACGTATTGCAGTAATTGGAGTGGAATTGTTATACTTATTGAAGTGGAATTGTTATACGTATTGCAGTAATTGGAGTGGAATTGTTATACTTATTGAAGTAATTAGAATGGAATTTTTATACTTATTGAAGTAATTAGAATGGAATTGTTATACTTATTGAAGTAATTAGAATGTAATTGGTATACGTACTGCAGTAATTGGAGTGGAATTGTTATACGTATTGCAGTAATTGGAGTGGAATTGTTATACTTATTGAAGTAATTAGAATGGAATTGTTATATTTATTGAAGTAATTAGAATGTAATTGGTATACGTACTGCAGTAATTGGAGTGGCATTGTTATACGTATTGCAGTAATTAGAATGGAATTGTTATGCATATTGCAGTAATTGATGTTGAATTGTTATACTCTTTGAAGTAATTAGAGTGGAATTGTTATACGTATCGCAGTAATTGAAGTGGAATTTTTATACTTAATGAAGTAATTGGAGTGGAATTGATATCCTTATTGAAGTAATTGGAGTGGATTTGTTATACTTATTGTAGTCGGAGTGGATTGTTATATCCTATTGCAGTGACTTCCGTGGAATTGTTATACTCAATATAGTAATTGGAGTAGAATTGTTATACCTTATTGTAGTGATTCTAATGGATTTGTTATATCTCATACAATAAAATCTATTATTTGTGTTGTTTTGCTCATATCAACAAACTTAGATGCATTAAAGTCTCTTCTCTCCCATCATTAAAGTCTCCAAAAGTATTCATTTCTTTAAAGTAAGGAGACTTTTTGTGGAAGGAAGGGTTAACCTTAAGTATACAAATTATAATAGTAAGGCATCACTTCCTTGCCTAATTTAATTTGTTAATTGTGTTATTTATTGTTTTCTTTCAAAAGGGCAATTTTCTACTTCAGCATGTTTCGAAATTCGATAAATGTCTGTATTTCTACTTTTTTTCTTTTCATTTTGCCAAATATTACGAATTACAACGTTTTCAAACCGTTAAATATACTTTGTGGTGAAATCATTATAATTTAACAATATCTCTATAGTTTCGCGGCATTAAAGTCTCCCTAGATGGCTTCGCGGCATTAAAGTCTCCCTAGGTTGCTTCCCCATTTCTAAATTATCCAAGAGTCGAAAAGATGAATGGGTAGAACTCATCAGCACTCACAATCACTTCCCCAGATGCGTTGATTAAAGACGACTAACCTATCAAGGAGAATGTTAGTATTAAGTTTTTTTTTATTCTTAATTGAATATCATCCATATTTACCTATCTATCTAACAATCCCTCTCTCCCTCCACCCCCCTCACTCTATCTCCCTCTCTCTCTCTCTCTCTCTCTCTCTCTCTCTCTCTCTCTCTGTGTTGTGTGTGTATATATATATATATATATGTATATATATATATATATATATATATATATATATATATATATATATCTTTGTCAACGATTAAGCAGCCCCAAATTTGTATTTGGTTGCAACGAAACAGTATATCTTTATCTATATCTTTATAAGCTTTAAGTACAGCTGATTTCAAAACGTTTTTTTTTTCCTCAAGCCTTGTTTTATAATGCGATTGGATAAAAAAAACTACTGCTGAGATAAATTGGCTAAGCTAACATTTCGCTATCCATTTTTGACTTCAAGTCGCGATAAAGAATATATATGAAACTTCTTATTTCAAGTCTAAATTTTCGAATATATTTTATATAGGGTGTGGCAGCATAACTTTTCAAGGAAAAATGGGGAAAATAAGGAAGCTGAAACCTGTATACTAATGGACAAATGTAGGAAATGTGTATAGAATTATTTTAGTGCTGGCATACTATTTTAATTTTGTTAACGATTTCAACATGTGGATTGATTTGGGGAAGTAGGAGATGAAGTAGAGGATATTGTAATTACTCAAGAAAGACGTGCGGGTTGATGGGAGATGATAAGAGGAAGGACAACTGATAAGGGAACTTTGACAGCTGATTAAAGAGAAGGAGAGAGGGAGAGAGAGGGGACGAGTAAGGGAGAGAGAGACAGGAAAGAATGTGTGTGAGAGAGAGCGCTAAGATTTGGTGTTGAGGAAGTAAGTGGACGCCATTGTCCATCTGGAGTTCTTCTCATTACCATTATTATTATGTGAAGAGTAGGGGAGGGGGAAGGGGCGTGGCTAAAACCCACCAATGGGAGGGCTCCCTTCGTCATAGCCTGTCATCTCGGGACCATCCCCCACCCACCCTCCTCTCACTCACCCCTCTCAATCAATCTCTCACTCACCCTCACCTACTCAATCTCTCTCTCTCTCTCTCAATCCATATCTCCCTCTCGCTCTCTATCACTCCCTCTCTATCTCTCGCTCTCACTCTATCACTCCCTCTCTATCTCTCTCTCTATCACTCCCTCTCTACCTCTCTCTCTCTCTCTCACACACACACAAACTCTCTCTCTCTCTCTCTCTCTCTCTCTCTCTCTCCATTTCTTCCTCTCTCTCTCTCTCTCTCTCTCTCTCTCTCTCTCTCTCCCTCTCTATCGCTCCCTCCATGGCTCTTTCACTCACTCTGTCTCTCTTTCAATCTATCTCTCGCTCTCTCAATCTCTCTCTCTCTCTCACTCTGTCTCACTCACTCTCTCTCTCTCACTCTGTCTCACTCACTCTCAATCTATCTATCTCTCGCACTCTCACTCTCTCTCTTTCTCTATCCCTCTCTATTTTTCCCTTTCGCTCTCTATCACTCCCTCTTTATTTCTCCTTTACTATGACTATATACATGTGTTATTGTTTTTTTAATAGTGACAAGAAAAAGTGTGAATGGTTCAAATTGCGACCCACCCAAAAAAATAATTATTTAATAATAAAATTAGAGTGGCGAGTTCGATTCTTGCCTGGGCAAAGGAAATTATTTAGTGACGAAATTCATTAAATAACGTCCTAAAATCCCACCCTCGCTAGAAAAGGGTGGCAACCTGTAGATAAACCGTCCCGATTAACCTTAGTTTCAAAAAGTGGATTTTAATAAATAATAATAATAATAAAATTAGTTATTATTATTAGTTTGAAGTGATTTTTAAAAGGCCTCATTAATCTATAATTTGTTTTACTGTTGTTATACATTTTTATCAAAAGTATTTGTTAGGCATCTTTATTCCTTAATAATTGTACGAGGTACTAGAGTGAGTGCTACCTGTTTCACTCTAAGCCTTTCAACATATTTACAGGGTAATCCGTTTTTTTATTTATTTATTTTTTTTTTTTTTTTTAGCAGTTATTCCTTAAAATGAAATCAGTATTCAGGTCGTACTCATGACGCAACATTTGAAAAATTTTCTCAAATGTCCATTGATGTCCTACCTAAGACATGACGAAAATGAGAAAATGAAGTCCGTCAAAACTGTGTGTGTGTATATATATATGACTTTTAGCTCTAGTGTTTGCAATTTTTGTTTAATAGTTACCAAACAAATGTTTTATATAAAACGAAAGATCAAGTTCATTAATGACTGAAATACGACCGGTGGGAGGGAGGGAGGTGGTTAGAGGGTGGATTTCGAAAATTCTTAATATCTCCGTTATTATGGGACAGATGGTATAGAACCAATCTTATTGAAAATGTAAATGCTCTATAAATTTTGTTATGTTCGTCTTTTCATTATCTATAAAGATAGATAATGAAATGACGTGCATAAAGATGGGGCTCAAGTTAGCCATGAGTTAAAACGTTGACCTTTATCTCACATGGTAACCCTATAGTGACGAGTTCGATTCTCGCCTGGTCAAAGTAAATTATTTAGTGACGAAATTCATTAAATAACATCCTAAAATCCCAACCTGGCTAGAAAAGGGTGGTAACCTGTAGATACCCCGTCTCAATTAGCCTTAGTTGCAAAAAGTGGACGTTAATAAATAATAATAATAAATCTATAAAGATAATGACAATGCAAATATCTTGGTTAATAATAATAATAACCGAGATATTTGCATTGTTTAGTTTTTGGCTTTCTGTAAACCCTCACTCCAACTCATGTCATATCAACATTAAGCTTTTATATCATGAAGCAGATTATTTGAAGCCTAAATACCAAAAAAGATTCTCATTGAACTTTTACGTTTGAAATAAATGCAAATGTTATGCTCGTGTGAACTCTGTATAGTTAACGCAGCTCCTGCGTGACGGACTTCATTTAAGATTCTGCTAGTTGTCTGTACAGGGAAAATGAGTTAAAGTTTCTCATGTTTTCAGACCCTAAACATTAATATGATTCGTATTACAAAAATGATAAGTATTTCTTAAATTCTAAGCGCCGTTGAAAATACACTAATTACTAAGTTCCTGCTTGTCGGATTTTTGTGTTGTTACTCATAACAGTTCCCACAAACTGGGTTCATTACCTACTTACAAAGGGTACATTTCTCTAGAGCAATTTCCTTTTCACCAGACGAACTGCCATTTTATTTCTGCTCTATTAACCATGAGGTGAGGGTCTTGATCACTCTCCTAGATTCAGCCTGGGCGAACCTTCCCTCGTGTTGGTCTACCTACAACTCCGTTACTCTATTCGGATAGAGACGCTTCAATGGAGCTCAATAACCATTACAGCAAATTATAGCCATTTTCTATTAACTTTTAAATTCGACAGATCGTAAAATTTGTAGTTTCGTGGGAACAAATATCTCGCTATTGAAACGAGATGTGTAAAAATTATTCTTCAAACCTCTGAATTTCCTTTTCATGAACAATTACTATGACAATCGTATATGTCAAGAGATCAATCATAACCTCATAAGAAGAAGAATGTGGTTCATATATATATATATATATATATATATATATATATATATATACATGTATAGACTACTTAAATTTGAATGATCTTGACTTCAGGAATCGTTTGAATGCGAACGCAGTAGTTAAGAAGGTGATGCTATTTAAATGATGCCCAGAAGAATCTACGATAATAAGTTCATAAGTTTTCTAGTGAAACGAAAAAAAATATTGTCATTTAGCGAATACAGTTTCAGTAAGACCTGTGTAACCTATTCCAGAAATATCCCCGTATAACCTATACCAGTAAAAGCTCCGTATAACCTATACCAGAAATATCCCCGTTTAACCAATACTAGTATTATCCCTGTATACAGAACCAACCTACAACGGCTTTTATAGGTTATAACCCATACCAACAAAAGTCCCGTGTAACCTGTACCTGAAAAACTCATGTAACCTGTAGCAGTGAAAGCTACGAACAACCTATACCAGAAATATCCCCGTTTAACCAATAATAGTATTATCCCCGTATAACCTATGAGTATGCCATTAAAAGCCCAGTGGAACCAATGCCAGTAAAAGCCGAGTGTAACCTATTCTACAATAGTAAAAGCACCATGCAAAACATACCAGTATCAGCCCCGAAAAACCTGTTCCATTTAAAGCACCATATAACCTATCCCATAACCACTTCCAGTAAGAGCCCCGTGTAATCCGTAAAAGTCTCATGTACCATATACCAACCCCCATGTAAAACGACGTTACCAATCCTTGCAAAACAATACCAGCAAACTATGTAATAGCTATGAATTCCTCTTGTCCCTCAGGGGAAAACACAGGCACACATTATTTGTGCAAATCTTCTACTACAGGCAATGAAATGCAGTGGAACGAAAATATTATTATTCACCGTGACACATGTACATTTTTGCGATAAACATTCACGTAAATATTAAGTACGTCTGAAATTAAAATGCCAAGAAGGTATTTCTAATCAAATGGCATCCTAGACTATATACACTAAAAATAATTATGAAAACTAAGATATGAAAAGATGCTGATCCAATTAAGAAAAAGGGATTTACATCGAACAATTATTCAATTTAAAAAACTGGCAAATATTCCGATTAATTGCAAAGTTCTAATTACAGAGGAGTGCAAATAGTTGATGTAAGAGGAAATATGCATGTGTGTGAGAGAGGGGGGAGAGAGGAGGAGTGAGAGAGAGGTATGAGGTGTGTGTGTGTGTGTGTGTGTGTGTGTGTGTGAGAGAGAGAGAGAGAGAGAGAGAGAGAGAGAGAGAAGAGAGGTGGAGGGGGGGGGGGTTAGTACGTGATCCAATAACTATTGACGGTGGAAGGGTGAACCAGTGGCTATTGTGATATTATTAACTGAAGGTGGTCATTTGTAGGGAAGTCGGGGCTTATCCAGACCAGGGTTGATTGGTCGAGGCCCGTTACCTTCCTCCTGGAGCTGGCTATTAGCTCTCCCAGATACCACCTACAGGTCGTCCAGCTATGCTCCAATAGGCTGCCCCTTCCAAACCAGATATAGGCGAATTCCAGAAATAGCAGTGATGGTTGCGCCATTGGAAAATACGATGGAATTTCAGAAAGAGGTTTGGTGAAGATATAGGCGATTCACGGAAACAGGAGAGTGATGACTGCGAGATTGGACACTATGAGGGCATTTAGGGAAGAGTTTTGATTGAGATATAGGCGAATTGCGGAAATAGGAGAGTGACGGGTGATGCATTGGACATTGCGAGGGAATTTCGGCAAGAGTTTTGATTGAGATTTATGCGAAATCCGGAAATAGGAGTGATTGCGGTGGCACTATTGGTGTACTTCTAGAAAAATTGACAAGAATCGAGATTGACATATACGAATTCAGCAGAGCGATAGGTGAGATATTAAACAATAGGAGGGAATTCTGATAAAAGTTTTGATTGATATATTGGTGAATTCCGGAAATAGGAAAGAGATGGCTGCGACTATTGACATAACAAGGGTGTTTCGGCAGGAACCTAGATTTACAGATATGCGAATTACGACTGTGACATTGGACACTAGGAAGTACTTTCAGCAAGAGTTTAGATTCTTATACAGGCGAATACCCGGAAATATGAGAGTGGACACTTAGAGGGAATTTCGGGAAGAGTTTTGATTGAGAATTTTGTGGATTCCGGAAATAGGAGGGTGATTACTGTGTCCTTTTAACAATCCGAGAGAATTTCGGCAGGTGCATGGAGCTAGACGAAGGCTAATTATGGAAACAACAGAGTGAGTGCTGTGACATTGGACACTACGAGGAAAATTCGGCAAGAGTTTCGATTGTGATACAGGCGATTTCCGAAAATAGCAGAGAAATTACTGTAACATTAGATTTTAAGAGGTATTTCAGTAAGAGGTTTGATTGAGATATAGGCGAATTCCGGAGACATCAGTGTAATGGCAGTAACAATGTGTGAATTTCGGGAGGAGTTTTGATTGAGATTTCGGTGGATTGCGGAAATAGGAGAGTAATGGCTGAGACATTGGACACAATGAGGGAATTTCGGTAAGAGTTTTGATTGAGGTTTATTTTCGGATTTCGGAAATAGGAGAGTAATGGCAGAGATATTGGATACTAAGAGTAAATTTCGGTACGAGTTTTGATTGAGATTTAGGTGGATTCCGGAAATAGGAGAGTGATGGCTGAGACATTGGACACTAAGAGGAAATTTCGGTAAGAGTTTTGATTGAGATTTAGGCGGATTCCGGAAATAGGAGAGTGATGGCTGAGACATTGGACACTAAGAGGAAATTTCGGTAAGAGTTTTGATTGAGATTTAGGCGGATTCCGGAAATAGGAGAGTGATGGGTGAGACATTGGATACTACTAGGGAATTTCGGTAAGAGTTTTGATTGAGATTTAGGCGGATTCCGGAAATAGGAGAGTGATGGCTGAGACATTGGACACTACGAGGGAATTTCGTTAAGACTTTTGATTGAGGCATAGGCTATGAGGGAATTTTGGATAACATGAATTCTATGGTAGCACTTCCCATAGATATTTTTTGGGTATTTACTTATTTAGGTACGTGATATTTTTCTATCACAAACAGGCGTGGAGAGCATTCGTATTTTCGCCTCCGTAACCCTATCTCCCCCTCGGGCGGCTTTACTGGTTAATATTACTCACCAAACTAGAAATTCCCACCAAAATAAATGATATCTCGAGTTTAAATATTTTCTTCGACACTTAACATCTTAATGAGCAAGCACCCCACGTACGTATGTAGAGCTTATGAGGAAACCCTCTTTAATGGCATTTTTAGCCCGTGTTTCTATTCAAGTCGCTCGAGGAAATGTTCAAGTGGTATTTGATTGTGCCACGTAGAATGAACAGATGTTGAGCCTAACTAACGTGACAAGCTTTGAATGAGGCGAGCCCATTGTAATAACGATTATTTTAAGAGAAGAAGGACGGAAGGAAGCTCTTGAGGCGGGCCTTCGAGGGGGCTTGGGAACTTAAGGCTCAGCAGTTCTTCTATAGAAAGCAGTTTGAATTGGGACAGCCTTCAACAACAACAACAACATAACAAAAATAGCTAGAGTTTGATGTCGATATAATTCATAGTTTTCACATAACTAGGCAACGAACATGAAAAAGTTATAATGGCTACTAGCGATTTAGTCTGGCAATGAATAATCGCAAGACCAGCTGCAGTAGAAAGGTGTAATGAGCCGAGGTTTATAATTTTAATTTTAAAACTAAACGAGTCCCACAATATTCGAGTTATTAAAAAGGTATACTATAAGAGTTACGGAGCAGATTATTATTAAAAACATAGATGATATGGTGTTTGGATTGCTAGAAAAACGGACTTGAGGAGAGATGAAGTACAGGAAAATATTCAGCAGAAAGTGTTCTTAAAAGACAGAAAACTGGAGTTTTGTCCTCAGAAATGTTGAGTTCTGAAGTACATTACCATTGCAAGTAATTTTAAGCACTTAAGACACATAGAGACATGGAATCTTCTGCCGTCTAATTTCAATAGATAATGTGTAATCCGTTTGAGTTGGTGTCTTGAGGACGTTATCTTCAGGAGATGGCGTCTCCAAACACTGACCAAACACCTCAATAGATATGAGGTTACCTAGAGGAGATGGCGTCTTCAAGATCTGACTAAACACCTCAATAGATATGAGGTTACCTAGAGGAGATGGTGTCTTCAAGATCATACCAAACACCTCAATAGATATGAGGTTACCTAGAGGAGATGGTGTCTTCAAGATCATACCAAACACCTCAATAGATATGAGGATACCTAGAGGAGATGGCGTCTTCAAGATCATACAAAACACCTCAATAGATATGAGGTTAACCTAGAGGAGATGGCGTCTTCAAGATCAGACCAAACACCTCAATAGATATGAGGTTACATAGAGGAGATGGCGTCTTGAAGATCATACCAAACACCTCAATAGATATGAGGTTACCTAGAGGAGATGGCATCTTCAAGATCTGACCAAACACCTCAATAGATATGAGGTTACCTAGAGGAGATGGCATCTTCAAGATCTGACTAAACACCTCAACAGATATGAGGTTACCTAGAGGAGATGGCGTCTTCAAACTTAGACAAAACACCTCAATAGATAAGACGTTATCTTCAGGAGATGGCGTCTCCAAACACTGACCAAACACCTCAATATATAAGACGTTTTCTTTAGGAGATGGTGACTTCAAACTTAGGCCAAACACCTCATTAGATATATCATTATCGTGAGGAGATGGTGTTTTCATACTCAGACCAAACACCTGAAATGGATATGAGGTTTCCTAGAGGAGATGGCGTCTTCAAACTTAGACAAAACACCTCAATAGATAAGACGTTATCTTCAGGAGATGGTGACTTCAAACTTAGGCCAAACACCTCAATAGAATAATATTACCTAGAGGAGATGGTATCCTAAAACTCAGACCAAACACCTCAATAGATATGAGGTTACCTAGAGGAGATGGTGTCTTTAAGCTCAGACCAAATACCTCAATAGAATAATGTTACCTAGAGGAGATGGTATCCTAAAACTCAGACCAAATACCTCAATAGAATAATATTACCTAGAGGAGATGGTATCCTAAAACTCAGACCAAACACCTCAATAGATATGAGGTTAGCTAGGGGAGATGGTGTCTTAAAACTCAGACCAAGCACCTCAATAGATATGATGTCATCCAGAGGAGAGGGTGTTTTCAAACTCAGACCATACACTTCAATAGATATATGGAAAACTATGTAAGGAGAGAGATTTGCCCCAAATTAATTAGCAAGGATTGTCAGCAGTTAATATGCTTTTATTCTCAATGGTTTAGTCGTTGTGCTACTTTGAAATAAAAGGAAAATGGATTTATAATAAAAAAGTTAGAATCTGACGTACCCTGAGTTATTGGCTGCAAGAGGTTCATAGTTGAAATCTTGATCCGGATCTGGGCCGGACTGGATATGAAGGTGAAGTTCAACCAAAGCCCGTTTATCCGGCCTTTAAAATCTTCATTACAACCATTATAATTACTCACAATATTATTAAATTGGTTTGCCTTTTATTTATTTTGTTATAGGGCGGAGGGACGGCAGTATGTAATGAAGGGTCGGGAGTGTGTTTATCCCAGTACGTGACTCCCAGGAACACAGTCAGCTCTCTCAGCTCTCTCTCTCCCTTTCTCTCTCTCTCTCTCTCTCTCTCTCTCTCTCTCTCTCTCTCTCTCTCTCTCTCTCTCTCTCTCTCTCTCTCTCTCTCTCTCTATCTATCTCTCTCTCTCTCTCCTCTCTTCAAGAACACATCTTCAACAGGTGGAAATGCCTCTCACGCAGGAGCTGCGTCAACTAAGCACAATTCTCACCTATGGGGTGTCGTAGTGCAACAGAGATTTCATAATCTCCATATTTTAATATCTGTTTCCCCCTTTCTAGCGGCTTTATCAAAACAAGGCTTAATAACTTTAGCGGGACACGAGATCTATTGTAATACAGTATCTTATAAGCAATATTCCCATAAATAGACGTAGGGCTTACGGAACTTCCTCATAAAAGGTGGAAGAAAAAAAGAACTACTGGATAACTTCTGACGTTTCGGAATATATAATACCTTCTTCAAGGCCTAAAAACCAAGAAATAACACCACCAAACAGTCATAAAATTCATCTTACTTCAATTTGAAAGATGGTTACATAATTATTGGCTTACAGCTGTGCATTCTTCTTCATAAAACATTACACACCAATCACGTGCACAAAAGAAGTCGCATTAGGTTTTTGTCAAAGGTCATAAATCTTTTAAACTGATTAACAGAATGACTTAAATCCATACATGACGGTTTGTCAGGATCACAGTTAAGATCATGGAACAACCTCTTGTGTATAATATATTATATAAATGAAGACAACACTTTATAATTCATGAACTGAATATTATATCTTTAAATTAAACATTTTTAGTTGGCCCGAAAATGTAAAAATTTATTGGAATCCACCGACCAAAATTGAGTGGTCGAGTAAGAATCAAGACTGACAAACATGATTTTTCAATTTTGATGTCAATGTAGAATTGTCCACAACATGGACAAAGTAGTAAACCACCAGCGATTAAAATAGAAAATCAGACTATTTATAAGTAGATAGTATATTTTAAAATGATTGCTCATAAGTCCATTGAACATTTAAAAGTAAACATTTTTTGGATCTGACCATAGCACAACCGTAGTTAGAAATACAAAAATAATAGTGGCTTTTGATGGAAAGCTAAGAACAGGTTTCAACTGATTCCAACCACTGCCTTTGACTAAATTATCTCTTATCTACAATTAATCTGCATAATGGAATGCCCGGTACGTCTGCTTTACATAATACATTTCCTGAATCACATCATTCTGTCCATAAACTCTATTTCACTCCTTGTGTTTTTCCTCGTTGAAAGAAATCCATTTTACATTTACACATGACAGGCTTGAAGAAGAGAAGATGCAGATTTTTATGCCTCTCTTACCTTGGAAACGCATTAACCGGAATTATCTTATGCAAAAGTGTGTCGCTCCCTCTCTGTCTTTCTCTCTCTCTCTCTCTCTCTCTCTCTCTCTCTCTCTCTCTCTCTCTCTCTCTCTCTCTCTCTCTCTCTCTCTCATATGTGTAGACTGGGCTGAATGTCATGGGACAGCATAACTCTGTCTTCCAGTTTACTTCAGTGAACGCCATACCCCGACGTGTTTTATGTCTTCCCATTCCCTCGTTATATCCGTGACCAACTCCTCAACATTCGCACTACAATATATTCTACATCTCCCCTTTGTATTTGTTCTCATTCGACATGATGATTCTTATTGCATAGCTTTACAGTCCTCAGAGTAAACTCCCTTGTTATAGATATTCCAGAGATTTTCAGATGAACTAGTGCAATTACCCCAGAGATATGTATAAGCAAGGAACTCAGACTTTTTTGAGGAGGGAATACTCAAATGAATTATCTTCATTATTTATAAAAAAGCAATTTCTAAATTCATGAACTACGATAGACGGAATTTCAGTCTAGGAAACTCGTGCATTGATTATTGGAGACTAACATACCAATGAAGTAGAAGAATGCCGGTTGAACATTTCAAAAATGTAAAAAGAACCAAAATGAAAACAACTGTAATAGCTAGGCAATAAAAATGAGATAAAATATAGCAAAAGGCGTTCATATTTTGCTAAAACAACCAATTAAAAATAACGATAATAATTATGGCAAAAGATTGGAAACAATCATCAAAACGAGACATGATCTAAATTAGAAGTTGTAACCTAACAACCACAAAAAATGGAAGCTAGGTTTTTTGTTTTTTTTTAACTCGCCTTTTCTCGTAGATAATAATGTCTTCACAAGGTATAATTCTTTCTTCATGTGAAAAACTAATTAGTCTGTAAAAAGAAACAGATTGCTTCTCGTATTTGCTTATTTTATTCAGTTAATTAATAGTTTAAGTAAAAGAAATTTAAGGTCTGGTTAACCATAAACAA
The DNA here is from genome assembly GCA_019009955.1 of Riptortus pedestris. Taxonomy (NCBI): domain Eukaryota; kingdom Metazoa; phylum Arthropoda; class Insecta; order Hemiptera; family Alydidae; genus Riptortus; species Riptortus pedestris. The sequence goes on along the minus strand of CM032230.1, from coordinate 17,521,908 downwards.
AGGCCCTAGACAAGGAGAAGTTAAATAGGATATTGGAACAATCTCATTAAAGGGAATGGGAGTCATGTAAGAATCCGCAATATATCAACAGGTATTCCCATTTCATGAGAACTTCCATCTGAGGGTGAACTAATAGCAAAACCCAATGGTTGGGTAAACTAAGCAGATTTCCCAAGTGCTGGTATTACACATTAGAGATTTCTTCTTGCCATATCGGTGAAATGCCGAAGAGTAACGAAAAAATGGCTAGAGCAACAATTCAAGACAATCAATAGTTCAACAAGATTGGTTCTATAATATTTTACTATTCGATTCATAATAACGGTGACATTTTGATTTGTAGAATTGCCCCTACCATCTAACTTCTCCCATTCTAGGTCCGATTGTAGCCAATAACAAAAATGATCTTTTTGACTGAAAGGGTTAAATATCGAATATGGTGTTGATCAAATGAACATCGACAAAAGAAAGTAAAATCTTAATTAATTGCGTCACAACGAATTTGCATGCACTATAATATTTTAAAAACAATATTTTGTATTTAAGATTAGAATAAAGCGGCTCATGATATAACAGTTTATTGTTAATATGACATGAGTAGTGCTTACTGAAGGCTGAAAACCCAAATATCAAGGTTAATATTCATGATGAACTTCTGAACGTATAATAACACAGTTTGGACCAACATGTCTCAAATTAATTCCTATTCAACAGGAAGCATTAATACCATGAAGTTGATCATTTGGAAAGAAAATTGCAGGAAGATTGGTCACTGAAGTAAAATACTTCAATATTGTTTTATAACAAATGTTCCTTGATTATCAAGCACATATAGTATATAGTGGAGTATTGAGTGTTTCATAGTATTTTCTATCAAGGTCCTATCTATGCTCCTAACCTTTTCAGCATATCTCTGAGAGAGTTAGTGTCCAATCAATTCCAATTTGTCTAGTGTAGTTCCCACTGGACCGGGTCGGATTCTTCATACCAATCTTTGTTCCTCGGACTTTTCTCCGCTACTCCTTGAATAATTACTGGTCTTTTAGGGGTTACGAGTGACCACTTTGTATCCACCATTTCTCTTATTATAAACTATTCGGGCAATATCAATGGTCTCTCTTATAATCCCTTCTTGATAGATCTTTACTTAACCAAAAACTTTGACTTCAACATATGTTACCTTCCGGTTTCAACATTGGAAATGTTCTACCACTGCGGATATAAATACTTCTGATTTCTTAAAAGATTTTACGTGCTCAGATAAATTTGTGCAAATTAATCTTCATAGATATTAATCTTCCCTTTTGTCCAAGTTATTATTTTCCATACACGGAAGTGCTGTATACCCCTTGAACTGGTATAATTAAAATATATACAAATTAGGTTCTAAGACATATCTCGATCAAGGCATTGCAAAGGAAATATGAAATAGTATTAAAAGAAGCCAAGCAAAACTTACTGTTTATTTTAATAAAGTAAGAACTGCAAGTTTTTTTTCTTGTGAGGAATGATTTTTTTTTTGGTTGGGGAGCAGCTTTAGGCAGATTTTCCTAAAGGGAAATCAGCTATTTGGTTTTAAATGTATACAGGTGGTTGTTTGCTATTGATTACTGTGAAGCCAGGAATTGTGCCGTGTCCCAGTCCATAATTTTCTTTTAGATATTCTGCACAAGGTTCGTAAACGGACCTCTTTCCTTACCTCCTTTGGTCATCGTAGCCATTTTAGCAGATTTCCCTTCAGGGAAATCAGCTATTGAGGTCGTACTTATGACGCGAGTTTCGAAAAATTTCTTCAAATGTCCATCGATCTTACCCAGGAGATGACGAAAATGAGGTCCGTTCAAAATAATATATATATATATATTATATTATAATATATATATATATATATATATATATTTGTCTGTTAACGCTCTAGCGGTCGCAATTTTTGTTTGATCGTTACGAAACTCGATATTTTACCGTTTTATGTAAAAAGACAGATCAAGTTTGTTAATGGCGGAAATCGTACCAGAGGGGGGGGGGGTTTAGAGGGGGGATTTTTGAAAATTCGAAATATCTTTGTTATTAAGCATCGGATTGAAAAAGTGTGTAGAACCAGTCTTACTGCAAATTAAATTTACTATAAATATTGTTATCTACACTTATTCTCTATCTTCAATATTAACCGAGATATTTGCATTTTTATGAAGTCTGAGGTCGGGTGTTGTTCGGGTTAGTTCGGCCGTTTTTGTAAGTCGGCTCTGGCGGAAGCTTCTAACCTAACCTGTAGTTTCTAACCATCGTTACTTTGTGAGATTTATGCAATTACGTTCTGTTCATCCGCCCCCCCCCTTCTTTAGTTCTTGGACTACTAAAATTTGAGTTATTAAAATATAAATTATTCTTACAATTCAGATGCTTCAGTTGGGAGTTTATTAAAATTAACTGAAAGATTTCTCATTTCTGTTTGTATTTGGTGGTGTTGTGTTACCAGTATGCAGATTTCTCTATTGCTAAACTTACATAGAAAATCTGCTTAGTTTACGCAGCCCCTGCGTGACGGAATTGTTCTATTTCAAACCGAACTTTCAGATCCAGTTCTTCCTCGATAACACTGGTCAGCCTTGCCAAGTCTGCAAGGTCTGCCTCCGATAAATGGTAATAAACTTCTTCATAGATTTTCCTGCTGAGCTATAAACCTTTAAATCAGCTTCTCCATGCCTTATTTTAATACAACGATTATATAATAGTCGAACTATTAATATAGAGTATATAAAAGCATGTCTCACACAAATGGGGTCTGGGTTCTCCATATGATCAAAGAAGCTGTTAGCCTTATTATAAGTGGGTGCACTTTATATTTTAATTCAGGAATGCAGTTTCAAGTTCTCAAAGTGTAATTTTCAGCCGACTTTATAGCATTCAGACACGTGAGGTGCTAATGGTAGAATCGTTAAGAGTAAATTATGAACGTGTTGTATTAAACTTTCTGTAACAAGTTGTGATGGAGTTCATTGAGCAATTTACTCCGCAAATCTTTTCCAATCAAAATATATGGTCCGAAAAATATTAAAGCCATCAACGAAGCTTCCCGTCTGTAAATAATTCTTCCCGTTCCTGGCCCGTCCAATTTAGGTGTTTATATTTTCCCCAATGACGGGCCCAATTTCAACACCGGCCACTAATTTCCGAGTTTAACTTTTTTTTATCCAATAGCAAGAGCGAGTTACGTCCAGAAGTCAATTTCATCTCGGTTCGGAGATTATGGGAAGTGCTTATCGGGAATAAGTTTGAGGAGTGTTTAGGAGAATGGTGGCCAGCTATCAGCCATCTGTAGATTAGGCCTCCTCCTCCTCCCAAAACAGAACTAATAAAATATAATAAAAGGAAGATACTGTCCAGAACGGATAATAGTCTCATTACTATTATGAGTAATAGTCAAGGTAGAGGTGGAGTCTAACCCCTGTCTTCCCTATTACCAGTTATTAATTTTAAGAAGAAAAAACTCTGGGAAAGAGAGGGACAGAGAGAGGGAGCGAGAGAATAAGGAAGATGAGTGTGTGTGTGTGTGTGTGTGTGTGTGTGTGTGTGTGTGTGTGTGAGAGAGAGAGAGAGAGAGAGAGAGAGAGAGAGAGAGAGAGAGAGAGAGAGAGAGAGAGAGAGAGAGAGAGAGAGACGTAAATTACTTTGGTAATATTGAAACGATTATCAGTAATCAGGGCGGTGGCTGGTATAGGAACTATCGGGAGCTGATAAGTAGTCACGTACGATGCGAAAAGTCCCTAATAGGCGGGGAAGGCCATGACTCTGCTAGAACAGCGGCCATCTTGAATATGCCGGCACCATCTTATTTTAATTATAAATAGAGGCAGGGGTCACGCCTCCTCCCCCCCCCCCCAGCTCTGCATTTGGGGACTTGCCTAGGACTCCAGCTTCCTGGAGAATCAACCCTCCGTCTCCAGCAGGAAGCTATTAATCCATCTATTCCCCTCATCCTTCCATCTCTCTCACTCCCTCTCTCTCCCTTTCTCCTCGGCTGTGTGTTCGGGGCTACCCTCTTCAACTCCAGCTACCAGCCTAGGCCTAGCGACTCTACTCCAGCTTCTGGAGGATCACCCTTCAGCCTCCAGCAGGAAGCTATTATTCTATCGATTCCTCTCATAATTCCCCCTCTCCCCCCCCCCCCCCACCACCCCTCCATCCACGGCTGTGTATTTGGGGGACAGCCTCCTCAACTCCAGCTACGAACCTAGCTCCTCTACTCCAGCTTCCTGGAGGACCAATCTTCAGCCTCCAGCTAATGTTTTCTATACATTAAGTAATGACGAGCTAATGGATTCTATGAGCACAGCAATAACGAGCTACTGCATTATTTTATGAACTCAGTAGTGAGGAGGTAATAGTTTCTATAAATTCAGCTGTGACGAGCGAATGTATTGTATAAACTTAGTAGTGAGGTGCTATTGCTTTCTATAAATTCAGTGGTGTTGAGCTAATGCATTCTATGAACTTAGTAGTGACGAGCTACAGCATGCTATAAACTCAGTAGTGACGAGCTACTGAATTGTATGAACTCCGTAGTCATGAGCTAATGCATTCTATGAACTTAGTAGTGACGAGCTAATGAATTCTATAAACTCAGTAGTGACGAGCTACTGCATAATATAAACTCAGTAGTGGCGAGCATACTATGAACTCAGTTGTGACGAACTAATGTATTCTCATAACTCAGAAGTGACGAGGTAATATTTTTTACAATTTCAGTCGTGACAAACTAATGCATTGTACGAACCCTGTAATGAGAAGCTAATGTTTTATATAAATTCAGTAGTGATGAGATAAGGCATTTTATAACGCCAATGAATTCTATATATTAAGTAGTGATGTGCTAATTCATTGTATGAACTCAATTTTGACGAGCTACTGCATTCTATGAACTCAATAGTGACGAGCTATAGCAGGCTATTTTATAAACTCAATACGAGCTAATGCATTATATAAGGTCGACGAGCGAGATGAACCTATAGAATTAAGATAAACATTTTACTTGTTTACTATTGAAAAAAATAACCTTTTTCTTTTATTTTTACTTATATACCATGAATAATCAACAAACATTTGGATGATAAAAAAGAACACTACTTGGAAAAAGTTGAACGAACTACTTGCTCCGAAGGATGCCATTCATGCCAGGGGCTGATGTAGGGAAGAACGCTGCTGCCAGATCCTGTTTCACTCCTTCTCTAGTTGCAATTACAAATTCAGATGAGATCCAACGAGAAAAATAACATGACATTTCCTTGTTTGGTTTTCTCATCGCGGATTGATGAGAATTGATGAACGTTCCATGAGACGAACATTTCAACATATCTGAATACCTTAATATACTAATTACTTGATTAGGGATGTTATTCGTCTTTGAAATAGCAACGGGTATTCACATATATAGAAGTATAAAGATTGGGGACACAAATTCACTTCGCCGTATTCATCATTAACACGCATGAACAGTAAAAGTGCTGTCAGTCATTTATTATACCCTATATATCAGCAGTTGGGCAAATTTATGATTAGAATTGGAAACTAATTGATATAATTATGATTTCCACATTACACACTGATCACATTACAGCACACGGTGCCATTAAACTTATTAAAAGAGAAGTCAGCCTAAAATGGGAAGTGGAATGGCATCTGACAGACACAAAATTACGAGAAATAAAAGACACTATTCGTGAATGGCAGTCAAGTAATCGGGACACTAGAAGAGAAGAAGTAGTTCTTGCTCATTTGAGACATGGCCATTCACGGATAACATACGGACACCTCATGACTAGGACTGATCCACCTTTATGTACACTGTGCAATACACAACTAACTATCAAACACTTACTTACAGACTGCAGACTAATAACCGACAAGAACTTACCCACCAACCTATCAGAACTACTACACGACAACAGCCCATACATCGCGACAATCATGAAACACCTCCAACAGACACATCTTTTCAACTACATTTAAAACGTTTATCGAAACTTAACTTGAAGAAATAGAATCTACTATTATTAATATTCCCTGGAGAAAATGTAACGGTGCCTTACGACCTACGACTGTAGATATTTTAACATATTAGCAGATTTCCCTTAAGGGAAATCAGCTATTGATGTCGTACTCATGACGCGAGTTTCGAAAAATTTCTTCAAATGTCCATCGATCCTACCCAGGAGATGACGAAAATGAGGTCCGTTCAAAATTATATATATATATCTATATATATAGATATAGATATATATATTTGTCTGTTAACGCTCTAGCGGTCGCAATTTTTGTTTGATCGTTACCAAACTCAATATTTAGTCGTTTTATGTAAAAAGAAAGATCAAGTTCGTTAATGGCTAAAATCGGACCAGTGGGAGGGGGGTTTAGAGGGAAGATTTTCAAAAAGTTCCATATATCTCCGTTACAATTCGTCGGATCTAAAAACTGTATAGAATCAATCTTATTGCAAATTACATTTACTATAAATATTGTTATATACATTTATTCTCTATCTTTAATATTAACCGAGATATTTGGATTTGTATTGTATGTTCGGGAGTTTCCGCCGAGCGCACTAGCGCTAGTGTGGCCGTTTCACTAACTATTCGTCCTCGTGAGAATAGGTTATTACTAGGCAGATTTCTCTATTGTAAAACTTCACGTGGGAAATCTGCTTAGTTTACGCAGCCCCTGCGTGACGGACTTTTTTTCTTTTGTTATAAGGTGGCTATACCAACGTTAAGCTTTATAATATGAGAAGTGTGAATCGCTAAAATTGCGACACACATAAATAAATAAATGATTTCCAGTCAAAATATAAATACTGAATAAACGGAAGCTCTAGATAATCCATTATCATTGCGTTCAAGTTAGTCATAATTATAGTTTGGAGTATGAAGCGTGTAATGCCTATTGGACGAATATTGACGAATTTTTTTTTATCGCTCTTGAAATCAAATGAATCCAGTTTCCCGTCAAAATAAAACGTATGTAAAAGTTCGTTAAGGCAATCTGATGAAATACGGTAGAAGAATGTATGAGAAGTTAAGTATCAAATACTCATATTAATAATATATATTCCATTAAAACATATACAAATAATTTCCCAATTCTATTTAGGCATTTTTAGGAAACATCCAGCAGGAGGAAGTCAATCTTTAATAAATGCAAATAACTATTTGGAATCAAAATATTTATTCCAAACAAAATTCTTTTTTTGAATTTTGTTTTTGCCAACCAATACTAATGATGATATTGATGAATGTGAATGTTTTCGTCGAAACGACCCCCACTCCCTGCCCTGGCGGAAAATTCGGATTCTCATACATCTCATGTTGTACGTTGGGATAATTGACCCACTAACAGTTTTGAGCGATTGAGTAACAAACGGGCGGACAGACAGACAGACACAATTATCTATTTCCACAGTGAATAGTCATACACCAAGCACACACGTTGTGACATGAAACTACGTCCGACCACATATTACCCTAAGAAGATTTGTCCATTGTGTTATCATTTTTAGGCTTATTAAATTCCTTTTCACAAGACTTGGAATTATGTGACTACTCGACAATGAATATATAACCAAAGTGGCTCTGTTCAATTTCAATTTCATATTTTCATTTATATTATGTTCATTACCCTGATGTTTCCATATCGAACAATAACGTTTGCTTCATATATGTCCCGGTTCATGCCAATAACCGGTTTCAAAAATCACCGTTTTCCATAGTTCACTTTTTTTTTTTTTTTTAATTTCGCTTTTTTAATGACACTTTAATAATGAGTAAATCGCCTGCGTTGCGGAACTCATTTAAATATATAAAATAAAAATAAATATTATTGAACGAACTACTTCTGAATTTTGCTGAGTCTATTTATTTTTAATGATTATACACTGATCAACTTCATTTGTCGATAGAGTGATTTCATCACAAGTATTCGGTACAGCATATCTATGCTAACACAATAACTTTACTTATCTAAAATGGATTAGGAACCTCACTCATGTTTTACTTTGCCACATAGCTGGAATAATGTCATTTTTCAAAGTTCAATGCTGTATATTAATGCCTAATTTAAGCTCCTACGGTTACTGGGGAGGTACTGTCTACAGATTACCACAGTTTTCTAGCCAGGTTGATGTTAAGGATTATATTTAGTGACTTTATCCTATAATGGGTTATAAGGTTTTATTTAGTGACTTAATCACTAAATAAAACCTTATAACCCATTTGGTTTCGAACTCAGAATTATAGATTTACCAATATATTAAGACTATCGCTTTAACTCACATGAGTCCTTTAATTATCCCACCAGAATAATAAATATATTTTTATTATTATTATTTATTAACATCCACTTTTTACAACTTAGGCTAATTGGGACGGGTTATCTACAGGTTACCACCCTTTTCGCCACGCAAGGGTGAGACTTAGAATGTTATTTAATGAATTTCGTCTCTATATAAATTCCTTTACTCAGGCGAGAATCGAACTCGCCACTCTAGGTTTACCATGTGAGATTACGATCAACGCTTTAACTCTCATAGCTAACCCGAGCCCCGGGAATATATTTAAGAATATTTTTTTTTTATGAATATATTTAAGAATAAAAATATGCTCAGGGAACCTTATGTTGATTATTATTACTAAAGGGGAGCTCAGGATAGAGATCAAGTAGGCCTCAATTTCCTAGATAAACCTAGAGTCGTCAGTACAATTCCCAACTGGGCAATAAGGATTTATAGTGACAATCTCACTTAAAAAATACTTGATCCACCCTGGAGTTAGAATAGGGCGGTCTCCTGTGAATAACCCACACCAATTAGCATAAAAGGGAAATAAGTAAATAACAATTTCCAACCACTGTTGTTACTTATAAAACACTCATGTAACTAATCTATAAAGTGCCATCTCCCAAATCACTTGGCTTCGTTCAAAATTCAACCAAAACTTAATTCAATATTTCTGTTGATTTCAACTCGAGCGGAGTCAAATCATTGGTCCGTCTAGAAAAGGAAGAGCGAGGGACTAATAAGAATGTCAGGGGCATCGGGAGGGAGGAGCGGGGTAGAATTTGAAGAGGAGGACATCAAACCCAATTTTATACTTGTTTTTAGAATAGGTCGGCGGATGATAATACAGGGCTGGCCAATATAGCAATTATTGCAGGCCTCCCATTGCAAATGATCCACTCCTTCTTAATCCATTTCTAATTTCCTCTTCTCTCTCTTTCTCTCTCTCTCTCTCTCTCTCTCTCTCACTCTCTCTCTCTCTCTCTCTCACTCTCTCTCTCTCTCTCTCTCTCTCTCTCTCTGGCTGTGTGCGTATGTGTCCTTCTCACTCACCCTCATTCTCTTTCCCTCTGTCTTTGTCTGCCCCTCTCTCTCTGACTGTCTCAGTCCCCCCCCCCAGAGTGCTCTCTCTCTCTTTCTCTCTCTCTCTCTCTCTCTCTCTCTCTAATTCTTACGGTATCTATTCCCCTCCCTCCCTCTTGCACTAGTGTCATACATTTTCTCATATTTGTAAATAAATTGATTCATATCAATGTTTGAATATTCAATTAATCTTTTGATATTATCTTACACCTTTAGCCGTAGTAGCATAATGATATTTTTAATGTAAACGGAGCCTGGGAGAGCTCCTGTGTGGCCTTAGCTAAAACTATTCTTAGTACCATTCCATGTTTTCGCCTCAAAAATTAAATAACATCTAGTTGTCATATTTCACATTTTTCCACGCACACCACACATAACCAAACAAAGAAAACAATACGTGGTGAATTTGAAACTTTAGTCTGTAAGCAAACAACAGTTTAGTGGTTTATACATGATGAAGTTGTGGGGGGAGAATGACAGTGCAGATGATAAAATCATTAATAAATATTAATGCATGGAATCATAAAACCTAGTTATTTATCAACCAAAACGATTTGAGGTATTTAAGCTTGGATTCAGACGATAAATCGTAGTTTGTCGAAGTTTATTTTGATCGTAAGGTATGTTAGAGTAGAATTTGAGTTAAAGCTAATAACTAGAAATAAAAAATAATTCCGTTAATTTGTGAGCCAGAAAAAAATATATACGACAATAATTACAGAATATACTATATTGGCGACAAGATGCAGTTTCACAACATAAAGAAAAGTCCGTCACGCAGGGGCTGCGTAAACTAAGCAGATTTCCCACGTGAAGTTATAAAGTAGGGAAATCTCCATAGGAGAGCCAAACAGTGACGGCAAAGGGCCGAACTAGCTTTTCGCGGGATTCAATTCAAAAATCCGTTATCGGCCCAAATTTCATAAAAATGCAAATATCTCGGTTAATAATCAAGATAGGGAATACAAGTATATAACAATATTTATAGTAAATTCAATTTGCAATAAGATTGATTCTGTACACTTTTTCGATCCGGCGTATAGTAACGGAGATATTTCGAATTTTCGAAAATCTCCCCCTCTAAACCCCCCCTCCCACTGGTCCGATTTCAGCCATTAACGAACTTGATCTTTCTTTTTACATAAAACGACTAAATATCGAGTTTGGTAACCATCAAACAAAAATTGCGATTGGTAACAGACAAATATATATATACAGTTTTGAACGGACCTCATTTTCGTCATCTACTGGGTAGGATCGATGGACATTTGAAGAAAATTTTGAAAAAAATCATTTAGTCAGCTGCAACTCCCTTTTCAAGAGAGAAAAGTTAAACTTTCACTCAATATGTTAATTCCAGGCCATAAAAAACTCAGCCTATCTCGGCTTTAAAACCCTTTTCGTCCCACGCAACCATTTTATGTTCTAGAAGTAGCTAGATTTTGTTTGGAAAATAATTAAAAAACTCTAAATTGAACTAATTACAGAGTGTTATTTATTAGCAGTGGATTATTAATTAGCCCAAGTTCATTAAACGAGTTTTAATTTATTTCTGTTGAGTTTATCTTATAAATCCCTTCATAATGAGTCCTACAACAAACTGAAAATGAACTCATTAATTCAAGTATTGTAAACATGTGTAATATTATACTGGAAATAATGTTTCGATATTTGATATTCATTGTCCGGCCTATATTATTCGTGTACTTATTATTATTCATTATTTTAGAGTTCCTGATTACAATTTCTATGTTTGAAGAAAACTAGAAAAAGCGTAAAGTGTGTAATTAACATTTATCCCAAGGAATATTCATTAGTACAGAAAAATAATCGTTATATGATAATGAACAGTTATAAACATATGCATAATAATAAAACTATACTCTCTCTGAAAGACAGAAGAACTAAACTTCTGGCCACCTCTGCTGGAAAATAGGAATACTAGAGTCACGCAGGGGTTACGTAAACTAGGCAGATTTCCCAAGTGCTGGTATGGCACACTACAGATATCACTTCAACATACATTCTCTATTACTAAAAAAAAATCCGATGAGTAGAAGTGGGGGTTTACTGAATACTAAAAACAAGAATCAATGAATGAGTCGCATAATATTTAATCCAAAAACATGTATGGGACAATAATTATAGATCTACAATAGTTTATATATATATAAAACAACGGAGATATTTTGAATTTTCGAATTCCCCCCCCCCTCCTAGTAGCTGGACCAGGCTGTAGAATGCAGGTAGATATATTGACAGTAGCTGGACCAGGCTGTAGAATGCAGGTAGATATACAGACAGTAGATAGACCAGGCTGTAGAATGCAGGTAGATATATAGACAGTAGCTGGACCAGGCTGTAGAATGCAGGTAGGTATACAGACAGTAGCTGGACCAGGCTGTAGAATGCAGGTAGGTATACAGACAGTAGCTGGACCAGGCTGTAGAATGCAGGTAGGTATACAGACAGTAGCTGGACCAGGCTGTAGAATGCAGGTAGGTATACAGACAGTAGCTGGACCAGGCTGTAGAATGCAGGTAGGTATACAGACAGTAGCTGGACCAGGCTGTAGAATGCAGGTAGATATACTGACAGTAGCTGGACCAGGCTGTAGAATGCAGGTAGATATACTGACAGTAGCTGGACCAGGCTGTAGAATGCAGGTAGATATACAGACAGTAGCTGGACCAGGCTGTAGAATGCAGGTAGATATACAGACAGTAGCTGGACCAGGCTGTAGAATGCAGGTAGATATACAGACAGTAGCTGGACCAGGCTGTAGAATGCAGGTAGGTATACAGACAGTAGCTGGACCAGGCTGTAGAATGCAGGTAGATATACAGAACGTCGCTGGACCAGGCTGTAGAATGCAGGTAGATAAGGAGTCCTTAGCTGGATCAGGCTGTAGAATGGAAAGTATTGCCTCCCTCTTCACCTCCCCAATCCAGTATTCCGCCCTAATCAGTCAGGATCTAGTCAAGAATGGCGAAACCACATATGTCTCTACATTGTCGATGGAAGGTTATGTGCTTTCCATTAGCATGTAGCAGCTTTATCGAGGGATTAATGTTTTACGATTGGCTTTACGATGTCATAGCTGGATAATGCTGGCAAGGACGCAGGGCCATTATACTCCTCACCTTGGCATCCCAGCGCCTCTCTAATAGAATCATTCAGTGGTCTTGGGCTATATGTCAATGGGGAAATATAAACAGATGTCTCTTTGTCAATTGCTTCAAAGGACCTATCAATGGATTTGTGTCATCATCAGTTGATGACGGGATCTAGTGCAATGTCTACTCAATCTCATCACATTCCTTAACCCCATGTCCATTATTGTAATTTATATGAATGGAGGATACGAGTATAAGATATTTAATGATCCAACCCCCCTTACTAGCGTCCCTACTCATCCAACAGTCCCTGGACTTCGGAATTAAAGTTATTATTCACAAATATTTCTTATTTACTATATAACTTTTCATATCCCCATCAAAGAAAATATGGAATCCCTGATGATGATGCCTTTTCTGTTTTTAGAGAGAGATACTGAGAGAGAGAGAGAGAGAGAGAGAGAGAGAGAGAGAGAGAGAGAGAGAGAGAGAGAGAGAGAGAGAGTTGCGAGAGGGTGGGGGGTGAACGACCGTCGGACACAAGTCCATGGGACGGGCGGCCGAGAGTCGACCATTATAAGTATATGACTATAAAATTAGCATATATATGTTTTGTCGATATCAGCTCGACTCCTGGCGGCCCCTGCATTTTCTGTTAATTAAATTTCTAAGCCTCCACAGACCATCTTTTATACTGGTTTTTCCTTTGAAGGCAAACGACGGAATTTTGGATATTTACAAATTGTTATTTTTAAAAATTTCTATAACAACATTAGGTGACATAATATTCGTTTCGGAGGAAGAAGAGTACTTAAATTTCAGTCATTCATGTTATAGAATATGTACGTCCATTCTGAAGATGACAGAACATAGTGTTGATCAATGATTACACTTCAATATAACGGAGACATATATAATATAAACATATATATATAAACTCACACTTTAACGTCCCTCCCTTTACCCGCATCTTTACCAACCACACTTTACCTTCATCTGTTTACCCACCCCCCTTTACCGCAAATGTTTACCCCCCCCCCTTTACCCACTTCTGTTTATCCGCCTTCCTTTACCCGCCCCCCTTTACCTCAAATGTTTACCCGCCTCCCTTTACCCACCATCTTTTACCAGAAACTGTTTACCTGCCTCTCTTTACCCTCTTCCTATAACCACGCACTTTAACGTCCCTCCCTTTACCCGCATCGCTTTAGCCATGCGCTGCAGCTCAAGGCTTTCTACAAGTAAAAACATATCTGAAGTCACACATAACCAACTAAAAACTATTCCACAATCAGTCTTAGGTACTAAGCCGGCTAAAAGCTATCTGCAAGTAAAAACCTAACGAAAAGCATAAATTAAAATAAATGAAAAAAAAATCACAATGAATAAAAATGTTATTTACTAACGACCACTTTTTGCAAGTAAGGCTAATTCGGATAGCTTATCTACAGATAACCACCCTATTCCAGCCAGGTTGGGACAACGGATTTATTTAATGAATCTGGCACTAAATAAGTTGCTATTGCACAGGTGACTATCGAACTCACGACTATGGGTTTACTAAGTAAGATTCAGACCAACAACTTATCTCAGATGGAGCCTTCTGTAGATATTATAAATTTGAAGTAATTGATTCTGAAAGAAGAAGATGCTGGTTATGGTAGAGTTTGTCTTGCTTCTCGTATCTTGCCGATCCAGAGACAAATTAATGTAAATAAATTGGAGAGAGTTATTGAATGTCCGCTCTCAAGAAATAGCTCCCCGCTCCACTGCTACATACGAATAATTATTTATTATTACCAGGCCCGTGAAGGAAATAAACAGTAAAAAATACAGCGCACATTAAAAGATAGCTATCGGATGAGAGGCTGGAAGAGATGGTGGCGCAACTAGAAATATCTCTCTCGATATAAAATTGCGATTTAAATTGAGGTTGAGGAGGAGCCATGGTTATCAGCTGGCCACAATATATTATATATTAATTATAAACCATCGGAAGGGGGAAGGGACAGCGGCTGAATTATGTACGACGATGTGCGCTCTCGCTCTCACTCTATCTACTCAGAAAATTATTATCTGTAAATTGACAAATTATTCTGTGCTAGTTATTTTGTTTTAGCAGATTTTCCCTTGAGGGAAATCAGCTATTGAGGTTGATTTCAGGAAAAATGTCCTAATATGTCCACCGATACCTATTTAGGAAATGGACGAAATGAGGTCCATTCAAAATGCGTTACCGCTCTAGTGGTCGTAATGTTTATCGTATCCTTACAAAACTCGATATATACGCTTTTAATGTAAAACTAAAGATCAAATCGAATTAGGGGTAGTTTAGAGGGAGGGGTGAATTCAAAAATTAAAATAACTCAGTCATTGTAAGTCGGATCTAAAAATTGTATATAGCCAATGTTATTGAAAGTTAAATGATCAATAAATGTTGTTATATTCATATTTTCTATATCAAGAACATTAACGGAAATATAAGGGTTCTTTATTTTTGGGCACCGTAAACCCCACTTATACTCATGACGTAGCTTATTGTTAAAAGCTCACATCATGAATGACGTTATTCTAGGCATAAATACCAAAATTGTTTACGAGAGACCTTTATTGTGGGAGGGACATGAAAATTCGTTGTGTTGGATATCGACAATTAAGATTTTACGTTCTTCTCTCTAAAATGGTATTTGATTCATACTATACTCGTTATGTAACAGTTTCATGCAAATCTTAAGTTCGTTAAACGTTAATGGTTGAAATCGGGCAAGGAGTAAGGCCCTCCTTAGAGAGGGAGGGGATTGGAAAATTTGAAATATTTCCGTTACAATGAGTCGGATAGTAAAATATCATAGAGCCATTCTTGTTGAACTATCCATGGTCTACAATTGTTGTTCTATGATTTTTTTTTTTGTAACTCAAGTATTAAGCGAGTTATTCGTACCTTCTTTTTTGTACCGGTATCGGATTCTTTAACATGGAAACATGGAATATGTGGTGACATGAAATCGCTAGTCTATCTTACCTGCATTTGGGAAATCTGCACGGTTTACGCAGGCAGGGCTTTTAGCAAATTTTCCTTAAGGGAAATCTGCTATTGAGGTCGTACTCATGACGCGGTTTTAGAAATGTTTCTTCTATTGCCCATCGTTCCTACATAGGAGATGGCGAAAATGAGGTCCGTTTAAAATTATATATAAATTTGTCTGTTAACACTCAAGCGGTCGCAATTTTTGTTTAATCGTTTTAGATAAAAACGATGATCAAGTTCGTTAACGGCTGAAATCGGACCAGTGGGAGGGGGGTTTAGAGGGGGCATTTTCGACAATTAGAAATATCTCCCTTACTATACGTCGGATCGAAAAATTGTGTAGAACTAATCTTATTACAAATTAAATTTACTATAAATATTGTTATATACATTTATTCTCTGTCATGAATATTAACCAAGATATTTGCATTTTTCAGCCATCGGCAAACCATCACTTCTACTCATGTTATATAAACAATACTTTGCTACATAATAAATCCCATTATTCGAAGTATAAATACCAAAAATTGATTTCAAGAGACCTTTATTATACTAGATACATACAAATATGTCCCGGTGACCCGCCCCCCACCCCTCTTAAGGTTGTGGACTACTAAAATTCGATTGATTGAGATAACAATTATTACAGATTATTATAGATTCATTATTTTTTACAGTACTAGATAAACTAAATTGTTCTCAATAAAATTAATACGTTATATTCTGATATATTTCAGTAATTGTTTTTCTTTCAGGTGTGAAGCGGTCCGACCCGTTTGTTTACATTTCTAACCTAATGCTTCCTGTCGGCAGGTTATTGAAAATGGATGAAACATTTCTAATTTTCGTTTGTATTTATTCACGGTGGTGTTGAGTTACCAGTATGTAGATTTATCTACTACTGAACTTCACGAGGGAAATCTGCTTAGTTTACGCAGCCCCTACGTGAAGGGCTTTTTATAACTGCTATAAAAATTATTTATAACTTTCCGTAACTGTACCTGTCCAAGACAGGCAATTAACCTTGCTCCAAATAGGACCGAGAACTCGAAATCTGCAGTCCAACAGTCCGCCCTGCTACATGTCTGCAGATGTTTATATTTTTCGCACTTGTTGCTTCTTTATTACATATATTTTAGGTTTTTAGCGTTTATTTATTTAGCTAATGGTGTATAGCTGAGAGGCGAATAATACTGTAGAGGGGGTGCTAATGTATTCCGTGCGGGACCCAGTGCTGCCAATTAAGCAGGGCCGACATGACTCCACCGACTCTACATATATTACTCTCCGAGCAAAAACTACATTCCAATCTTCTCGGATGGCTCTTATTCCACAGTCAGCGTCTACCTCTTTATTATCCATCTCTCCCCATTTTATTAATTTAGATATTTCGAGGCTTATATCGGAATACTAGGCCGATCGGCTGAATGATTCCATCAGCTCATGTCTCCATCGCTATCAAGTTATTTATTCCTCGCGAATCATTCCTTTTTATTTCTATTCATTCCCTTTCCAGGCTCCATTTACATCCTTCAAATCACCTCTTCAAAAAATATCACATGAGTAGGAGGGGGGGTTTACAAAAGGCCAATAACAAAAAAAAATCGAAATATCTCGGTTAATATTCATGATAGAGAAAATATGTATATAACAAACTTTATAAGCCATAAAATGTACTGTAAGATTGGTTATATAAACTTTTTTGATCCGACTTATAATAACGAAAATATTTCGAAATTTCAATCTGCCTCCCCTCTAAACCCCCCCCCCTCTAAGTCCGATTTCAGCCGTAAACGAACTTGATCTTTTTTTTTTTATTTTTTTTTTTTTTTTTACATAATAGGTTAATATGACGAGTTCGGTAACGATAAAACAAAAATTGCGACCGCTAGAGGTAATATATATATATATATATATATATATATATATATATATATATATATATATGTCAATAACAAGTGTGGTATAGAGTGGTATGAGATAAATATATATAGTTTTGAACGTACCTCATTTTCGTCATCTAGACATTTGTGGATACTTTTTGAAAATAGCGTGATGATTTCCCTTGTCTACTAAAAATCACAATAGTCACTAGGACCATACATTTCTGTGCCCTAAGGCAACCTTTCCAATTTGCATTCTTCCCAGTAGGGGAATGTTGCATTTTTGTTAAAGGATAATTAGACGAAGAGTTTAGTAGCGCATTTGGTGGAACAGAAACTGATATGCTGGGCAGATGAAGGAATAGAAACAGTTATTTAGTACAGATGGATGAATAGAAGGAGTAATGCTGGATAGATGACAGATAGAGGAACAGATGCAGGTATGTAGCACAGATGGTGGAACAGAAACAGTTATGTAGTACAGATGGTGGAACAGAAGCAGTTTTGTAGTACAGATGGAGGAACAGAAGCAGTTATGCAGCACAGATGGTGAAACAGAAAGAGTTATGTAGTACAGATGGTGGAACAGACGCAGTTGTGTAGTACAGATGGAGGAACAGAAACAGTTACGAAGGACAGATGGTGAAACAGAAACAGTAATGTAGTACAGATGGAGGAACAGAAACAGTTATGTAGCACATGTGGTGGATCAAAAATAGTAATGCAGTTCGGGAAGTATAAAAAGAACTCCATCTCAAACACATATTCTCCATACGTGTGTTTCTCAGAAATAATATAATACTTCAGATTCACTTTTATATGCAGTAGACAGAAATAGAAGATGGACGAAGGAGGAAAAAATTAATAAAAAAAACAAGGGATCATAAAGGCGAAGACCAATTTCCTAGGAGACTAATCAACAATACTTAATCAAGGGTCTATGCATTGGAAATTACCGCGACCAGCTGACCCCCCCCCCTCGCCCAATTAATCATTTATAGGCAATATAACAAGTGCGCTCAATCGATTAGTAAATTAATCGATATGCTAATCATGATTCACACTTGTATACAGGCATAACTCTCGCTTACAGGCCATTATTTGTAAATTCCCAGTAAACATCTTGTATAATTCCACTATTGGGTTCTTTAAGAGAAAAGAAATTCAGTCGAACAAGGTCTGCGAAACCTATTCGTAATTCCCACCTCCAGAAGTGGCACAAAAGATTATGTCACAGTAGGTTATTCTAGGTCATATGAGACCATCTTCTATTAAATATATGAGAGCTTTAAGTAAACAAGAGTTGGAACTTTGAGTTTACAACGATAATTGTTTGTCATTGATTGGTTGAAGAAGCATCTGTGGGAGAGTGGCCTGGAGCGAAGGTGTACAAGGCATTCACTGGGGTACTAGAGAGGTGTACAAGGCACTCCTGGGGTAGTAGAGAGAAACTGCCAAAAGCATGGCTGGGGTTTTGGAAAGAAGGTGTCGAAGGCACTAATGGGGTAGTAGAGAGAACCTGCCAAAGGCACGGGCTGGGGTACTAGCGAAAAGTGTCGCATTTTCTGGGGTACTAGAGGGAAGCTGTAGAAGACATTCGCTGGGGTAATAGAGAGAAACTGTCGAAGGCACTGGCTGGGGTACTACAGAATGGTGCTGAATGGACTGACTGTGGCATTGGAGAGAATTTGTGGAAGGCATTGGCTGGGATATTGGAGAGTGGGTGTCGAAGGCATTGGCTAGGGTACTAGGTAAAGTTGTTGATGGCATTGACTGGGTTGCTAAAGAGAAGATGTCTGGGGTATTGGAGTGAATAGGATGATAGAATTATATCGTCCAGAGCGCCTGGAAGAAGGTGGTGTGTGGGGGGAGGAGGATAAAGAGAAGAGTGAGGGGATAGGAGAGGCGATAATCAGGGATCGTGACCCATGGCTGCTGGATAAACAATGGCTACCTTTCCCCTCCACAAATATATATATTATATATATATGTGGCTCCCAGGGTAGGGATTGTGGGGAGATGGATGGGCTATAACTCACTGTGGCCTGGAGGCGATGGAAGCACCTTCTCCAGATCTGATTATGAGATAAGGTGCATTGGAGATCCTGGATATAGGATATATGATGAGGAAAGGACCACATATGCTCCTCCATCAATCTCCCATCATCAGCATTTCACATCAAATATGGACAACTCATTACCAACACACACTTCTCTTCACTACCATGAGGCGTCCTTTTAACTATAATGGTCGTACGAAACGTAACTCAGAAACGTATTAAAAAGATTGATAAACAGACATATTGAAATGATCACAGTAGTATTTCACTTATTAATGGTTTAATACATTTACAACAAAGTAAGTGATCATGAATTACCTATAGTTATTTAGTATAGATTAGTATCAATCTAAAATATTATTTTTTCCCCATGTTAACCTTACAGAGACCAGCATCTAAAAAAGATCTTCAGGTGTCAGTAACACTATACTTTTTTTAGAGCAAACTTCTTTACGCTTTCCTTGGCCTTTATAATGCTATGTTTAAAATTGTTCACGACACGTCTATTATCACACAGAGTCCAGATCGACCAATGACGATTTGGTCTAGAGGTTGGGGTCCGTAAACTCATTTCCACAACAAGACAAGTCCAGCAAGTTATAAGGCCAACATTGTACATCCTGCTATCTGGTATGAGTGAATAGCCCAAAACATGCGGCGAGAGAAAAATGTATATAAGAAGTCAGTCAAATTTTTGTCCATAATATTGGGGATAATTTGGTGAATGTGATTTATAGGCCATGTCCAATGACCTTGCCTTCAAATAATTTGGGATGGAATCGTTGTGATTTGCGATTGAAAGTATCTCCATTGATCTGTGCCCATAACGTCTCATCATAACTTCTAGCAGTAAATACAAGTGCCCTCTTCCTCTTTCATAATGTCCATTTGGATTAAATTCGTAAGAAGCTCTCCTATGTGACATTAGCATAGGGGATCCAATCTAGACAGAAGCTCTGCTATAAGACATTTAGATAAGAGATCCCAACGAGGCAGAAGCTCTATAATGAGGCATCGGGATAGGGGATCCAATCTAGACAGAAGCTCTGCTATGTGGCATTAGGATAGGGGTTCCAATCTTGTCAGAAGGTCCGCTATAAGACATTTAGATAAGAGATCCCAACGAGGCAGAAGCTCTATAATGAGGCATCGGGATAGGGGATCCAATCTAGACAGAAGCTCTGCTATGTGGTATTTGGATAGGGGTTCCTATCTAGACAGAAGGTCCGCTATGAAACATTAAGATAACAGATCCCAACGAGGCAGAAGCTCTATTATGAGGCATCGAGAGAGGGGATCCAATCTAGACAGAAGCTCTGCTATGTGGTATTTGGATAGGGGTTCCTATCTAGACAGAAGGTCCGCTATGAAACATTAAGATAACAGATCCCAACGAGGCAGAAGCTCTATTATGAGGCATCGGGAGAGGGGATCCAATCTAGACAGAAGCTCTGCTATGTGGTATTTGGATAGGGTTCCTATCTAGTCAGAAGGTCCGCTATGAAACATTAAGATAACAGATCCCAACGAGGCAGAAGCTCTATTATGAGGCATCGAGAGAGGGGATCCAATCTAGACAGAAGCTCTGCTATGTGGTATTTGGATAGGGGTTCCTATCTAGACAGAAGGTCCGCTATGAAACATTAAGATAACAGATCCCAACGAGGCAGAAGCTCTATTATGAGGCATCGAGAGAGGGGATCCAATCTAGACAGAAGCTCTGCTATGTGGTATTTGGATAGGGGTTCCTATCTAGACAGAAGGTCCGCTATGAAACATTAAGATAACAGATCCCAACGAGGCAGAAGCTCTATTATGAGGCATCGGGAGAGGGGATCCAATCTAGACAGAAGCTCTGCTATGTGGCATTAGGATAGGGGTTCCAATCTTGTCAGAAGGTCCGCTATAAGACATTTAGATAAGAGATCCCAACGAGGCAGAAGCTCTATAATGAGGCATCGGGATAGGGGATCCAATCTAGGCAGAAGCTCTGCTATGTGGCATTAGGATAGGGGTTCCAAT
Organism: Riptortus pedestris; assembly: GCA_019009955.1. Lineage (NCBI taxonomy): Eukaryota > Metazoa > Arthropoda > Insecta > Hemiptera > Alydidae > Riptortus > Riptortus pedestris. The sequence continues at coordinate 17,500,393 of CM032230.1, read as the reverse complement.
CTTGTCAGAAGGTCCGCTATAAGACATTTAGATAAGAGATCCCAACGAGGCAGAAGCTCTATAATGAGGCATCGGGATAGGGGATCCTAATGATGCAGAAGCTCAATTATGAGGCATCGGGATAGGTGATCCCAACGAGGCAGAAGCTCTATTATGAGGCATCGGGATAGGTGATCCCAACGAGGCAGAAGCTCTATTATGAGGCATCGGGATAGGTGATCCCAACGAGGCAGTAGCTCTATTATGAGGCATCGGGATAGGTGATCCCAACGAGGCAGAAGCTCTTTTACGAGACATCGGGGATGCCAACGAAGAAGTAGCTCTATTATGAGACATCGGAATAGGGGACCCGAACGAGGCAGAAGGTCTGCTATGAAGGATTAGGATAGGTGATCCAATCTAGTCAGAAGGTATGCTATGAGGCATTAGGAGGCCTGCTATGAAGGATTAGGATATGGAATCCAATCTAGGCAGAAGCTCTGCTATGAAGGATTAGGATATGGAATCCAATCTAGGCAGAAGCTCTGCTATGAAGGATTAGGATATGGAATCCAATCTAGGCAGAAGCTCTGATATGAAGGATTAGGATATGGAATCCAATCTAGGCAGAAGCTCTGCTATGAAGGATTAGGATATGGAATCCAATCTAGGCAGAAGCTCTGATATGAAGGATTAGGATATGGAATCCAATCTAGGCAGAAGCTCTGATATGAAGGATTAGGATATGGAATCCAATCTAGGCAGAAGCTCTGATATGAAGGATTAGGATATGGAATCAAATTTAGGCAGAAACTCTGCTATGAAGGATAGGATAGGGGATTCATGTGGGCTGAAGGACTGCTATGAAGGACTAGGATATGGGATACATGTAGGCTGAAGCTCTAGTATGAGGCATTAGTAAGGAAAAATAAAAGAAGAAATATTATCTACCCCGGCATAATTCCTCCTCGAGATCCCATTCTATATTAGAATTGGAATTTTAAATTAACATCCCCCCTCCCCGAACCCCCTCAACTTATTATGGATTAATCTCTCGAGCCGAAATACTAACTTTATGTACAAAATAACCTTCCTTTAAGGTAATTATATAAATAGGGATAAGCGTGATAGTGGTTGTAAAATCAAAAAGATTACAGCGAGCTTCCTTAGGGATCAATTATGTATTTAAGACGTCGAATCGACTCCCTAATAACAGCTATTTCGCTTTGGTTTTAATTTTAAAAATACTTTTAGAAAAAGAAGAAAACAAGATTATATTTCACAAGCAGGCAATTCAAACAAAATTCATTCGAAACTACTTCAACTATTTAAAAAAAAGTTGAAAGAAAACGTAACCTTTTGTTATTAATTCAATGTTGTAGTTTAGACATTAGAAGTACATTTAATAAATTAAAGAATATTGTAATTAGGTGCCATTCATTGTCATATTCTACAATGCTCTTACTTTATACTAAATAATATATTTTTTTATTGTAATCTGACATTGCATCCATATTTCCTTAATATAATTTATATTAATTAATCAACTGTTCAGTAATTAACAATTTTTTAATAACTCAGAAATAAACGTTAACATGACATTAAAAATAAATTTTAAGTACCTATTAAAACCAATAGTTTAAGTACTGACACTAAATTAGGGATTCTCCGAAATAACATAAATCTAGCTGTTGCATGTGGATATTTCCATAATTTAAAACTACAAACACTTTACTGCTTCATCACGTCCGCATGCAATACTCTGGAATCAATAAGAGCTAATGGACCACACTCCAGTTAAATGTTACATTAAGACGGAAAAGAGTTTATAGAATGCTTTTAGATATCATTTATTTACTACATTTTACTATTTAAACTATATTGCTTTTTTTAATTTTTTTTAATTTTCATATTATTGTTAATCTCAAGAACTTGGGTATAATTATTTATTTAAAAATACCAAATTATTATTTGTTTATTTAATTTGTACAAGATGTACATGTTTTACAAATAAATATATATTCAATTCCATAATTAAAAATCTTTAAGTCTGAAATATACAGTTATTATTTTTTAATAATTTTTACTCTAAATTTTAAAGTTTTCCATTGTTTTCATTTCCCAAAGTAATGAGGTACGAATAGATTGTAGGGGACGCCCGCATTATGTATTCATTTATTCAGCAGGCTTACATACTTTAGTTGACTTCATACTATTTATTTAAGCTTGTAATAAGTCGTTTCCTGATATATAGGCTTGGAATAAGCCATTTTGTTATATTTTTGACTGGAATAAGCCGTTTCCTGATATATTGGCTTGGAATAAGCCATTTCCTGATAAATGGGCTTGTAATAAGCCGTTTCCTAATATAAAGGCGTACAATTAATGTGAGAAGTTGTGAGTAAAACAACAAATGGAGAACAAACATTACAAAACAATCTTGGCTAAATAACATTATGTGTTACTACTCACAATAACGTAGATATTCGTGATTATAAAATTGCACTTCTGCTAGTTGCTACAGTAAAGGGTTGGAAGAGGGATATTGCAGTACTGCTAGTTGCTATAGTAAAGGATTGGAAGTGGAATATTGCTGCCCTGCTATTTGCTATAGTAAAGGATTGGAAGAGGAATATTGCAGTACTGCTAGTTGCTGTTTTATGAGATTGGAAATGGAATATTGCTGCCCTGCTAGTTGCTATAGTAAAGGATTGGAAGTGGAAAATTGCAGTACTGTTAGTTGCTGTACTAAGGTATTGGAAGTGGAATATTGCTGTCCTGCTATTTGCTATAGTAAAGGATTGGAAGAGGAATATTGCTGTACTGCTAGTTACTTTAGTAAGGGATTGGAAGACGAACATTGCAGTACTCCTAGTTACTGTAGTAAGGAAATGGCAGAGGAATATTGCAGTACTGCTAGTTATTGTACTAAGGTATTGGAATAGGAATATTGCACAACTGCTAGTTGCTACAATTAATTCAGTTCCGGATTCTTGGTGTTACTTACTGGTAGGTAGGCAAGTACTGTTAAGAGAGTGAGTCACCCCCTAGAAAGGTTGGAGATGTTTGCCTGCTATACAACACGGGAGCAAACAACAGCAGCTAAGGACCACCTTGGAGGAGAGAGCCCTGTTTTAGCGTAGCCCTGTTAACCCAAACAACAAACAGCTTCCCTTTGTGGCTCCGGCCACATCATCTCTTTCTCTCTCTCTAATCACATTTCCATAAGGTCGAATAATTGTCTACCTTTTAGCAGATTTCCCCCAAGGGAAATGTGACATTGAATTTTTTTCGCTAAACGATTTTCGAAACTCGTTGCAACGGCCCAATAAAAAAATTCCGTAAATGCCACAGAGCAAATAAAGTATAATTTAAAACTGTTTTGTAATAAACAGAGAAAGTAACTCAAGGAGTAAATATTTTCATAATCCCGAAGGGAAACAACATTCAGAGTGAAAGCAATTTGTACTAATTAATTTTAATATGAAGTGTACTATTGCTTCGATGAATAAATTATAAATGTAAGGAAATATATTGATATAAAAAAGAAAGATAAAAAGTAGACCCAGCAAGGTGTCACAATAGCTATTTATATAAGCATAACCTATTTATCTACAGACTTAACCTATTTATATATCACCATAACTAACATTATTATGAGTCGTGTTTACGCTATGTCTAGAAAATAAAATAAAACAGAATTATTACCTGTCAAGCACCTTGTTGTCTAGTGAGAATGTCAATAAATCTCTTTAAATAAACAGGCCAATAGTCTATAAAGAAATGTTACATTTTCGGATCAACATGATTTACGGATCGATATTTCCTTATTTTCTCAGTAAATTTTAAGCCAAAAAAATATTATCTTAATGCTGTAATTTTTTAGTTTGGGCCTGAGGTCAAGGGGCCAAAGTAGAAGGGGTTAAGTAGAAGTTAAGAGATTTATGTTTTGTTTTGTTTCAATTATTATCATAAACTAAGTGGAAATATTACAGACCAAGCATAAATTAAAAATTAAAAATCATATTATAAATTTGTGAATGAATTACATGGAACTTTTAACAATAATAATACATTAAAATTTCTGGTAAACCATAAGATAATAATGCACTAGAATATCTGCCAAGTAATACAATAATAATGCATTAGAATATCTCCCAGGTAATACAATTATAACTCATTACAATATCTGCCAATGCGTACGATTATAATGCACTATAATATCGGTCAATTCATAAGATAATAATGTATTAGATGATCTTCCAAGTAATTCAATAATAATGCATTAGAATATCTCCCAGGTAATACAATTATAACACATTACAATATCTACCAATGCGTACGATAATAATGCACAATAATATCTGTCAATTCATACTATAATAATGCATTAGATTATCTGCCAGGTAATACAATAATAATGCATTAGAATATCACCCAGGTAATACTATTATTACACATTACAATATCTGCCAATGCGTACGATAATAATGAACTGGAATATCTGCCAGTGAATAAAATAATAGTGCGTAAGAATATCAGTCAATTTATGCGATAATAATTCATTAAAATATCTGCTAGGTAATAAAATAATAGTGTGTTAAAATATCTGCCAATTCATACAATCAGAGTTCATTAGAAACGAATCGAAATTAGAAGTGATCTCGTATCTTTCCAATTAGTGTTGAAGACACCTACAGATTATGTAAACCGTATATTTTGGATTAATTTATGACGCGGGAATGTCTTAATTGGCTGCAGATCCATATTGAAATTTCAAAAACAGGAAGAGAAAAGAGAGGAGAGAGTGAACTACAAAAAAGAAAAACAACATGCGAAGAAAGAAAAAAAAAAGGAAAAATATAACAAGATTAACATGAGCATTGGGCATTCAGAAGAATGCATAATTTATTGTAAGATAGTAATGTATTCATAAGATGTGAAGGCTTGTAAAATTTCCGGTGTCGGTGTGGGCTCCCTCGTACACATCTGATGGGATGTGTAGTATCTGCTGGTGATAATGCCTCCCTTCATCTCTCTCATATATATGCACCGTCTCTCTCTTTATTCATCTCAACCATAAATCTCTATTACTAATGCACTTAGCATCTCAAGGCCAGCTCTCCTACAACTTGATCATTCGGATAACCTTACCAATGGCATTACATTATCATTTTTACAAATAAATTAGAGCAACTACTTGCAATCAAAGATAAGCAACATTATAGTCTCTAAACTTCAACTTTTTCTGGATGAATAAATACAAATTTATGTTTATAAACATAAAATTCAAATGCACATCCAGAATAAAATAGACATGACAGCGTCAGTGCTAAAAAGAGGAATTGTGAGGACACATTAAATACGGAATTTATATAGAAAATCCTGCAAGCAGCTTGGGAATATGCACTAAGTTCTAGAGTCTGGAGTTAAAGGTCTAAGCATTCTGATCTGTGCAGAAATCCGTCCCCAAGATCTATCAGGTGCCCTTTCCGGTCCTCCCGAAATCTCCTCCCGATTTTGTAGAAATTCGTCCCTCAGAACTATCAGGCGCCCTTTCCGTCCGATCGGTGCAGGAATGCGTCCTTCCAATCTGTACAGAAATGGTCCTTCCGATTTTGTAGAAATTCGTCCCTCAGAACTATCAGGCGCCCTTTCCGTCCGATCAGTACAGAAATGCGACATTCCGATTTTGCTGAAATTCGTCCCTTCGATCTATCAGAAATCACCCCCCCCCTTCGATCTGTGCAGAGATTCGTCCCTCCGAACTATCAAACACGCTTCTCTTTCCCCACGATCTGTCTATTTTTTGGGAAGCACCCTGGCACTCCCCTCACAAAATCTGAGTAAATTCCGGTGATCACCCTCATCTAATCTGTTCCCAACCTCCCGACCATAGAAGACATGCTGGACCCACACCGCCGATCTAGGCAGACACCTTACTGTCGTTGTTGAATTTCAATGTTCATTACATCATGTGCCTAAGTAGCAGATACCCAGAAGATATTCAGTATAAGTACATGAGCCATAGATCTAGATACCCCCACAGAAGTAAATACGCTATAGAGGTAGACACCTCAGGAGGCAAGATACTCTCCATGGTCATCGATTCAGTACTAGATACTTAAAGAGGGAGATATCCCAAGATGTAGATACTCCACGGAGATAGATTCCATACAGTGGTAGATACACAATAGAAGTAGATACCTTAAAGGGTTAGATATCGCAAGATGTAGATACTCCATGTAGATAGATAACCTCCAGAGGTAGAGGCACCATAGAAGTAGATACCTCTAGAGGTAGATAACCTATAGAGGTAGATACTCCATATAGGTTGATACGCCACCTCGCTAATGACGTCGTTACTAATAACATTATTACGATCACATAGTCGAGATAGGCAGTCACGTAATCGACTCCGGTCCTTCTCCCTCCTTTTAATTTAGATTTAGATTACGAATATTAATAGGTGTAATTAAATGATTTAATTTAATGATAGAAAGGTTTCCATTTGCACTATATCCCCGGCGTGTTATTAGGGACGTTCATAAATTCCAAGGATATGTCTCAAAAAACGTCGAGGCCAAGCGATGAATGGGAAGAGATGTATTGACGGAGGTTGAGATAAGTCATCCCGATGGGAGATCCACTTTTAGGAATCTGGCAGGAGCTATAAATATCTATACCAAACTATAGTTTGGGAGACTAACATCATCCATTAAAGTCCTATTACACGTGGGGAAAATGGCAATGGAGGTTCTAAGAATAACATATTTTGGCCATAGACTAAGTCTCTGGTCACAATATTTTCCTGCTTCTCACTTTTGCAATAGACTTGTTCTCTAGCCCCAATATTTTCCTACTTCTCACTTTTGCAATAGACTTGGTCTGTAGTCCCAATATTTTCCTACTTCCCATTTCTGCCATTGACTAGGTGTCTAGTCCCAATATTTCCCTACTTTTAACTTCTGCCATAGACTAGGTCTCTAGTCCCAATATTTCCCTACTTCTAACTTCTGCCATAGACTAGGTCTCTAGTCCCAATATTTCCCTATTTCTCACTTCTGCCATAGACTAGGTCTCTAGACCCAATATGTTCTTACTTCCTACTTCTGCCATAGACTAGGTCTCTAGACCCAATATGTTCTTCCTTCCCACTTCTGCCATAGACTAGGTCTCTAGTCCCAATATTATCTTACTTCCAACTTCTGCCATAGACTAGGTCTCTAGTCCCAATATTATCCTACTTCTCACTTCTGCCATAGACTAGGTCTCTAGTCCCAATATTATCCTACTTCTCACTTCTGCCATAGACTAGGTCTCTAGTCCCAATATTATCCTACTTCTAACTTCTGCCATAGACTAGGTCTCTAGTCCCAATATTATCCTACTTCTCACTTCTGCCATAGACTTTCGCGACTGCAATGGAAAAGCCAATGCGTGAAGGCTGTCGTTGGGGGCCGACACCAGTGAGAGCTGTAATTATGCTGGGGCCGCAGCCCTAACCTTCAAGAGAAAGAATATTTTTTTTTTCGTAAATTGGAAAACATCAAAGAAAGACGGACAGACAGACAGAAGAGAGAGAGAGAGAGAGAGAGAGAGAGAGAGAGAGAGAGAGAGGGTGGTAAATGACACTATTAAAGGAGGGAGGGGGGGGGCGCTGCCCCTATTTACTTAATGGTGGTAATGCTCCCCCCTAAGGGTGATTAGTCAAAATTGTTTCCTTCATAATGGCGCACTTAGCTTCACGCTGTCTACCTACCCTCTCTCTCTCTCTCTCTCTCTCTCTCTCTCTCTCTCTCTCACTCTCTCTCTCTCTCTGTCTCTCTTTCTCTCTCTCTCTCTCACACACACACATACACACACTCTCTCTCTCTCCCCCTTACTCTCTCACTCGCTCAGTCACTTTCTTTCTGACCGCATCTCTCTTTCTCTCTCTCCCCCTCTCTTTTTCTGGGCATCTACCTCTCTCAACCACACCCACTCTCTTATAAGTCAGTTGTTAGATATATTTTCGATATCATAAGAGATGTGGCTATCACTCCCCTCATAAAAGCTCCCAGAAGGCTCTCCTCTAAGGATTATAGACTCTAAGGCATACTTTGTAACGGGCTAAGAAGATACGCTCTTCTAGGTGTAATATATTTATCTATCTATTTTTTCCTCTGCCACACACAATCCCTCTTCGTCTTTTTTCTTCAGTCTTTCTCAGCAACTCCCTCTCATAATCTTTCCAATTGGTCAGTTGTTTTCTTCGTCAGCTGGTTTTCTCATGGGTTTGACATACTATTTGTCCAGTTACCCGATTTTGGATGAAGAGCTCTTAAGGGGAAAAACCTTCTTTGATATGTATGGTCGTGTGCAGAGTGCTGACAGATTGCGGTATTTGAGCATGAGCAGTAGAGCAGGCAGTGGATCAGCATCCTGGTTGTTCTTGGTTCCTAGGCAGCCTGGGGCGTGTTTGCGGCAAAGGACAACTTGGTGGAAGACTAGACATTGCCTGAGGCAGGAAGAACAAATCCCCTCTGATGAAAGTTTTCCAAAGGTCAATTTGATTGTTTATGATATTTTAATTATGCATGCATTATTGTTTTGGGAAGTAGACGGGCAGAACTCCTTCTCAGGGTATTTGCACCTTTTTTAAAAATGTCACATTGGTACAATGTTGGGGACTCCAGTTCATGGATTGAGTTGTTGTATATATTATGTATTTATTTTGGTATTTGTAACAAACCCCAAATAAATGATTAAATTATGTTTGGTTGCGAGCAGCACCCGATTAATTTCAAGGAATGGGAGCTCGGGTTGACGTGAAGAGAGTGATCTCGGGATCAACTGGCCGGCGTCCCACGTGCGGCCCACACCAGGCAGAGCCGGGATATAAATTTTCCCAGTGGGAGTCATTAGGAGTGTGGGTAAGGCAGCTGGGGCATTGTAAGCAACCCTTACCCACCCTTGTTACTCCTGGGTAATATCCAGCCAGTGATCTTTATCTCCTCCCTCACTTCACCGGGGGTACCTCTCCGCTAGCACGCCGAGAGCAGGACTTTTTTCCTAGTTTTAATCTGCTGGGAACTTTATAATTAAAATCTTAAGGATACGGGCTGATGAATATAATATTCACTTTCCTTTTTTATACTCAAGAAGGGCGTGGAGAGGCTACCTCCATTTTGACAGCTTCTACTAAAGCTGCCTTTCCCATCATAATTTCATCTCATAAACCAAAGCCAAACAATCCTTCACCGGCCCTAAACAAGGCAAAAACTACCAGCATAATGGACGGATCATATCATGCTAAATATTGTTATATAATTTTACAAAAAAATATATACAAAATTTATGTCTTCTTTATTTTACTGAAGCCAATCTTCATTTCAGAGACTTCAGGGGTCTTTATCGTCAAATAAATCAATACCTTTATTATTCATTCATTGGATGAATTCCTAAATAGTCACTAATTACAGGGACAATTTTATGGTATCCTGTCAATAACGCTTTCTTGTCAGATTCAGGAATTTGGTTAGTGGAATTACAGAAAAAAATATTATTTGTTTACATTACTAAGAAAAAAGTCATTGATGAGAAGAATAAAGACGTACTTATATGTGCGCGAGTGATAGAAGAATAGAAAAGATATTATCATAAACATGCTACCGTGTAGATACACAAATTTTGGAACGACTACTTAAAAATGTTGTCTTACAGTTCAAAAATGAATAAAATACTTCTTACATTATTAAATCATTTATCTTCACAGGAATTTCACAAATGAGCTTACTCGTAACCTTTGGGGAAATATACACATTACACTAAAATTGTAGGCAGAAGTTACGGTTTATTCATGTTCATATACAGCATGAATGAATTACAGAAACAAGTTTGCAACTATGATATTCTCGCAGTTGCCCCAATAGGATTCGTACTTAATTTCATCTAAAAGCAATAACACGAGAAAACACGAACTATTAAAGAAATAGAGTTATTTAAGAGGAGTGTCTTTGTTCGGTACTGAACATGAACTGAAATCATCAAGTCCTATCAAGCCTTGTGTCTATTGGCGCATTAAAATATATTTTGGACCAAGGCGGACAATTGGGGTAAACAGGAAGTGTGTTGATGACGTAATGAGCACGGGAGACACAGGGAAAGACATGAGATGGGGGATAATTCGGTAGCCCTGAGTGGTAAGGCAGGTGAAAGGCCGTCCTAATTACCACTGATGATACACCTGAATAATGTACCTGGGGGAAGGTAATGACTCTGGTAACCTCAGATCCCTGCCTGCTACCTGTCGCCCTAAAACACCGCAGGTCTCAAAGAAACCAATGTACTCCGGACCCCAAGCATACCCAATGAATCCAACACAGCTCGGTCCCCAGTTTATTCTGGACTCCCACACATCTGGGTTATAACTAAGCCACAGGATATCCCAAACCCCAACACATCAGGGTCCACAAAACCGGACCAGGCCTCTGCATATCCCGAACCCTAACACATCAGTGTCCACGACTCAACCCGGGCCTTACATATCCCGGACCCCAACAGACTAGGGTCCACAACTCAGCCCAGGACTCAGCATATCCCGGACCCTAACACATCAGGGTCCACAACTCAGCCCAGGCCTCAAAGAATATGTACTCCGGACCCCAAGCATATCCAATGAATCCACAACACAGCTCGGTCCCCAGTTTATCCTGGACTCCCACACAGGGTCTAACTAGCCACAGCATATCCCAGAACCACACTATGGTCCACAACCCAGTCCCCAACATATCCCGGACACCAACACATCAGGGTCCACAACTCACAACTCAACTCCCCAGCATATCCCGGACACCAACACATCAGGGTCCACAACTCAGCCCAGGCCTCAGAATATCCCGGACACCAACACATCAGGGTCCACAACTCAGCCGGGCCTCAGCATGTCCCGGACCCCAACACATCAGGGTCCACAACTCAGCCGGGCCTCAGCATATCCCGGACACCAACACATCAGGGTCCACAACTCAGCCGGGCCTCAGCATATCCCAGACCCCACCACACTATGGTCCACAACTCAGCCCAGGTCTCAGCATATCCCGGACACCAACACATCAGGGTCCACAACTCAGCCGGGCCTCAGCATGTCCCGGACCCTAACACATCAGTGTCCACAACTCATCCCGGGCCTTAGCATATCCCAGATCCCAACACACTAGGGTCCACAACTCAGCCGGGCCTCATTTTATCCCGGACCCCAACACACCAGAGTCCACAACGCATACCGTCCCCCATCATATTTAACACCCCAACACAGCTCAAACCCCAGTATCTAGGACCCTAACACACCACGGTCCTCAAATTAGCAAGATCCCTAGAATATCTCGTTGCCCAAAACAGCTCTCTCCCAACTCAGCTATATGAATTATTCTTGCAGATAAAGGCTCCCCCTCCCCCTCAGTCAGATTCTTCATAAACTAAGAAAAGAGTTGCCAATATTTATCCGAGATAATTTAGGATTCAACACCCGTCTTAAAATAAGAAAATAATACTTTTTAGTTCCTTCTCCCAACATTTATAAGGTTTACATGAGGGTACTTACCGCAAATTATAAAACGAAAGAATCCTTACATCAAGATATTTAAAAAGGACAAATAATAAGATAGCATACCGTTTTGAATGAAGTGAGTCATCGGTAGAAATAAGAAGCACAAGCTCACCTGCAAGAAAAAAAAAACAGTTAGTACAAAGTTCAAATATTACTTTAAATGAATGAATAGATAAATGAATTTTTAATATCCTTTTCATTTTGGCTCTAATTATCGACAATCAAATTCTATAAGGTACTGACGTAGAGCTGTCCTTATAACGACACCGTCAAATTCTGGAAGCTACTGACGTAGGGCAGTCCATGGTTCAGCATAGAACGATACTGTCAAATTCTGGAAGGTGCTGACGTAGAGCTGTCTAGGAACCAGCATAGAACGACACCGTTAAATTCTGGAAGCTACTGAAGTAGGGCAGTCCATGGTTCAGCATAGAACGACACTGTCAAATTCTGGTAGGTGCTGACGTAGAGCTGTCTAGGAACCAGCATAGAACGACACCGTCAAATTCTGGAGGCTACTGATGGAGGGCAGTCCAGGAACCAGCGTAGAACGACATCGTCAAATTCTGGAAGATACTGACGGAGGACAGTCTATGGTGCAGCATAGAACGACAACAATGGGAAGTATCTAACCTGAAGTAATCTTGGAACCATCAACGTCTCTACCAGCACTAGGAATCATCAAGCTTGGATTAGTCTGTAATGCTCCTTGGAATGACCGACCATCATGCAACATCTGAAGAAGAGTGGTCAGGAAATCTCCGCCTAGCGCACCGTTAACAACACGATGCATCTAATGTAGAGTAGTCAAGAAACGGCCTTTAATCGCGGGATATGCCCGCGATTAGGGTATGCCGATTTTTAATATTGTATCTAACACGAGTTTAGTTGTGCTGAGCCGACTTCCACATACTCATATTTGTTTGTGAGAATCTAATGAGAACATTGATGGGTTGCTCCATATTTATATCCAGGCCCCAGGTCAGAATAAATGAGGAGGATAAAATGTATGGAATGGCCACCTCTATCGTCCACCATCCAATAACACAGAAAAACATAGTATGAATGAAGGTGCCCTAATCTGATTGTGTAACAGATTAATTGAGAATTCCATATTTTGATTTTTATGTTTACTTCGTTTATGTATGTAATTGAATAGAATTATCGACTACACAACAACTGCCGATTGTAAAACAATAACAAAAAACTGGTCCTTTCATTGGCACATGATGTATTTGAACAATATATCATAAATACGAGTGCGAAATCTACCTGGTATGTCATAGCTTACCGCACAACATAAATTAACAATTAAAGTGTATGGTCTATGAAAAGATATTGTGTAGTATTAGCAAGAGGTAGAGTGCGCCAGCAATCCTGCTCAATGTAGAGCAGCTATAAACTCAACCTTGCCGACTATATCTTCAACCTCTTTACAGCTAAATCCCAGATAATAAAATCTCTGGGCATTCACATGTACTTACTTAGAGCTCTTTGGATTGGAAATCTGGACTAGATAAGCCGAGGTGGCAGAAACCCGATACGCCTCCTAGTTGAGTGAAAGCTAACAGGACAGACATTTCGCGCTTACCTCTAGGCATTGTATCATATTTTAGCCTTGAATTCTATACTCAGACTGGCAACGGTAAACCTTCTTAGTGGAGTGGTGAAGCAAATAGAAAAAACCCATTACAAACTGACTTGCCCAACATGTAACAACTATTATTATTACAAGCCAGTTAATTAGCTGTAAATAATACTCTGGTTAGAATCTCGCTTCATACTCTGGCTATGTTTTCACTTAACAAGGAGTATCAGTTGTCGCATTCACATTGGTATCAGTTGTAGCTATATCACTATTATCTGAATCCAATATATACCTAACTAATTGATAATGGTCAATGTAAGTTGGATGTTTTCTGAGCATTAACTCGGTCTACAAGTAAAATCTCATCAATAACTATTCAAATGTTGGCAATGAAGTATCATCGATTATTATTTTTGCCAAGGAGTGGCTAATGGTAAATAAAGTAAAGAAGTAAAGAGTTTTGTTATTGGAATTGTGAAGATAGCTTCAAGGGTGATTATGGGTGATTTCAACGAAAAACCTACTCAGCGTGAACTTCTCTCAGGAAATCCGAATTCATCAACATTCAGATTGAGATTAAAGATGGTTTTCCAGTCTTATTAGTTTGCCCGTCTAATAGCGACGAGTAATTAGCTTCTCCTTTTTACACAGCGCTTAATATTGGAGGAGTAGATGTCTTGATGGCTTCGAGGAACTTATTACAGCCTTCAAGGAGAGGAGTGGGGGGCTAAAGTCTATTCTTATTATGCCCTTATCGGAGGCACTCAAGTGCATACTTATTGCTGTGGAATCTGCGTGACTTTGGAACAGAAAACTGAGGCAGGCTGTATGTGGAGCTAGTTATCTGAGCCGAAATGAGCCGATGCTGGATAAGGGATAGATATTAGCAGCTGCTGATTGGTTTTGGGCTTATCATATCCTCCTATCTCTAATACTCCCCGCGACCGGATCGTAATTAAAAATCCCCCTCCCCTCCTCGTAACTCACCCCCACCACGCCCGTAGCCCTTTCAACCCCTCCTTGCTGCCACGCCAGGACACCGACCCGTCTCAAATGTTCGAAACGTGACGAATATACAGATGCGCTGGTTGCACAAACCCAATCAATCAAGATGGAAATCGAGTTTTCCCCCCACACTTTGTGTCTGGCTGTAGTCACTATGATGTTTTCGATAAGTGCTACTTGTAGTCTTCCGATATTTTGAGGGGCCTGTGATCGTTGGTATTATCTGGGAAGAGGCTATACTATATTAATGTTCTACAACTTCCTTGGAGTGTACTATCATCGTTGGTTGATTATGCTCTAATACTTCCTTGAAGGGGTCTATCATCGTTGGTTGATTATACTCTAATACTTCCTTAAAGGGGATTATCATCGTTGGTTGATTATACTCTACTACTTCCTTGAAAGGGGTCTATCATCGTTGATTGATTATACTCTACTACTTCCTTGAAGGGGTCTATCATCGTTGGTTGATTATACTTTACTACTTCCTTAAAGGGGATTATCATCGTTGGTTGATTATACTCTACTACGTCCTTAAAGGGGTCTATCATCGTTGGTTGATTATACTCTACTACTTCCTTAACGGGGTCTATCATCGTTGGTTGATTATACTCTACTACTTCCTTGAATGGGGTCTATCATCGTTGGTTGATTATACTCTACTACTTCCTTTAAGGGGTCTATCATCGTTGGTTGATTATACTCTACTACTTCCTTAAAGGGGTCTATCATCGTTGGTTGATTATACTCTACTACTTCCTTGAAGGGGTCTATCATCGTTGGTTGATTATACTCTACTACTTCCTTGAAGGGGTCTATCATCGTTGGTTGATTGTACTCTACTACTTCCTTGAAAGGGTCTATCATCGTTGGTTGATTATACTCTAATACTTCCTTAAAGGGGATTATCACCTTTGGTTGATTATACTCTAATACTTCCTTGAAGGGGTCTATCATCGTTGGTTCATTATACTCTACTACTTCCTTAAAGGGGTCTATCATCGTTGGTTGATTGTACTCTACTACTTCCTTGAAGGGGTCTATTATCGTTGGTTGAATATACTCTAATACTTCCTTAAAGGGGATTATCATCGTTGGTTGATTATACTCTACTACTTCCTTGAAAGGGGTCTATCATCGTTGGTTGATTGTACTCTACTACTTTCTTGAAGGGATCTATTATCGTTGGTTGATTATACTCTAATACTTCCTTAAAGGGGATTATCATCGTTGGTTGATTATACTCTAATACTTCCTTGAAGGGGATTATCGTTATCCCTTATACTCTACTAGTGCTCTACGACTTTCCTGAAGGGAATTATCATTGGTTGGTTGTTTGGGTGAGAGTATACTCCACATTGAGAACAATTTACTGCCTCAAGAAGGTGAACTAGCCCTTTTAAAATAATTATGGTAAACCCATTGAATTGAAGAATAATTGGTGCGTTAAGAGACACAAGGGAAATAGAAAAATGTTGTTTTTAGAATGGAAAATTGATATTATGCAGAATCTTCATTAAAATGATTCTCGTCCTGTGCCAGCCTGTTTTGTATATGTACGCGTCGATTAATATTATTCAGAGTATGCATTCTCATGGGGGTCGGCTATCTAACTAAATTGGCAGAAAAAATATCACATTTATGTGAATTACTTCGTCGTATGCGTTCCGTCGTAAGAGGAACTACTGCACATCATGGAGTGCGTGTTTTCTGGTATATAAGACAATAGCCGTAGTACATTTACCACCTTAGACTAATATATGGGCTTTGAAGAAAGAAAGTAAAATTACGAGCAGTTACTGAGTGGTTTTGTAATTTTCTGTAGCACTTTGACAGATTGCTAAGCGAGCTCTGGTGGCAGAGGCCTACAATTAGATTGTGCAAGTTAACTAAGCTCTGCAAGTTTTTTTTATCGTTCTTTTCTTGAGAGAGCGCTTCGCAACAGCAGAGTTAATTCTGCCATAAAGGGCCCAAGTTTGCTCGGAAGACGCGAACGGGCGTCATCAATTTACCACCATTTAATGGCACCTTGGAGAAATAACCATTGCCTGGAATAGGCGATTCCAATAATTGTCCATCATCAATAGGCAAGGCTCGGCAACGTATTAATTGGGTTAACGAGGCTTTCACAACCGCTGCCAGCTCTTTGTCGGCTAGAGTCACGCGTAACGCTCGCCCGGGGAAAAAAAAGTTCTCGAGTCCTTACACGACCGATATTGTGCTGACGAAAAGGCTCGACTCACATTGCTCGAAGGGAAATCTCTCACTGGTGTTGAGAGTGACCCCATAAAACTCCAGGCTCATTCCGGACAATTCTAGTCCAATCCCCTTGTCATTCGTCAATCGAAACAACAAGTAAAAGACAATCTACTTCTCTTTTTCCTATCGGCTTCTTATTTTTCCCTTTAAAGGCACTTACTGTCATGTCTGACATTTTCATTGCATCATTAATACAGTTAATATTACCAATGAGATTTGTTATTGACTTGTTCTTGTCGTAGGGGAGAATTATACATCAATTATGGGCTGTAGCTATAAAACAAGGAACATAAAGATGAATGCAAGGAATATTAATATCAAATACAATATTTATTGTTGCTGCTGTCTTTTGAGAGCATTACTGTTCAAATTATTTTAGTAATAAATTATTTTATTAAACATTGTAATTTGTAAAGTCGTTAAATATGAAATTTGTAATGTTTTCTGTCATCTTTACTACTATGGCTTCATAATTTAGAAATATTTAGGGCAAACTTACTGTATATAGCAGTTATAGATTATAGGTTAAAAAAATGGGCGAGTGTAACACTCTTCAGGTCATTCAGAGTGTACCTGTGTGCTCAGGTTCTAGGCTGCTACAAAGTACATTTGTGGGACAAACGATCTCTCATACTTACAATAACAAACAGTCCGTCACGCAGGGGCTGCGTAAACTAAGCAGATTTCCCACGTGAAGTTTTACAATAGAGAAATCTGCCCAATAACAACTGTAGTAGTAAGGGATCTCTAAACCTATTCACGAGGGACGAATAGTTACGGAAACGGCCGCCAGAGCTCTCGGCGGAAAGTCCGGAACTGCCGACTCCTTCCGACCACACACAGAATATAAATGCAAATATCTCGGTTAATATTCAAGATACAGAATAAATGTATAGAACAATATTTATAGTAAATTTAATTTTCAATAAGATTGATTCTGTGCAATTTTTCGATCCGACGTATAGTAACGGAGATATTTTGAATTTTCGAAAATCCTCCCCTCTAAAAACCCCCTCCCACTGGTCCGATTTCAGCCGTTAACGAACTGGATCTTTCTTTTTACATAAAACGACTAAATATCGAGTTTGGTAACGATTAAATAAAAATTGCGACCGCTAGAGCTGTAACAGACATATATATATATATATATATATATATATATATATATATATATATATATATATATATACAGTTTTTAACGGACCTCATTTTCGTCATCTATCTATCTAGGTAGGATCGAAAACTGGCTGAAAACTGAAAAATGCAAATATCTCGGTTAATATTCAAGATAGTGAAGAAAGGTATATAACAATATTTATAGTAAATTTAATTTGCAATAGGATTGGTTCTATACAATTTTTCGACTCAACCTATGGTAACGGAGATATGGTAGGATCTATGGACATTTGAAGAAAAATTTCGAAAATTGCGTCATGAGTACAACCTCAATAGCTCATTTTCCTTAAGAGAAATCTGATAAAAGACTTTCGGACCAAATTTCTTTCGGGCAATCACAATGACAAACAGAAATGTCATTTGGCAGTTAAGTAATTACACCTGGACAAGCACTATAACTTACTAAATGATGATAGAAAACTTCACGGTTAAGTAATTACATCTGGACAGTCATTACAACTTATTTAATGAGGATAGAAAACAGTGTTATTTCACGGTTAAGTAATTACAATATGTCTGGACAGTCATTATAACATGCTAAATGTTGATAGAAAACAATGTCTTTTGACATTTAAGTAATTATATCTGGACAGTCATTATAACATATTAAATGATGGCAGAAAACAATGTCATTTGATGATTAAGTAATTACATCTGGTCAGTCATTACAACTTGCTAAATGACCATAGAAAATAATGTCATTTGACAGTTACGTAGTGACACTTGGACAATAAATGATTTACTAAATGATAACAGAATACAATTTCTTATGAAAATAACCGGTTAAATGTTGGTTATTTAATTGTATTCCTTAATTGTTCTTATTTATGATGTTTAATTATCATGTTCTTATTTACATTTTTAATATGTATATAAATTATTATATAAAATTGTTAATTGTTTTGACAATATGCACATATAATGCAAATATGCATGGGATGTGAAGAAAATAAAATCCCTCCAATTAGGGCTACTATGTAGAGGAAATACGTAAAAAAAAAAAAAAAAAAAAAACAATATACAGTTTAACGTTCAGGCAGTTACTTTTGGTTAATTGTAATGACTTTCTAAATGCTCAGAGGGAATACTTCCAGGAACAATAGAGACAAATGGCCATGCAGTTTTATCTAGGCTGTCCTATTCCAAGACCTGGTTGTACCGTACAAGAAACTAATTGTACTGTACTAGGAACTGGTCGTACTGTCCTAGGAACTGGTTGTACTGTAGTAGGAACGGGTAGCACTATACTAGGAACTGGTAGTATTGTACTAGAAAATGATTTTACTATACTAGGATATGGTTCAGCTATATTAGGGAATGGTTCTACTGTACTAGGAACGAGTAGTACTATACTAGGAATGGTTGAACTATATTAGGAAATGGTTCTACTTTACTAGGAACGGGTAGTATTATACTAGGAGCTGGGCAGTATTGTACTATACTAGGATATAGGCTATATTAGAGAATGGTTCTACTGCACTAGGGGAGAATTTCATAATTAAATGTAACAAGTGCATTCGTTTGTTGAAATTTAACACTCAGTTGGGAAGATGGATTCCTAAGTTGTCTAATGCAAGTGGTGAATCATAATGCACTCTGTTTCATGTACATCTGAAAGAGAGTTATCTCCAACCTCGGCAGGTGCGTGCAAGTGAAAAGTGTCATCAACACTTGGAAAGATAAATAATAAAAATAATAAAATACAAATTTATTGTGTTAATCAACTAGCCTTTGGCCGAGGGAGTAGGGGATGCTGGGAGGAAAGGTCAACTTAGACATTAATAAAACAGATTGCAGACAAGTGCGCGCATTACACCAGATTAAAGCCTATTAATCTCAAGCTGAGAACTATTCCTACCTCTCTGCCTCTACCCGCCCTTATATCCAAAGAGGTTCAAAGTGCTTTCCACCAAGTCATAAGAACATGACGCCGGAGATTACCTCTTAAAGTATTACTCCTTACATTTTATAACAAGTCCAATAATCCAATTTTGTAATTGATAACTCCAATTTCTCACGCATGCACTGAAAAGAATCGTTCTCGATTTTTCTTCCTTTTTTCTTGCCTGCTGTCGCCAGCCGAGTGGATTCATTCCTATTACCTTAGAGTTATATTTTCCCAGTGCAGACTTGAAGCAAATTATATTTGCTAACAAGTATTTTATATAATCAAAAGTCTATGAGCTTTGGCGGAGATTTAGCAAATACTCCAATGAGAAAAAATCATTGAGTATATGTGCTAAACTATACATCGAAAATAGTTATTATTATTATTTATTATTAATGATTATACAGTAAGAAATACAGATAAGGTCTGATTTTGTCTTAGAAAATTAATATAATCAAAAAACATATTGAATCTATTAGGAAGCTTTTGCCTGCTGGAGGAGGATGATAATGTAGTATCAATAGGTCGATACTCCTTTTTAAATAATAAACAATGGTAATAGTCGAATGAATTCAATTTTGCCATTTGGTGATACGAGAGACTATGTCCTGTAGCATCTTTGATATATATACGTGTCAAGAAAGACAGAGTCAAAATATCATTTAGTGCTCCTTGCCTCTAGTCAAGAAGCATTTTGTGGTGCATGCCATTGTCAAACATTATTTAGTGCTTCTTGCTTCTAGTCGAGGAGCATTTTGTGGTGCATGTCATTGTCAAATATCGTTTATTGTTCCTTGCCTGTAGTCAAGAAGCATTTTGTGGTGCATGCCATTGTCAAACATCATTTAGTGCTTCTTGCCTCTAGTCGAGGAGCATTTTGTGGTGCATGCCATTGTTAAACATCATTTATTGCTCCTTGCCTCTAGTCGAGGAGCATTTTGTGGTGCATGCCATTGAGAAACATCATTTATTGCTCCTTGCCTCTAGTCTATGATGATTTTTTGGTGGATGCCATTGTCAAACATAATTTTTTGCTCCTTGCCTGAAGTCAAGAAGCATTTTGTGGTGCATGCCATTGTCAAACATCATTTAGTTCTTCTTGCCTCTAGTCTAGGAGCATTTTGTGGTGCATGCCATTGTCAAACATCATTTAGTTCTTCTTGCCTCTAGTCGAGGAGCATTTTGTGGTGCATGCCATTGTCAAACATAATTTATTGCTCCTTGCCTGAAGTCAAGAAGCATTTTGTGGTGCATGCCATTGTCAAACATCATTTAGTTCTTCTTGCCTCTAGTCGAGAAGTATTTTGTGGTGCATGCCAATGTCAAACATCATTTATTGCTTCTTGCCTCTAGTCGAGGAGCATTTTATGGTGCTTGCCATTGTCAAACATCATTTATTGCTCCTTGCCTGAAGTCAAGAAGCATTTTGTGGTGCATGCCATTGTCAAACATCATTTAGTTCTTCTTGCCTCTAGTCGAGGAGCATTTTGTGGTGCATGCCATTGTCAAACATCATTTATTGCTTCTTGCCTGTAGTCAAGAAGCATTTTGTGGTGCTTGCCATTGCCAAAGATCATTTGACTAGAGCTAAATAGCTCTAAGCCATTTTTGTATCGTCGCTATTTTCAAGCACAAATACCACTTGGTAACTTCATTTCAATATTATTGCCAATGGCTTCACCACATTCATTTGTTTCTTCAAATGACACATCACCATCATATTAATTACAACATACACTTCACTTTCATTACCAGCCTTCTAATATATTTAGTAACTACATTAATTATTCGTATTTTTTTTTTATATTGAAATATACACATATTCTAAGGTGCGGAGTATATAGCAAATTTACGAAATAAATTTTCCTATTAAATTAAGTATACAAAATGTTTTATTGTTCTTCATTTAAAAGTATTTCACTTGAAAATTGTATAAGGTGTCACTGTTGCAATGTACCGGATTGAAAAGTTTCATAGTACAGTAGCATTATGTTATACGATAAACCACAGAGGACTTTACAAATCTTTTGTACCTATAATTGGTAAGTAATAGAATATAACTTTTTTGTTTTAGACCCCTTTAAGCCACCCCTCCCTCACACTTAATTTCGAATAAAAAGAGATGTGCTCGTTACAACAAAGTAAATTATGGAATTTTAACACTCTAAGGCTAACAGATTTTCAAGTGATGGGAGATACACAGTGATGTTACGCCGAAACTAATCAAAATGGGTTGAGAGAGCCCGATACTGATAATTCTTTATACGGAATATATATATAAATAATATATATATGTATATACATACACCATCACAAATGCATACAATTTCTAACGGAAGATGGACAGACACGACTTTATTTAACAATATTTAAAATTCAAGACAATGAAAAATGTACTTGCGACACACAGACGACCAAAACATTTTTCATTTACTCTATCACTGTTCAACATTTAATTAAAATGGATGGAATTGATAATTAGCCAGAACCACTTCATATATCTATATATATATAAAATTGTAACCTCTGTCTGTACATTGATTTTTTTTCGCGAAATTTTCACGATAACTTTTCGTTTCACATGTCATAGACACCATATCTGCATTTTGTTTCTTTCGTGTATGTTTGTTTGTTTGTTTGTTTGTTTGTTTGTTTGTTACCTTTTCACGCATAAACGGCTGAACCGAATTTTATGAAACTTGGTATGTATATTACTACTAACCCAACTTAGACTTTAGGCTATATTAATTTACTCTGAGACGAACAGGAGTGGGGGTTATAAGGGAAGCCTGAAATTAAAAATCGCGATATTTCTTTTTCTATTAGTTTTTCGGCAAATATGCACATAACAAAAGTTGTTTATTTTGTTATTTAGAGTAACTTTTGTTTATATACACTTTTGTCTTATACCGAAGATTAAATGCGTTTATACGCTAAAAATTATAGCGGGAGTCAACAATATTATTTGCCAAAAAAGACTCAACCGAACTAAATAAAACTCGGTATGTGTATTAGCAGTGAGGCCTTCATTATTATACGCCATACCAACATTTCTATGGACGGGCAGGAGTGGGGGTTATAAGGGAAGCCTGAAATTAAAAATAGCGATATTTCGTTTCCTATTGGTATTTCCGCAAATATTAACATAACAAAAGTTGTTTATTTTGTTATTTGGAGTAACTTTTGTTATATACACTTTTGTCGTATACCTAAGTATAAGTGACTTATACGTTAAAACTTTAGTGGGCACTAACGGCTGACCGAACTGAACAATACTCGGTTTGTCAATTAGCAATTTATTCTTCATTGATTATAAGTTATATTAAAATTTTTAGGTTCGAACGGTAGGGGGGTTATAAGGGAGGCCTGAAATAAAAAATTCACCATATTTACATGTATAAGAGACGG